>OZ007560.1:10600000-11185257 GCA_963931875.1 Pollenia griseotomentosa | reverse complement strand
GTTTTGGACTAGTTTATTATTAGTTGTTAGGCGTCGAAAAATGAGAAAGATGATGAAATTTCGGCTTTATACGTGACGCTGTTTGTTGTTGAAAAACAGCAACACTACAAAAGTAGGTAAAAAAAATTATTTAATACTTGATCGTTTGTAGGAACAACAACAACTCTACAAAAGCAGATGGAAAACAATATACTCGTCTGTTGTAGCAGTAACAACAACGCTACAAGAATAAAACGTACCTTTTTGGTTGGTTTTAGAGTTGACAAATTATTTTCATGTTTAAAAAAAATAAAGAGAAAAAGTTCCTGTATTCTTTTTGTTCAAATTGTTTAGTGAAATACATCAAATTCTTCATTGTAGAGTGATGACGAAAACCATATCACGGCATTCTGCAAGTTTCTTGTAATTTTGTAAACAAAAGGGATTTCAAAAAAAATGTAAACTTATTCTTTCTCACTGGTTCCTAGGGGTTACTGCTTAGACCCTGCAGACAAAGTGACTAGTATTTAGCTAGAAATATACTGGTTGGTATTTACTTTAAACTAGGTTGCACCCACTGTTGTTAGATATTTTTTCTAATAAATCTGAAAAATTTGACCAACAAATCTGGAAAATCTGAAAAAAAAAATTTTAAAAATCTGCAAAAAAATCTGGGAAATTAGAATACATTATTAATTTCATTTCCAATACATCGTTGAAAAGGTGTTGACCACCGCTTGAGATTTTAGTCAAACATTAACCCTTTACTGCACTATCTTTCTTTTTATAACAATCATTAAGACACCATTTATTATTTATTATTATTATATATCAAATTTTGGAAATCATAAAAAAATTTGAAAAAATTTCAAATATTGAGTTCAACTCAGCATTCAATAAAATATTTGGACTTATTCGTTTTAAACGTTATAATTGATCTTCGAAATCCAATCATGGCCCCAAGGTTCAATATAAAAATATTTACAATTTTTAAAAGTCTGCAATTTGACGGCAAAAATCTGCAAATCTCACTTCGTCATTTTTGCAACGAAAAATCAGCAAAATGCAGAGAAATATGCACTTCTGGCAACAGTGGTTGCACCTTTGATTTTTCAAATTATCGTATTTAAGGTTGGATTATCATAGGAGCCCATCTAGTTAATCTTTATGCATTTTTGAAATAGTTTAAAACTAGTTGCTTTATTAACAGTAAAAGTAAAGTAAAGTCAATAAAAACAGAAGTAAATTGGACAATTCCCCTCAATATTTTTTATACCTTATTATTGTTCTAAAGTGTATGGCCCATATTCATAGTCAAAAATAAAGTCGAACTTTTCTAAAGTACACTTTAAAACAATGTTATTGACATCCATTTAAAGCCGGTTTTAACTTAAAGTCGACTTTATTTTGACTATGAATATGGGCCTATGTATTTATAAGAACAATTTTGATTTTTAGTTGAACTGTTAATTTTTAATTTTTGATATTCTTTAATTAGGCTTGAGCTCATCAAATTTAATTTTCATTAAATTATTTTCACTGAGGGAAGGAATTTTACAACTTGGAATTTTTATTAAAATTTATTGATAATTTTTCTTGGCTGAGCTGGGATTTGAACCCGGGTTGATCTTTACATGTTTCAAGAAACACCACTTTCTATCGTCAGAAGATCTTTGTAATTTAAAATTTAAGTGATAATAACAGCAAATTTCGAACCACCAGTACTACTGGTTAAAGATGTATGTATTTATTTTAGAATAATTCTAAGCACTTACCCCTGGAAACTAGTGAGGGAGAATATTGTATTATTTAAATTTAACTTCATGATTGCAATTGTATGTTTGTACAATTCCGTGATCACTTTATTAAAATATAAAAATCTTTTAAATCTGTTGAACTCTTTTACGAATTACACATATTAAATTTAATTTGATTTAAGTTAAAAGTTGTCTTAATAACGTTGCCTTATTTAAATTTTCTTTAGTATACCCATATTTATATTAATTTGTTTTCTATAATTTTTATAAATATCTTAAATTTTTGTTTGCTTTTAATCTTAAAACAATAAAAGGCAAATGATAAGCTTAAAACCTAGAACATTTCCCTTCAGTAGTCCTACGGCAGGCCGGGATTCTGTCATCAGTTTCATTTGAAATAATAAATACATACACATTTAACATGACATTCTTTTCTTTAACACAACAACAATAACTCCAATCACTAATTCATAAACAGCCCAATTATGAAAAAAAACTTCCCCGGGAGTTTTTTCCCTTCTTTTATTTCTTCTATTTAAATTCAATGGTAAAATAGGAAAAGGGAAAAAACTCCCAGGTAATTTTTATTCATAATTGGGCTGAAAATAACTGTACTACTTCATTACCACTCATTACTACTACTCAATCGTACACTTAAAGAAAAAAAGGAAATTAAATAAAACCAAAAGCTTTTTTCAATTTTTTTTCAAATTTAACTGTATAATAATTATTTTACATGTAAAAAGGTGTTTTATGTATTAAATTAAAAAAAGAAAAAAGAAAAAATATAAATATAAAATATAATTATATAAAAAAAGAAAAGTTTAAGTAATTCATAACAAATTAAAATTAATAAAAATGAAAGAAAACTGAAAAAAATTATAGTATTTAGAGCAAAAACAAAAAATATATTAAATTAAAATAAAAAAAAAAATTTATTACAAGAATAAAATCATTATGATATTCTTCTTCACATATAAACAAATACTATGGCATCATGATAAAAATAAAAAAATATTTGCATACTAATATTAATAATAAATAATTAATTTAACAAAACAACAACAAAAGCAAAAAACATTATTACATGTTCATCACTTGAAATAATCTAAATAAACAAAAATTTAATAACAATAATTAAAATGACAAGAAAATAATAAAGATTCATTAAAATTAACCATAAAACCATAAATAAATGTAGAAATCAAGAAAAAACAAAATAAAAAAATTAATATAAATATAAAAAAAAAAAAAATACGGAAATTTTGCTGCAAGCAAAATTATTATTATGAAAAAAAAACAAAGAACAATTGAAATATTAATAAAGAAAACATAAATCAATAATAAAAATAATTTAAAAAATTTATGAAAAAGGCTTTTAAATAGAATATGTAATTTTTTTTTTAATTTATTCGTAAGTAACTTTTACCATTTACTAAATTTATGAACGATTAGCTTAAAGATTTGCCTAAAAAAATTGCACAATTCCTAATCACAGATTAAAAATCCCAAAAATTAAATAAAACCCATCACCGTCACCACAAGAGGAAGTTTGTTGTTTTTAAAATATTTATCTTACCCCCGTAATATGTATACAGTGTGGGAAAAAAATAGTAGGGACTCAACCCATTTTGAAGAGTTTCTGAAATTTTTATTTATATACAGTTAAGGACTTAAGACTACATACACCTCACTATTTTGTGATTGTGAAGAAATGATAAAGCTAATGTAACAATTTGGTGGCGAAAAGAACAATTTGAAAGAAATACGTAACATGATAGTTAGAAGTGAATCACTGTTGCAGTTGTGATGCTGATAATTTTTTACGAACATTAAATAATATTTAAAAATGTTATCAAAAATAGCAATGACAAATTTTATTGAAAATATGTATAAGAAAAATAAAACGATTTCTTTTATGTTAAAGGTTATTTCATCAGAAAATTAACTACTGCAAAAAGTGCGAAAATTTGTTGCAGAGCTGCGTCATCACTGCTTAAAAAACTTTTGACGCCAAGTTTCTTTCAGGTGATGCTTCTACGAACATTATACTTTACCAATGCGTAACAACTGCATTTACGAACGTATCCTGGATTTAAAATCAGGGTTGCACGTAAAATGCCACTTATACATACTTATATTAAGTCTAGGTTCACACAATGAAAGGTTTCTTTCAGAAAGTCTGAGTTTATGGGTGAGAGAGGAGAGAAGAAAAGCATGTTCTCTTCCCCTCTCACCAATAAACTAAGTTTTCTGAAAGAAAACTTTCATATTGTGATTCCAGACTAACAAGTAAAAGTGCTATTATATTCGGCTATGCCGAATCTTACAGTTACATATGTACGTGGTCATATGAATACCGTTCTTAAGACATAAGACAAATCTATTTTGTTCCACGCCTTCTTGTCTAATCCCGCCCACATTTTGCCGGATGTTGTGTATTATTAACCAAGGCGCTTGTACCTTATTTGAAAACTTTGGCTCTTGCGATTTTTAGATATAAAAAAAAACAACAACAGCAAGGGATTTTTGCTCATATCAGAGCCGTTTGAGGGCTGATCAGGCTGTGGGGAACAGAATAGTCGCTGTAGTACAACGTTACGAATAGCGCTGCAAGCTGTCAAAAGTTAAAAACGGCTGTTTCAAAGTACTGTCAACAGAATACGTAGTTGTTGTAGTCGTTGCACTTGAAGTTGAAGCACAAAGTTCGAAATTTTAAACTTTGTCGCTTTGTTTCAGGCCTTATAGCAAACAATTCCAGAATATATGTGACATAAATATAAAACTACCAAGTCCTTATTATATCTGGGGTCTTCGGAAACCCTATTTCAACGGACATCGCTAAACCTCATAAGGACCCAGAATAAATATAAATATACTCTATAGGGTTTTATTTTAAATTTTATGTATCACAATTGTTCTTAAAATAGGTATGGCATAAGCTCTAATGTTAACATTTGAACTTCAAGTTGTACAAATAAAATGTCGACGAAAGTGGGCAAAAAAACATAATAAACAAATGTATTCAGATTTTTCAAGACAAAGTCTTGACAGAAAGAATACGAAAAAACAGAAGAAAGGAAGCAGCATGTAAATAAATTGAAAAATGATAATTACAGCAAATTTCGAGCCACCAGTACCAATGGTTAAAGATTGATGTTTGATTGATGTTGGTTGGCAGTCACCGCAGTGGTGGAGAGGTTAGAACGACAAAGAATTCTGATGAAAAAATGTGGTGATTCTTGAAACATGTAAATTCAACCAGAGTTCGATCCCCAGCTCAGCCAAAAATATACATTTTATAATGAAAATTTAAAAATTAAATAATTTAATGAAAACTAAATTTGATGAATTCCAGCCTAACTAAAAATATCAAAAATTAGAGGTTATAATTAGTATTGTGGTTATTTTGTTGAACTATTTATGGTTTTTAATCCAAATTTTTAATATTTTTAATTAGGCTTAATTTCCATGAAGAAAGGAAAGGAACTGCCGGCCGCGGTTCGAATCCCGGCCACGGTCAAAAATGAAAGATTATCAATAACAATTTTAATTAATTTTCATGTTGTAAAATTCCTTTCTTCATGGAAATAATTTAATGAAAATTGAATTTAATGAACTTAAGCTTAATTAAAAATATTAAAAATTTGGATTAGAGGTTATATTTAAAATAATTTTACAGTAAGTTTCATCAATAAAAATTAGATGCCATTAATGAAAGTCGCCAGTGCATAAAAACATTTAATTCATCATTTAATAATTTTTTTAAAGTTGGGTTTAGCCTAAGCACATCATCAGATAACTTCAGTATCCTGTTAAGTTTCGAGCTTGCCAAGATTCTTGCGGTTGCGTTTAACAGAACACCTCTTTTGCGAGCTCAAGTCACACAATGCGAGTGCCAGAACGTGCTCCTATATATCGGTCGAAATTGCAAACAATTTAAATTGGATTTTCGACCGAAATCGAATGCCGTAATTTGGCGCCTGTATTTTTGTGTTTAGCCAGGGTTGGGTAATACATGAAATACATATTTGAAATTCAAATACGTATTTTGTATTTGTATTTAAAATACATTTTCATAATTTATTTTCTATTTAAAATAATTACCTGTCGCTCAAGTATTTTGTAACAAAATACATTTGCTTTTAGTAAATAAAGAATAAGTTGTCTCAAACATTAACTGTCTGTTCAACAAATTTCGAACGTAAACGTTTGCATAGAATTTTGTTTAGAAAATATGTTTAAAACTGAGTGTTTTTCATAGAAAAGATCTATGCGCACGATAACGCTCGAATTTGTTGAAGTTATTTGGCCACTACGGACAGATTCTCTTTTTAGTACTTGCTAAGTGTACTTTTTAATGAAATTTTTTCGGAAGGTCTTGGACACAAGTTAATATGTCCATGCCCGACAAGATGAAAACCTCTTTTTGGATAAGTTGAGTAAGGCACAACACTTTCTCGGCTATCATTCATAGAAATTCATATGTACTGTTAAATGCTTTTTCTACAACTTTTTATTACACTTAGGGCAACAATTCTTTTGCCTAGTCTAATGTCAGTAAGAACCAGATAAGATCGACTTCAGGGTAAAA
Organism: Pollenia griseotomentosa; assembly: GCA_963931875.1. Taxonomy (NCBI): domain Eukaryota; kingdom Metazoa; phylum Arthropoda; class Insecta; order Diptera; family Polleniidae; genus Pollenia; species Pollenia griseotomentosa. Next base: position 11,178,927 of record OZ007560.1, on the reverse strand, counting down.
ATTTGAGGCATTTAGTTTGTGTTATATTACAATTATAAAAAAAGCTTTGAAAAAATATTCGTAAAATTTTCTAAACTGTTACTTAAAATAAATATAGCTATTTTGGCGTCATCATAGTTACAAAATGCCCTAGTTATCAGGAAGCTTTACGACATAACACATAGCCCCCATACAAGCTTCTATCCGGAATAGGGTCTTAATGCCCATAAAACATCTTATTATGTTGGTATTAAGATTTAATTTGGTCCAAACTTAGTGCAAACAAAATCATCTTACCAAATATTTTTTGGAATCGTCCCATATCTGATTAAAGCTCTCATACAAATACTACTCCCGAAAATAGCTTTTAATGTCATAACTTGCTTATAAATGTCGGTATTAACATACATATTGGCGATAATAACTTTTACGATGTCATGACAAAATGTTGTCCTGGTAGGTCCAAAATTTACCGAAGTTGCCACATAAACCGCCATCCGAAAATCTCATATAGATGAAGATATCTAAATACAGTGCACTCGCGATAATATGAACTAATTAAAACAAAGCCAGTTCACTTTTGCAAGATTGTTCATATTTGCGAATGGGATCTAATTTCCTTTCAAAAACGTTTTTCCCATAAAAATAAAAGTTTCTATGCTAAAGTTTTTTTATTTATTGTTCATTGGATTTAAGAAACAATTGATTTTTAAAAAAGAACGACAAACTTAAAGTTGATATTGGTTTTCTTTCGTTCAATCACCTTAAGAACGCCCCGCTCTCTTTACTATATCCAGATATTTGCCATGTCCGCTAACAGTGTTCTTTTTGTCTCTCATTTTCAAAAACCATCGGTGCATGCATTTACCATTTTTTTGGGTACTCGGAAGACCGCACATTTTTGTTTTTCCAGGTCAAATAATTAGGAACACTTGCACTTTTTCCTAAATGTTCTAAATTTTCTTTTTTTATTTATACTTAAGAACGTTTCACGTTAAAATTATATTTAAAGATGTATTTATAATTCCATGTTAATGTGAGCACTAACTAAAACGTGTATGTAAAACATTTTGATAAACAATTGAAGACAATTGAAGACAATTTGAAAACAGATAGCTAGGAAAAAATTGATTTTGATTTTAACACTGTGTAGGTAGATAAAACCCGTTAAAAATACTATTATAAGTTGTTCATATTTTAAAGCTTTTGTACAAGTTCATATTTTAGAGTAGTCAATTGAAGAAAATAAGTGTTCATATTTTGGGGTGTTCATATATTAGGGGGTTAATATTATCACGAGTGCACTGTAATAACATAATTTTTTTAAGGCAGGTCCATGATTGCCCCTAGGTCCCAAATATGGTACACTAGCAAAAATTGTTTTTTTATACTGTGGTGTAGGGTATCATATGGTCGGACTTGACCGCTATACTTTCTTACTTGTTTTTATTTATTTTTTTTTAAATTAATATTTGTAATGACGTTAATTACTAACAGACATTAATTGTTTAAAATTGCACAAAATTTAAAAGGGGCTTCATAAAACAAGTCTCGGTTTAATGAAAACCCTCAGTGTATTTTTCTAAGTATTATATCAAACGCACAAAAAGTGAATTATATTTGTTTAAATAATTAATTATAAGATTTGAATAAGACTTATTTTCGTTGAAAACACTAACCGTTATTTAAAAATTTAATTAAAACGTAGGGGAAAAACCGTTTTTTTCGAAACGTATAGGTTAAAAAATGTACAAGCTGGCAACATTGAGACAATGCAATTTTGTTTTACATATTGTTCATTCTATAAAGTGTAAGCATTTGAGAAGATGGAATAAATAAATTTATAATAGCAAACTGAATTATTTTAAAAGTTTGAATTAATTCTATGAAGAGCTTCTAATAACTCTTACTGCATTCTAGAGCGAATTTCGGTTTTGATTGTATGCATTATAGAAAAGACTCGTTTAACACAACCGCTACTTGTTAAAGCGGCTCATACACTCGCAATAAAATTGTTCAATTTTACGTATTGTACAATTATGTATATCGCTAATTTGTATGTGGTATAATATATTGGCAACAATCAGAAGACTTTTGATTTTTTTTATTGCACAACAAAAAGAAAGTGAAATGTGTCGGCAACATTGTACAATGTTGTTTATGTTATTCCTAAAGGTTATGTTTACCTTTTTATTGAATGAATGAAACCATTGTACGACTTATTGCATAATATAGGAAAAAAATGGAAATAATATGGCGAATACATATACAATAATATTGAAAGTGTATGGGCCGCTTAAAACAGAAAGCATATTTATATCTATTTCAGCAAGTTCTTAAAAATGTTTGGAACCACCAGCGTCTTGGTACAAAAAAACTTTGTAAAAAAAAAAAAAAAAAAAAAAAATTGTACTCACATCTTGACAAAATCGGTCTATTCATTGCACAAATGGCATTTATATCTTCAGCGAAATAAGGGATTTTCTCGAAATTTTTATTCCCAATTCCAAAAAAAATCCCCTATTAGGGGTAAAATCCTTAAAACTGCGAACGCTGTAATAAATATAAAAAGCTTTTGCAATGAAAGCTTTTGTGTTTTGACACTTTTGCAACTTAAAAGATTAAACACATTTTTAGTTCTTAATGAGTGCAGTTTCGGAGAGATGTCCCCTTCTATGGGGTTCAAACACAAAATAAAGTGCATTGAGGAATTTTTAAAATTTCACAATAAAAAGATTTATAACGATTTTTAATATAAGAAAAAATTAGTTTCAAATAAAAAGAGAAAATTGCAATAAATTTTCAAATAAAAATAGTTAAAAACAAAAATTAAAAAAAGAAATATCATACAAAATATTTAATAATGAAAGAACTTTATTGTGATTTTATGGCTGGTTGTTTTGGTGGCAAGTGCAACTTGATATAAATATAAATACTTATTGAAAATAATAATTAATTGCATTTTATCACTTAAAAGATTATTTAACAAATCCATTAAAACATATGAATGCACTTTCACTTTCTTGATGATGTAATTAATGAATAAAAAAAACGTAGTAAAATTAGCAACAAATTAACTTAATTATTTTACGTTTAGTGGTTTTTTGTTAATGCGATTGAAATAATTGCTTTAAGAACAATTGTATGTAATTTACAATTATCATGTTCCAAACTTATTAATTTTTCCTTTAGCAAAACAGCTGTTCAAGTTCATGTTAGGCGCCCAAATTCTCTTCATTATTTGATATAATTTATTTATAAATTACCCTCTTTCGAATCACATTTACAACGTGTGTGATTATACTCTTTTTTTTACATGTGTTTGTTATAGACATAATTCTGAAGGAAATTGAGGCATTTTCTTTTCGTTTACATTTATTCGAATAATCATTAGTCGTTTACGTTTGCATAAATTTAATTTGTGTTGATGAAATAACTATTATAGGACACACATAGCGTTTATATTTGTTAAAATTTTTTCTAAAATTATATTAAACATTTTTTCGAATGTGCTTCTATGAGTCAAATTTCAATTTAAAAAAAATTTATAAAAAGCTTTAGAAATAACTTGAAATTTGACTAATGGAAGCACATTCGAAAAAATGGTTAATATAAATAAAAAATAACACTACGTGACAGTTTTTTTACCAAATTAATTTGACACCTTATCTTTATGTAAAATTTTCCGCTGAATCGGAATGTGAAGTCAGAATAGTAAAAAGTGTAACACTTTTTGAGATATTCCAAAATAACCGTTATTTGTGTTTTTAAAAAAGATGATGTGACTGAAATGCAAATATTTTCAAAAATTTTTAATGGATTAGGTATTTCTTTCTTTTTAGTGTAAGGTTATAAAATTTCTAAAATAAACATGGATTGCTAGTGAGGATTGGTCAAGAAATGACAGAGTTACAGGGGACAAAAATTCAAGCTTCACTGAAAATTTTATGATTTTGTTGAATTTTGCTCTTTTCAAGTTATTTTCAAATTTTAGCTGTCACATTCATTTGGTCACGACTTTGTTAAAATTTTGTCACGTAGTGTAATTTATGCAAAATGAATATGTAATTCCTAAATTCTATTTTTTCTAAGTGTTATTAAAAAACCACACTTTTTAAAGTTTTTACCTGCAGTTATTGGCTTAACAGATACACAAAATAAAAAAAAAATAGCATAAAAATCATAGTTGGGGGTAGTGCACTAAATATTGATTTAAATCAGCACTGCAAAGAAATTAGTATGCACTCGTTTTTACCAGCTTTAGTGCTGATTGCTATTTTTTACCTACCACTAACAAATTTTAGTGATATTGCAAATTTTTTTCACTATAACTAAACGCAGATTGAATGCAAAAATCTGCACTCAATTCAAATAGTGCAAAATTTGGACTTGCGATCAAAAAAGCTGCATACAAATATTGTATCATTTAAATTTAAAAAATGTTACTTTGTATGTGCATGGTTTTTGATTTTTTTTTGGAGGATATGCATAAGCAAAGAACATTAAACAGAAGGAAATTTTGTCAATAACGGTATAATTATTGGCTTTGATGATGAAAAAACTAGTTTTTGATTTTAAATTTAGTGCAACAATTTTAGTTGCACTCAAATGAGTGAAGAAAAAAAAAGTTGCAATAAACTGATGATTGCTGTTTTTTTAAATCAAACAATTTTTTTTGAGTGCAAAATTTTTTAACATCACTATCACTCATGTTTAGTGAGGCTGCAAATATTCAATTCATCACTCAACATCAACAAAACGATTGCAATATTTTTGCACTATCACTAAGTGTGAGTTACAACTGCAAAATTAGTGCACTATCCCCATCTATGATAAAAATAAAGATAATGGTCATAAGATTGCATTTTCATGGAAATTAATGTGTATGCCTTATCCCCGGTGAAAGTCATTATGTGTTAACAAGATTAGATTCGGTTAAGTGGAAATAGTTTAAAAATTATTAATCCTTTGAAAGGGCGTGGCACTGCCCATTTTTTATCATAGTATTTTATTTAAAGCGGAGTTTAATGTGTGTGCCAAGTTTCATAAAATTCGGTAGTTTGAAACGAATATTTACTTTTAATGGGCGTGGCACTGCCCACTTTTCTAGTTAATAAACGAAGCTGTCGCAGGTATCGAAAGTTTTTACACACTTCCATAATAATCGGTAAAGAACTTTGTCCCAAAATAGTTTTGGCCAAAGAAAGTGATCGTCTGAATCACAAAGCATTGTTAAAATTTTATTAACTTTAAGAAGTTTTTAAAAAAGTTGAAAATTAAGCCGTGCTTAACAATTGAATGCAAAGTCTAAGCTTGTGGTAAAATTCGTTATCATTTTCTCTGATCAAGGAATGTTTTTTATTAAAGCCATAAATCGTCAAAAGGTAATTTTTGGGCTCAAAATCTTAAAAGCCGTCCAACTGTACTTACAATTTTGCATTACAAATTGCATACTCAGGCATGAGCTTTGATAAAATTAATAAATTAAGGTGGTTTTAGAAATTTTTTAATCGAATAATTGTTGACACAATGTTACATAGTTTATAGTTTTTATTTTGGCAGATGTTTCTTAATCAAAAAAAAAAAAAAAAACACAAGTGGCTGCTACAAATGTTAATTATACACTAGTCTAAAATATTGGAAACATTTTTGCTTGCAATTATTTTTATTTGTTGATTATGTACAAGAACTATTTGGTATAAATTACAGAAAAAAATATTGTAGATATGCAAAGTTTTTTTTGTAAAATGAATTAGGGATTTTAGGTTCTCTAAATAGTTTACGAGGGTAAACCCTCTAATTTAAAGTATTCTTGCAGGAAAGGGTTCGAATTATATTTGGCTTACCTTAGGGGTCGTCTCTTTACATTTTTCGTTATATTTTAGGCGGTGTCGGTACGATCATAAAGTATGATTTATCAATATTTTTGTCTCGAGAACCAATGTTTTGTCCTTAGGGACCAATGACCTCAAGTATCTCGTTCTAGTTTTTATCCAGCAGATCTCTGTTCGTACAACTTAAAGTACTACCATAATTTCAGAAAAGTAATGCTCGCAACAAACTATTAAACTTTTGCTAGAGAAGTAAATCGATAATTACAGCAGAAACATTTTTAAATTAAATTATACAAAAATATATACATACCCATAGATGGGGGTAGTGCACTCATTTTGCAGTTTCAACTTACACTTAGTGATAGTGCAAAAATATTGCAATCATTTTGTTGATGTTGAGTGATGAATTGAAAATTTTCAGCCTCACTAAACATGAGTGATAGTGATGTTAAAAAATTTTGCACTCAAAAAAAAAAAAAAAAAATTGTTTGATTTAAAAAAAGCAATCATCAGCTTATTGCAACTTTTTTTTCTTCACTCATTTGAGTGCAACTTAAATTGTTGCACTAAATTTAAAATTATAGCATGTTTTTTCATGATGAAAGCCAATAGTTATACCGTTATTTACAAACTTTAATTTTGTTTAATGTTTTTTACTTATGCATATCCTCAAGACAAATCAAAAACCATGCACATACAAAGTTACATTTTTTAAATTGGTATGCAGCTTTTTTGATTGCATGTCCAAATTTTGCACACTTTGATTTGAGTGCAGATTTTTGCATTCGAATTTGCAATATCCCAAAATTTTTTAGTTTTTACTGCCTGTTCAACGATTTCGAAGGTTAACGTTCGCATAGAAAATTACATTTAAAACAAAAACAAATTGTCGAATTTAGTTTTTGTTTTAAATGTAATTTTCTATGCGAACAAATTGTCGAATTTAGTTTTTGTTTTAAATGAAATTTTCTATGCGAACGTTAACGTTCGAAATCGTTGAACAGGCTGTTAGTTAAAAACATAACAATCATCACTGAAGCTGGTAAAAAAGAGTGCAAACTAATTTTTTGCAGTTTTATTTAGTGATAGTGCACTGCTGATTTAAATCAATATTTAGTGCACAACCCTCAACTATGTACATACCGTTATTTCGAAAACGGAGGAGGTTGCACAACATATATATGCGTAACTCAAAACGGTTCAGTGAATTGAAAAAACTAAAGAACCGAAATTTTGATACCTCTTTTCTAGTCTGCGCAGTCGTTTTCGAAAAAAATTTTTTTTAGCAAAATTTCAAAATTTTTTTTATATAAAAATCATAAAAAATTGGAAATTTGATTGCAACTTTTGATTTTATTCACAAAACACGAGGAAATTTGAATTCGATTTCAGAATTTCATAAAACCCAATATTTGTATGGGAGCCCCCGTAAGAGGTGGTGTAAAAGGGTAAGTATGCTTTGAAAAAATTTTTAAAACGAAACCTGGGCAGTTAAGGGACTTTTTTAAAAAAATATTTACAGTCTGTATTGAAAATTTTGTATGGGAGCCCCCTTAAGGAATGGAAGTAGCGGGTAGGTATGTTAATTATAAATGATGGTTGGTATGTCTATTTCTAACATACCTACCCGCTTGTCCTATTTGGAACTTCGTTTTCTATACGTGTAAAAAAAAAAAATTAGAGGCATAGCAGCATTTTCCAAATTTTTATGATTTTTTATATAGCAAAAATTTCGAAATTTTGCTAAGAAATTATTTTTTTTGCCAAATAAAATTATGTTTTTACAACGACTGCGCGGATTTGAAAAAGGTATAGCCTTCCTTAAAGGTAATTTTATTGCGGATTTGTATTAGCTTATTTAATACACTGAACCGTTTTTGAGTTACGCGAATATATTTTGTGCTACCTTCTCCATTTTCGAAAAAACGGTATATATTATAATGAATAGTAGATAAATAAAAATTAAAAAGGACTTGCTTTCTTTGAAATCTTTGCTAGTACATATTTAATATTAATAGTAGAAAATTGCAAGAGATACTGCAATTGAAATGTTGCAAATAGGCACCGATCTGTTGAGGACTAAATTCGTTTAAGAATACATGACCTGATTAAGGACCCTTGAACAAGTATACGATCGAACATCGTATTTCGAACCTGATGTTAACAGTATGTTAGAGGCAGTAATTGCCCGTTCAACAATTTTGAAAGTAAACTTTTGTTATGAATTTTATGTGCAAAATATTTTAAAAACTGAGCGGTTTTTATAGAAATTTTCTATGCGAACGTTGCCGTTCGAAATTTTTGAACTGTCAGTTGGTCCATTTTTAGCGGAACATCTCAAAGTGATATAGTACTAAAATTTTGGAAAATTTTTTTTTTTCTAAAAATAAAAGAATCATAAATTTTGAATATTCGAGTTGTAACTTCTTTTTTTTTAAATTTCTATAAAACTTAAGATATGGGTAATAATCTTTGCTCGCCTTTTAGCTTAAAGATCCACTGTGCATTGTTTAAACATCAATACAATCGCCAATATTTGTCTATTGCGTATAAAATTTCTATTAAAAATCAATGCAAAGATACAAAATTAGAATTTTCAGACCGATTAAACATTGCGATTACAATGTATGCACATTGAGTGCGTAATATTTTGACATTGAATTTAATATGTCACGACAATGCTGGGGCAAAATCGCAAAAAATTGTGTGTGAAATAATGAAATGTTTTATTTTAATCCACAGGAGCTTGTGGGGTATTAATAGCACATCCTTTAGATACGATTAAAACGTGGCAACAAGCTTCAAATACCTCAGTACCAACGGCCTTGCAACAAATTTATAAACGAAATCAAGGGGTGAGTTATTACTTGGATTTTATTTTAATATTTATATTTTATTTATTTTTTATTTCATAAAAATTGTATTGTATATTTATAGATCAATGGGTTTTATAGGGGCATGTTTTTTCCATTTGTCACAACCGGTGCCATTAATTCGATACTATTTGGGGTCTATGGCAATCACCTGCGACAGCTGAGGCTAGTGTGTCACAGTGACTACCAGAGAGAACAATTGGAGGATAAACATATCTTTGTGGCTGGTTCCGTGGCGGGGTTTGTGCAGTCTTTTATAGCATGTCCCATTGAACTGATAAAAGTGCGATTACAGACCCAACATTGTAAGTATTTTATAGCAAATTTAGAATACAATAAAATTTAAAGTTTCTCTTCTCTAAAGTTTATAGCGATTATGTTTACGGTATGCGTAGAACAACTTTTGGCACATTTAAGAAAATTCTAAAAACTGATGGCATACATGGACTCTACCGTGGTCTACTGCCCATGATGTGTCGGTAGATTTTTAAATAAAATTTCTCAATATTCAATAGTTATTTTGTAAATAATTTCTCCATTTCTCGTTTTTTTATAGGGATGTTTTTCCTTACGGTATTTATATGTTGGCCTATCGTGATACTACCAAATTTATAGATCAGACCGAGTTCATACAAAATCGTCGCCGATTACGTAAAGAAGACGAAGGCAAATTGGATTTTTTGGTAACAACATTGGCCGGTGCATGGGCGGGTATTTTATCTTGGGTTTGTGTCATACCATTCGATGTTGTTAAGACCATAATGCAGGCCGAAGAAAGCAGTAAATATCGTAATATTTGGCACTGTCTATCGAACAATTTTAAGGTAAACGAACTGAACAAAGAGTATACCATTCTTTCACTAAAATAATTTAACTTTTTCAGCGTTATGGTTGGCGTAGATTATTCCGCGGCAGCTGGATGCTAGTGGTTCGTGCGATTCCCTTTAATGCCGCTACATTCGTGGGCTATGAATATGCCTTGGATTGGTGCCATAGAGTTTGGGATGTACAAAAATCTGCACCCAAATTTATTTAAGTTTTAAGTCATTCATTTATATTGAGAATTTTTATTGGATAAAGAAAATAAAATTGGCTGTGTCAATTAAATAAAATTATAAGTACAAAAAAATACTAAAAAATTTATTGCTAAAATAAAAAAAAAAAATTCCCATACCGGGAATCGAACCCGGGCCTTCTGGGTGAAAGCCAGATATCCTAGCCACTAGACCATATGGGATATATAAAACGTTGTAGTTATTATGTATACACTTATGCTAAATTTAAACACTTATTTAATATGAATAAGCTTTATCGCAAAAGCTTAATTCAATAAAATTAATTTATTGCCATGCAAAAAAAGCTTTAAGCTTGTATATGCTTAAAACTATTTTAGCTTTTTACATTGGTTTAGAAATTGGCTACGTAAAAATAATTTCCCTATTTAGGTCTCATTTAATATCAAAACGTTTGACGGTAAAATGAATATGTACTATGGGTGTGTGTGAAACGGTAGCAAAGTTCTATGGTGAAATGAATTTTGTTTGTGGTAGAAAATTTTCATATTTGTGCTGTGTGATATTGTAACATTTTTGACTACGTAAAATTTTGACATAAAGAAAAAAACAATTACTAGCATGGTGAAATAAACAGGTGGCAGCACTACGCCAGATGACGATTTTTTGCTCTTGCATTGTTTGTCTAGGTTTATGTCAAAGTTTTGTTTATGTTTACAAAAAGTCCACGTTTTGTGCTGGGATTTTTGTTTTTTATTAAAGTTTTTGATAATTTTGATAAGATATTGACCATAACTAAATAAAAATTGGCTAAAAATTAATTTATTTCATCACGTTCAGCTGCATGCTTTGATTTTTGTTTAATGTATTTTTTGACGTAAACGGTTATGTAGTTTCCATTTTTGTTGTAATGTTGTATTTGTTGCCGTAACGATGCCACCTGCTTATTCCACCATGATTACTAGTAGTTTTGTGAAAATAAATAAATTAATCAAGGTTTTACCAACAATCATTTCAATTCTGTTGGAAATGAGATCGTCCCAACTATTTGATGAATTCGTTTTGATATATTAACAATTTTTACAAAAAGTGTGGGCAAAAAAGCTTATACATATGTAAATACTTACATGTTGTATAATTTTTTTGCCGCTGGTCCTGCTTTCATATTATTTTTTATTTTGTTTAAACAAATTTGATGAAAATAAATAATTTTGTGGTTGTCAAAAATTTTACACTAATGTCAAAATTGATACTAGCCCCCAGGGCTAGTGAAATTTTATTCACCTCAATAGTGTCAAAATTTTACTTCAATGAGTACTTTGCTACCGTTTCACACACACCCTATGTATGTATTTAAAAAGAAATCTTATTATAAAGTTCCTAATAGTTAACGAAAACAACAGCTATCGTGAACGATAAAGTGGACTTTAGGTTTTCTCCATTATTACAGCTGTACAAAGTAGTTTGAAGCAGGCTTGCCACAAGAATTCAAATTAAAAGTGCTAAATCGACAAAAAAAATTGCTAAATTGTTAAAAACAAAAGTGCTAGTAAATTTCAGTTTATCAATAGTATGAAATGGAAATTTAGCACATTTAAACGAAACCTTGTTAATTAATTTTTTGAATCCCTAGAAAAACTTTGATAACTAATATGCATGTGGCAGTGTAAATAAAACTGAACTGGCAAAATAAAATAAAGTAATTTGTTTTTATTTTTGATTTTTCTTTACCCTCTTACAACTACATTTGGAGTTGACAAAAAATCAACCAATTGTAGTCGGTACTGTAAGAAAAGATAAACTCACTTTTTATTGTTGTTGTTTTTGTTTAAGCTTTGATATTGTTATAAGTAAAACTGGGGTTTATAATTCTTATTCGCTTAACAGTTTTATTTGTATAATATCTTTAGTTTTTCTAAAATCTTTGGATGAAGTTTCCTGACGATCTGGCCTAAGCAACCAGTGAAATGCGCATAGGAATAGCTGGTCCCTTCAACAATAAATTTCAGTTTATCAATAGTATGAAATGGGAATTTAGCACATTTAAACGAAACCTTGTTAAGTGCTAGTTTTTTAAGATTGATGTTTTGAATATAATAAAAACTTTACAATTGAAATTTTTTTTAAATATTTATTTGTTTAATAAAAAAACTTTTTTTAATGTTACAATAATATATGTATTTTAAATAAAGTTGTTAAAACCATGGTGGAATAAGTACAAGGTGGGTTCATTAGGGAGAGTTGTCATTATTTACCCATGTAATGTCAAATTAATTCATTTAATTTTTGACGCTTGTTTTAGTTTTTTTCTCCATATTTTCTTTTGTTTGACGTTATATGGGTTTTCAAATTGAGAACAAAATTTCTAATGACTATACCTTGTACTTATTCTACCATGGTTAAAACTTAATTTCAATCATGGCATTTTCATCTTTCTCATTTACCAACTCATTTTGGTCCTTTTCAGATGAACCGATTTTTTTTTCAGTATTATCCGATGTTTAAAGTTTGACAACAATACTTTTTCGATTTAAAAGCAATTTTATTTCTCATTCTTGCTGTCCATACTAAACGGATCGAAATTATTTTTTTAGTGTTGTAAAGCATTATTTTAGTGTATATAATTACGATTCGCTCAGTATCGGCTGAAATAACATTGCTTTCGAATCTAAAAAGTATTCGATCACGACTGCCATAATTTGCCACCTGTGTTTTTTTCGGTGGTCGACTTGTCAAAGTTTGTATACAAACTAGGGAACCTTTTTTACAAGCAATATTTTTGACAGTCCGACCACAGAAGCAGTGTTGCTGTAGAGTTGACCTCACCTTTTACTCAATTCGCCTTGAGTTTACTTTTATTAAGCCCAATAAACAATTTTAATTTATTTGTTCATAAGAATAAAAGTAACTGTATTTGTTTCTTCTTTGTACACTATAAAGATGCAAAAAACAGTATGCTCCAAGGTTGAAAAAGGAGCATGTGTACATGTTTGAATTTGTCTTGATACACTCACTTGAATCGATTATGTGAGTTTTTAAGTAGTTTTGGGATCAAAAAAAAAGTGCAAAAAATGGTAAATAATTATAGAAATGTGCTTAACTAGCACTTAGCACTTTTTTTGAAATTCTAAGTGCTAAATGAGAACAAAATGTGCTAAATTTAGCACTAAAAGTGCTTAACTGGCAAGCCTGGTTTGAAGCAAGCCAGGGCTTATTTAAAGGGTTGGGATATTTAGGTGAAGAATGGACTGTAGGGAGACACTTGAGGTTGTACCTAAATACGTAAGAAGGGTAAATAAGCCCGTAGCTTGTTGTTGCCTCAATGTTTTTACACCAGTGTGTAAACATTCATGCAATTTGTATGACATTCGACTATTTCGTAGCCGTTTTCGATGTTAATTCGTATAGCCTACTTGCAAGTAATTACTTGCACGTGTAAAGAAAGGTTAAGTTATACACAGTTTGTTATTCAAACAAATATGAAGTTAAAATGCAAATATAAACAAGTAAGAAAGTATAGTCGGTCAATCCCGACCATATGATACCCAGCACCACAGTACTTAAAAGGACATCATGCTTATGTGTCCATATAAATATGGATTTCTCTATGTTTAAAAACTTCATTAAAATCGGTTTGAAAGATTGTGAGAGGCAGAAATTGCCCCCTACATCCCCTTGTGGTCCTATTTTTGAAAAACTGTATAGCTTATGTGTCCATATAGATATGGATCTACCTATGTTTTAAATTTCATTAAAATCAGTTTGAGAGGCAAAAACTGCCCCTTTCTCCGCTTGTGTTCCTATATTTTTTAAAACTGTATAGCTTATGTGTCCGTATAGATATGGATCTATCTATGTTTTAAATTTCATTAAAATCGGTTTGAGAGACAAAACTGTATAGCTTATGTGTCCATATACATAGATATGGATCTATCCATGTTTTAAATTTCATTAAAATCGGTTTGATAGTTTCCCCCTATCTTCCCTCGTGGTCCTACAATTTGGCCCATTATTGGCTTGGTCCTTGTGCCGATAAGAACCTATGATCCAAATTTTATCAAGCTATCTCCAAAGTTGCGACCTGTACTTTGCGCACAAGGTTACATGGACAGCCAGCCAGACAGCCGGACGGACATCGTTAGTTCGACTCAGAAAGTGATTCTGAGTAGATCGGTATACTTTAAGGTCTAGGACCACTATTTTAAGGCGTTACACACATCAGCACAAATGCATAATACCCTCTCCACTATTGTGGTGTGGGTATAATTATGGTTTAAAATAATGGATTTAATTTGAATTTATATACTGTAATTATATATACACTCACAATATTCTGTACGTAAAATTAACTGAAATTGTAATATAAAATAAATGAAAGTTCAATTAAAAACCGATCTACCTATTTTTCATTTATTTTTAACAAAAAGTTCATTTAATTTTTACTGTCAAAAATTCAACACCATATTCCGTAAAATCAAATAAATATATAGTTATTTTGTAAAATTTTACTGTCAAAATTTCAACACCATATTCAGTAAAAACGATTAAATATTCAGTTATTTATTAAAATTTTACTGTCAAAAACTTGACCCCATATTCAGCAAAAAACAATTAAATATTCAGTTATTTTATTAAATTTTCGTTTACTCCACAAAAGAGCCGAATTTCTAAAAGCGAGAGAGGGAGAATATGTTTATTTACTTACCCAGTTACACACGTTTGTTTTACTTTTGTTGTACTGACCACGTTGTTTACAGAAGAACTCTCAATTATAAGACACCAGCAGCATGACCGATATGGCTTCGCAATTATTTTACTTTTAAAATTTGATGTATTTAACTAAATTATTTTAACAAATAGGAAATGGGAATTGCTTACACAAAACAAGCAATTCATTTTTTATAGATAAGTAAAAATTAATTTTTGGTAGTAAAATTATACAAAATAACTGAATATTTAATTGTTTTTACTGAATATGGTGTTGAATTTTTGACAGTAAAATTTTATAAAATAACTGCATATTTATTTGTTTTTACGGAATATGTAGGTAATTTTTTGACAATTAATTTATATACGATAACTGAATATTGATTTGTTTTTACGGAATTCGCGGTTGAATTTTTGACAGTAAAAATTAAATGAACTTTTCGTTGCTTTAAATTACATTTTTATTTACTTTAACATAAAGAAGAGTTTAACTCAATCAACGGACAATATTAACTGCAACTGAAAATCCGTATTAATATGCACTTAGTTTTTTGAATAACTGTTAGAATCAGTTAAAAATAAATTTGCTTGGAATTTTAAATGTTTATTTATTTCAAAATGACTGAACGGAATATTTCTTAAATAAACTACAGTCCGTTACTGTAATAATATTGTGAGTGTACAACGCAGTAGATACTGACTACATATTTTTGGTTGTTTAAAATACGTAATGGCAAAGACTTAAGGCTCAGTTAGCCGGGAGTAACAGAAACTTAACCTTACCGTAAAAAAGTAAGGCCAATCTATTTCTTGCAGATTGAGACGTAACATCTTACTTCTAACAATAATTGCTTTACATACAACAAAATGAAACAGCTGATTTGCAACGTTACTATTACTCCCTGCTAACTGAGCCTTTATTTTTTTTTCTTTACCCTACGACCACATTAGACCATTAAAATAAAATTTTTTATTGCAAAGAAAAAAAAAAAAAAATTAGCTGTAATGAAATTTAAATCAAATCCAGTCAGTCTGACCAATATTGATGAACATTTTAACCTTTTAAAGGAAACCTCTCTACAATAATGTGAAAATAAATGTACGTGAGTGCTTCCTTCATTTAATTAAATTTAATAAGCTTAACTGTTAATCACATTTATTTAAAAGGAATAAAAAATTATCTACACACAAACACACACACACACAATTAGCTTCGTTCTTCTTGCATTTATTTTCCATTCATTTAGCCACTCAATTTTAGTGGCAAAATTTTAAAATTAATGACATTTAAGTTCTCTCTCAGACTGAGATTTATAAATTAACCCAACAAATCATTCCATAAGCAAAATGTAACTGAGTTGTAGATTAAGCTTATCTCAAGAGGTTTTCTATAAGTCATTAAAGCATATTTATTATAAGCTTATTAACTGCCTATTTCCGAAGTGCGAAGGAATTCTTTCTTTCGTACAAATACATTTAAAACAAAAACTAAATTTTTAGAATATTTTTGTTTAGAATCGTCCTATCCTATTTTATAAGTAGAAAAAGTTAACGGTTTTTAAATGGAGTTTTTAAAATGCTCGCCTGACAAAACGTTTAATAATAACACTGGTCTACAAATTTGGGGAAAAATGTTGACTGCAGAAACGAAGCATGTTTTTTAACTAATCTGAGTGCTCTGAATTTTGGGCTATCACGTCTTGTTCATTTTTTATCGCATGCTGGAAATACTGTAAAACAGTCAATTTCATAATTATTTATTTGACAGAAGCCCACATTCATTCTAAATCGTTATAATAGTAGCGTTTAAGCATGTCAGGGAGATCGTGTGTTACTGATTCAAGCTATTTTTGCTTTGTGTGTGGGGAATATTTGGTTAAAAAAGAAGAATATGCAAGATCAGAATCATTAAAATATGCATACATATTAACATTCTTTTGGTTTTGCAGTCAGAAACTTGGACAAACCGTGGACACCGACAATGTTTTGCATATTCTTCGTTCGCATTTAGATTTTTTTCAAAAAAAAAAAAAAAAAAAAAAACTAGGTGCAGTGAGCGCGAACAAGGGGAGCGTGCTCACTTACCCCGGGTCTTCACGTAGCAATATTTATTGCGGCAAACGTCAAATTTGATTGCTCCATAAAATTTGCGACGTATAGACCGCATATTGCCATGAGTGGCAATCTATTGAGCAATGATTGCTCTTCTTATTGCTTGAGCAATTATTGCTTAACAATA
The DNA here is from genome assembly GCA_963931875.1 of Pollenia griseotomentosa. Taxonomy (NCBI): domain Eukaryota; kingdom Metazoa; phylum Arthropoda; class Insecta; order Diptera; family Polleniidae; genus Pollenia; species Pollenia griseotomentosa. The sequence goes on along the minus strand of OZ007560.1, from coordinate 11,162,282 downwards.
TGCTGTCAAATCAGTTGTAATTTATCTGACATTTCATTTCTCTGTACGGTTGTTTTTTGTTTGTGTGTTTATTTATTAAAAAAGCAATCAATAAATATATTATTATATATTATATTTTTTAATAAACGTCAAGATCAACAAAAGCAAACGACGAATTTATTTTTTTGTATATTTTTATTTTTCAATAGAACAATTCAACTTTTTTTTAACGCAAATAAACAAAAAAAGTAATACCAAACACAGCTACGACAATTACAATTAATTATTTTATTAATTTAAAAAAGAAAATTTCACAACCACTTCAAAACACAACATAAAACATTTGTTATAAATATGTACAGCCACAAAACTTTATACGACTACTCGATATTTGGTTGATCCAGTCCAAAACCTTGTTGGCTAGTATAATCCGCTTATCGAAGTAGATATTTTTAAATAAGTTTAAAATATGGTTTATATAAAATTTATATGAAAATCACTCAAAAAATTGAGTACTTTTTAAATAAATTTGACTACACAATCACTTGCCTCTTATTTAGAAACTGCACATTAATATTGACAACAAATGGAATAATAATAATAATAATTTAACAATTTAGAGTTTTCTTCATGTTTAAATTTAATTAATAATAACACTAAAAATAATTTTTAAAAGATTTTTATTATTTATTTATATTAGTTTATGATGAAATGAATTAAAAATGCCAAGATTCCGTTATAAAATTCTAAAGTTTTATTCAATTCTATGAAAAGTTAAGGTCAATTGTAGGTGAGTCAAAGATGGGCTATCTGAGAATTTATTTAAAAATAAGATAGCATGGCTAGGGAGGGTAATTAAAATTGACGGAGGTTATAACAACAAAACCTCTTGAACTAAGCAGATACTTCAAAGATACAATAAGGTGACTTGTTTATGGCTAAGTATTACTTTTTTTTATTTGATGGTTAGTAGAGTTTATTATTAACAGCTAACTAAATTTTAAATGAATGTTGAAACCATAGTCTTACTAGTAAGGGGAATGAACCACCCTCATTTCGACGAGCATTTATCAAGAACTGGCTTCGAAAATGGCATTTAAGGAATTTTTATATCGACATAGAAATGCACCCTTCTTCAGGGTATTGTTGAAAATTGTAAATTTTAAAAAAACTAATGATGCCATCGTAATCAGCAATTTCAATAAAAACTACACATTTGGGGAATACACCAGGTGTGCTATTAAGTCATATCGTCATAATGTCCTAAATAATATTTTACAAAGTTATTTTTAGGGAATACAAAATTTATTAATAATAAGATTTCTGTATGACGTGCTAAACTCCCAATTTTTCATATTTAATAAATACACTGAAATTTATTGTGCATTTCACTGGTTGCTTAGGCCAGATCATCAGGAAACCTTTTCCAAAGATTTTAGAAAAGCTACAAATATTATACAAATAAAACCATAAAGCGAATAAGAATTATAAATACTCAAAGTCTTACTTGTAACTATATCAAAGCTTAAACAAAACACCAACAATAAACGGTTAGTTTATCTTTCCTTACCCCGGGTCTCCACGTAGCAATATTTATTGCGGCAAACGTCAAATTTGATTGATCCATTAAATTTGCGGCGTAAAGACCGCATATTGCCATGAGTGGCAATCTATTGCGCAATGATTGCTCTTCTGATTGCTTGAGCAATTATTGCTTAGCATTCTGCTGTCAAATCAGTTATCGTTTATCTGACATTTTATTTCTCTGTACGGTTGTTTATTTATTTGTGTGTTTGTGTGCAAATAAACAAAAAAGTAATAAAAAGCACAGCTACGACAATTACAATTAATTATTTTATTAAGTAAATTTATTAATTGAAAAAAGAAAATTTAACAACCACTTGAAAACACAACATAAAACATTTGTTATAAATACAGCCACAAATCTTTGGACAACTACTCGCGGTGAAAATTGCAAATTTATGGCAAAGCAATTTCAAATGTTCTCCAGCAATATAATCAGCAATTATTGCTCCATTGTTTTGTCGACGTTATTGCTTGTACTTAGCATTAAATATTGATACGTGGAGACCCAGTGTTACATTCCCCTACAATTGGTTGGCAATTGTTAAAAAAAAAAAATACTGAACTGTTTCAAACAAAATAAAAATGTTAATGCTGTGTTCATTTTTTCGTCACAACTATACAGTAGAAATCTAAATTATAAGCTGTTTTCCACAGCAGTCACATATATTTTGCAACTTTATGACCACCTTGTTAATCCCCCAATTGAAATTCGAAAATGTTTTATTTTGTATCAATCAGTGTTGCCAGAAAAAGAAAAAAATCGTTAAAAGTAAATTTTTTTAATTTTTTGATACTCTTTAATTAGGCTTTAGTTCATTAAATTTAATTAAAAATAGCTATGGCACAAGCTCTAATTTGTACAAAAAAAATGTCGACGAAAGTGGAAAAAAACATAATAAACAAATGTATTTAGGTTTTCAAGACTTCAAGTCTTGACAGAAAAAATACGAAAAAACAGAGGAAACGAGGCAACATGTAAATAAAATTTAAAATGATAATTACAGCAAAGATCATCATTTATTTGACTGTTGGCTGGCAGGCACTGCAGTGGTGCAGTGGTTAAAACTCAAAGGTTTTCTAAAGATAGAATGTGGTGATTCTTAAAACATGTAAAAATCAACCCGGGTTCAAATCCCAGCTCAGCCAAGGAAAAATAATCAATAAATTTTAATAAAACTGTAAAATTCCTTCCTCAGTGAAAATAATTTAATGAAAATTAAATTTGATAAACTCAAGTCTAATTAAAGAATATCAAAAAATTTAAAATTAACAGTTCAACTAAAAAAAAATCAAAATTGTTCGTAAATTTTTTTTCTTATGCTGAAAATTTTTTTTCAAATATCCTGTTTTATACAAGATAAATTTATTAAATATACTGAATTGTCCATTTTTAAGAATAAAGTCTATATTTTGTGTATGTCCCTAAAATTTTTTTAAACCTAGTTTTTTTATAAATTTTAGAATTTAAATTTTAAAACCATCTTTGGAACAATTTAGACTTTAAATTGATATGAAAAAATTATTGGAAAGTTTTTTATATTGAAATTTGTATTTTTTTAAGCAAAAATGTTTGCACACATTTGTTTGAAATTATTTTCTAAAATTTATCCTTAATTGTTGGAAAATTACTTTTTTTATACCCTTCACCACAGGTGGAAAAGGGTATATGTATATAAGTTTGTCATTCCGTTTGTAATTTCTACAATATTGATCTTAGGCCCTGTAAAGTATATATATTTTGGGTCGTTATGAGGAGAGAAGTTGATTTAACGATATCCGTCCGTCTGTCCGTCTGTCCGTCTTACGTTTGATATGTGTTTTCCGGAGACTCCAGACATGATAGCGGCTAGGTTGTTTTAGACTTATGTCACATATAGTCCACCATTTCTTGCTATTGAAATTCAGCCAGAACGGTCCAAAAATGGCTGAGATATGAGCAAAAAACGACGACTACCTCCAATTTTTTCCAAAAATCCCTTGTTGTTGTTGTATTTTTTTATTTCTGTATATCTTGAGAACGGCAAGAGCCAAAGTTTCCAAATTGGGTACAAACATTAACGTTATCAATACACAGCATCCCACAAAATGTGGGCGGGATTGAACAAGTGGGCGTGGTACCTCCCGTACAAAAAATATCAAAAATTGTATAAAATCCTGATTTTTTGGACTGTCATATGACCTATGGTTACGCCTTATATATCAAAAGATCGGAAATTTTTAATATAAAATATTTTCTGAAAAACTCGGGAAAATCGGTTCAGATACGAAAAAGTTATGACCAAAGTATTAATTTTTTTTTGAAAAATACCCATTTTCGGGAACCATAGATCTTCCCGAGTCCAAGTTTTATAACCAAAATAACTGCCAAATTTCTTCTTTAACACGTCGGTATATAAATCTATCAAATCGGTTAAGAAATAGCAGAGTTATGACCAAAATACTGAAATCCCAAAAATTACTCTTTTTATAATTAAGTTGGTTTTTTATACCCTTCACCGAAAGTCCTATACCCTATAAAGTTCTGGGTATTCTGGGTCCTTATGAAAACCGAAGTTCAAATCCAGTTGTCCGTTTCTGTGTCAACTGTGTTGAGTTGTGAACTGCAAACTGATCATATTTAGTTTTAATGATATTCATAAAACGTTCCTTCATGGTCCAGTTGTCTAGGGGGTTTGCTTAGGTTAGAAACTGTGAGTCCCTGGTTCGACTCTTTTTTTTTTTAAAAAGAAATTTTTTTTTTTAATTTTTTTATGTTCTGAAACGATTTAAAAAAATATTTACCAGTTTTAACTTTTTAAATTTAATTTATAATGAAGTTTTATGTATTGTATATATGTATGTTTATGTAGAAATTATTTAGGGTTTGTCTAGTTGCTCTGTATTCTGCTCGCACAATGGTGAAGGGTATATAAGATTCGGCACAGCCGAATATAGCACTCTTACTTGTTTTTTTTTTGTTATAGCCCCTCATTTGTCATTTTAGTTATAATTAAGATTGGCAATTTGCATTGCAAAGTTATAATGTAATTATGGCAATTTGAAAATTTTAAATATGAATTTTTAAATTAGTACGTACGTACAGCTTAATTTAAATCAGTAAAGGGCAACACACATACTATTACATTTATGCTTGTGTGGGAAGCAGCAGAAAATGAATGACGCTCATCAACAAGAAATGACAACAAAGCAACAGCCGAACGTACATTGTCACAGACCACACGAAGAAGTTTATAGTGTACATGTGTCGACGTCACACAAGCAGAATTTTTTCCTATGCACGCGTACACAGGATTTGCAAAAGTGCCCTTCACTGATTTAAATCCACAAATCCCACTGCCGAAATTCAAATAAAGTGCGGATTTTAATTACATATTATAAAGGTCAAACACAATATTTAATTGGAAATAAATTACAAATTTCCAATTTCAATTATGTAAAGGGAGAAAGTTTTTGAACATGTGTCTGCCTAATTACACCACAGAAACAAAATTATTAGGGCGACCCGTAAAATAAAGGTTTCAACATTCAATTTATTCGCGTTTTTATAAAATTTACATTTCACTTAACTAATATACATTTTAAAGAGTTCAAGATTTGTATCTTTTTCTTGCTTAATTTATAAAATTTAACAATATTTCATAAATTTATGTGCATATACATATATACAAGAGAAATTTTATTGGAGGTAAAAATTAAGCAAAAACCTATTTGACTATTTTTGTTTTTTTAAAAAATAACTTAAGCCAAACCACTTACACTCCTACCTCAGATGAGCTAACTCATTAATATGTTCATAACCAGAGCTCAAGCATCTGATTTTAAAATTTTCTGTGAGTCTTATTATCCTTTCTTTAACTAATTCAATGCCGGCAAGGGAATGAAGTCGCTCAGTCGAAAAAAACTATGGAAGATTATAAATTAACTTCGGTAACTTGTTATGCGCTATTTGCAATTTTTGTAAATGAAAGTTTGCACTGGTGGACCAAACAGGGTCTGAATATAAAATGATAGCATGGAAAATAGACTTTAAAATTAATTTTCTATTACTACCCTGCAGATAACGAGACTACTCCATACATGCATGTAAAGAGTAGTCCATAAAGGAGTAGGAGTACTCCAAAACTACTCCAAATATATGGGTAAAAGGTGGTCCATTTAACATTACGATGTCCTAGGAGGGGACCATATAACCCACCGAAGTAGTCCCTAAACTACTCCATGGAGTACTAAAGTGGGCTAGTTTTAAAAGTACTCCATGTCACTACAGTATGGAGTACACCAAAGCGGTAGTTTAAGCATTTTTCATTTTTTACTAATCGCCTTTTATGGCGTGCCCTGTAGTCTGTATTATTGCTATTATTAAATATATTTACTTGGTATTTTTATTTTTTTTTACCTTTTTTTCACAAATTTCACAAACTTTCACTTTTAAATAAGCAATTAATAATGGACACCATCAGGGCTACCAATGTGTAATACTGTAAACTATAGAAAAGTATAGATCATGCAGTTGTTGGCAGCACTGCATGTTAATTTCTTATAACATGGTCCATATTACAGTAGATTGGACCATGTTGTAAGTAGTCCATTTAAGCCACAACGGACCACGTAGTCCAATATTATCTGTAGGGTAATGTTCAGTCTTGAATTCCTATTTATAGAGGGATATAATATTCGAGTTAGTACGTTTACCTTATCTGTTATGTACGGTCAAGCATAACATCTAAATATTTAAATTTTTGTTCCCATTGGATGGAATAGTTGTCGAACATAATACAACTCTGTGGTAGAAAACAATCATTGCGTTTTCTTTTCGTTAAAATACGAATGTAATTCAGTTAAGGCTCTTTGAAGATTAGTTATTACGTCTGTAGCTAATATTTCGGAGCTTATAACAGGAGCTGGGGGTTGGGGATCTTTTTTTAATTTTGGGGACTTTTTCTTATTTTTCTTATTGTATTTTTACTTTCATTCTATTTTTTTAAGCAACAATTTCTATCATCTTTGAAATAAGAATTGATGACTTACAAGTTTTCTACTAAGTAATGACATTTCTCATGTTAAGTGTATTTAGTGAAGAAATAATAAAAATAGTTAAAGAGATAGAAACAGATTAATTCTTCTTAGCATCATTAGAATCAGTGTTAAAAGTTAAGAAGATATGTATTTTTTTGTATATAAAAAGTTTATTGCAACAAATCTTAAAGCATTCCCACCGAATATAAATTTTGTTTAAGATTTACAAACATTTGCTTCAAATTAGGACAGCCTAATTGCAACTTATTATAAAATAATTTTAAGCGGTTATGAATATCAATGTTTCAGACATTTTTATGAATAGCAATGGAGAAAACTAGCGTTTGTTAAAGGAAAAGATTTATTTGACGTTGGTGAAATTGGCCGTTAAGGAATTTAAATACTAACATAACATAGCAAAACTTGATAACTAGTTGGTAGTTCAAACATTTTTCTTTTATACGTTTTATCTGCTGTTTCACAAATGATTTCCCAGCAGAAATCAGCTAAGATTGCTGGGGACAAATTGCGGTTATACATTTATTGTTTTTGTGGAACCTCTCACCATGCTCATCAGACGCTACACTTATATTTTCTGGGAAAAAGTCTTAGTGCAAATGCATAAAGTGTATTTTAACAGACAAGTTGCATCCGATATAAAAAATTTATTTATATACAGTTATTATACAGTTGAATTGTTAAAGCAATAGCGTCTTAGGCCATCAGCATAGAAGATATAAAAAGTTTTTGCACCAGTTCTTGGAAATTTTGCAGCGCTTATATTTCCAAGAAAATTGTGACATATATTCTCAAAAGCTACCCATTCCCTTCTTTCTTTATTAACCAACTAAGATTGGAACAGTTGGTCTTTAAATATTTGCCTTACTTGGGGAGCATTGAATAAGCCTTAATTAAATTTCGAATGTAAACAGTTCTAATAAAAACGAAAATTGACGTGCAAGAAACATTCATACATATTTTAATTAAGCGTGTCTATATGTATCAATTATCCATGTACATAAAGTGTGTTCATTTACTTTACTATCAGAAACTTGTATAGAGAGATAGAGAGAGAGAGAGAGTAAATTTAAAATTTACAAAATTTTTCTCCCGTGTACTCAAAAAAATTAAAAATTTTACCAAATTTTGATATTTTAATTAGGCTAAAGTTCATTAAATTTAATTTTCACAAAATTTTTTTATGAAAAAAGGAATTTTTACAACATGAAATAAATTAAAATTTATTGATATTTTTCATTCTTGGCTGCCGCGGGAATCGAACCCAGGCTTTCACGGACAGGCTACCCTTACATGTTTCGATTAAAACCACTCAGTCTCTTCAGATGGGTTTGCCGTTAAACACTCACAGCCGTTGAAGAAATTAAAATGAACGCTTTACTAGCAAAAACTAGCAAGTTACAGCCGTACCATAACAAGAGCAGAAGGCGGAACGTTTTTCTCCACTTAGCATTTACGCTGATATGCCATACCTAAACAAGACTATCCACGTTATGTCACTACAGTAACGGACAAATTCACTATTAACCGCGCTGCCAAAAGCGGATTTTCTTAATAAATTCAATTGTTTTGAACTATTTGCGCAAGAATATTGCTCTAACAATTTAGAAAAATAAATATTATAGAAGTTAGCTCTCCCTCAACAATAAATTTGAGTGTAGTTATCAAATATGAAAAAATTGGGAATTAAGCACGTCATACAGAAAACTTATTAAACATGAATTTTGTATTCCCGAAAATAACTTTGATAAATATTTTATGTTATTGAAAAATTTTCTATTTTTATGAAGAAAGGAATTTTACAACATGAAAATTAATTAAAATTGTTATTGATAATCTTTTATTCTTGACCGCGGCCGGCAGGTTACCATGACATGTTTCGATCGCAACCACTCGATCTCCTCAGATGGATTTACCGTTTTACACTCGCAGCCATCGACGACTGCTGACGTCAATAGTCAAACATCAATCCTTAAACAAAATTGTATTTTAACTTTTTGGTAGATCGAAATTTGCTTTTTTTGAATGATTATCCATTTTAATTGATTTTACATGTTTTTTCTTTACTTCTGTTTTTTCGTAAAAAATTATTTTTGTTTTGTAAACTTAAACATGAAACAGGTGGTTGAATAATTCTTGCCAGTAAAAATTTTACTATCAGAAATTTTCAGCAAATGTTTGGTCTCTAAAATTTTTATGCTGGGTTTTCACTCTCTCGTTGCAAGATTTTCGAGTAAGTGAACACTTTCCAGTAACAGCTACTGAACATAAAAGCAATCATTTTCTGCAAATGAACACACCTACTGTTTTGCTAATATTTAGAGGCCGGCCAGTGTAACTAATTATCAAATAAGATTAAAATTGTTATTTGTACTCAGCACGAGCGTGTAAACGTCATTGTATAGATTGTTCGAGTAAGAATGTAATGCCAAAATGTAGTAATGTTTAAAAATAGTGCATATGCAGGGTGGCGCGTAAGTAACATTATAATTTAATAAGTGAATACATTTTTTGTTTACGTTTTTTTCAGAATTAGCTTTGAAAAACTTGGAAAATTTATGGTGAAAAGACTCAGCACAAAGAGCTTAAGTTGTTCAATTTTATTTTGAAAGTCAGCATTTCACCTCAATTGTCACGTGAATAAACAAATTTGCAGAATATCGGACACTCAAAATTTAAGACTTATTGTGTAATAGTGCATTTTCATTTGTAATTTTCAAACTATTTTATGATCGTAAACTACTTTCATAAACTATACCGTTTACATCAGCATTTGAGACAGTTAAGTTGTTTATCTTTGACAAGTCAAAACATTTTTAGCCCTAATATTTAAAAAAAAAAACGTTAATGCACGTACATATGGACATATTAAACATAACTTTTTTCCGTTGTCCTTATTAAAAAAAACACTATTGGGGGATTCACAAGGTGTCATAAAATCATATGTCTTAAAATAATAACATGAAAAAATACGACTGTTGTGAACAACCCCTCATAATTTAGTGTGCTATTTTGAATTTATGTCAGCTGATTTAAAACAAATATAAAAAAAATAAATATTTACCTAAAATCAAAATGTTTTTTAATTCTAATCCATGAATTAATAAATTAAATTAGATCTTTCCTGACTATTTTCCATTTTTCAGACGCAAACCAAAAATATTTTATTTTGTTTGTTTACCAAACATCAAAGTCCTAGGCCGATCCAATTTGACGCCGCAAGTGTTTTGTTGCAAAAAATGCTAGCCGCAGGTTAAATTCGGATGTTAGCCGGATAAAACTATACCATCAACGGCGACGGCTACAAAATCATAGCCGCTCGGCTCAGTTGCTCGGCGCAGGTCTCTTCTGATTAATTACGACAGCACAATAAACATAGCAAGCAAAGTTTTATTAATTTAAGACACTTTTTGTTTACAAAGCAACAACAATATTTTTAAACCATTGTAAAGTGTTAGAACATTATGACAATACAATATGATAGCACACCTTGTGAATACCCCATATTTAAAAAACTAACATTTCATATAAATTTGGAATTTTCTTTGTTTATTTCATTTTACTTAGAGCCACTTGTTGGGTTTGAGATTAAAGTTAATTTAATTCTATAATTATCTAATCTGAGAATTAAGTTAATCTACTATCAATTGCAATTAATATTTTTGGGTGGTGGTTAAAACGATATAATGTTACCATACTGAGCACAAATAAATGGCAACATTTTTTAGCAAATGTCATCATTTTATCAAAGCAGGGGCCTGATTCTGGCAGTCGTGATCGAGTAATTTCTCGATTCGAAAGCAATTTAATATCTAATTATTTCAGTCAATACTGAACGAATCGGAATAATTTTGTCAGTGTTGTAAAGCATTAATTTGAGTTTCACAATACTGAAAAAATAATTTCGATTCGTTCAGTATCGACTGAAATAAAATTGCTTTCGAATCAAGAAAGTACTCGATCACGACTGCCAGAATTAGGCCCCAGTATGGATGTTTTTAAAGAAGAATAAGAAAATGCGCGAATTTAATTTTGTTTACAAGGTAGAAATTTTTTGTGCTTAAAGGAAAAAAATATTAAAGAATTAATATAGAAAGGAAACATTATGTAAAAGTGCTTAACAATATATTTTTTTTAAAAATTATTTTTTGTTTCACATAACAAAACATGTGTTTGTTAACAGTTTAGGCTTAAACCACCACCATTGGCCGCTTAAACTAGTAAAATAAAGTTAAAAAATACCACTCAAAAAGTAAATACGGAGATTAAAGTTAATTAAATCGCTAATATCTAACCCAAAAAGTGGCTCTTATTGTTTTTTCACAGATAAAAGTAATTTTTTTTCACTTTAATTTTTTATTCTTGATAAAATGTCAAATATCACTAGCTTTGCCAGAACGAAATTTTAAAAACAAAAACTAGTTGTTTGTAAGTGCCGGTTCACACACGTCAAGTTTGACACGTCAAGTCTTGAGCTTTGAGGAGAGAAGGGAAAAGAGAATGCCATTTCTTTTCCCCTCTCTCCTAAAAACTCAAGACTTGACGGGTCAAACTTGACGTGTGTGAACCTGTTTATGGCGTCGGTGTAAATGCACTATAACATCAAAAACACACAACAAATTTTGGTTAATGTGAATGGCGTTTAATACCAGGCAATGTCTGAAAATTGTTGGGACCTGAAATTCTATGAAAAGTCATGAAAAATTCACTGAAAAGAGCACGTCAGGTCTAAGCAAACAATGAGCAGCATTTGAAATATATTTTTAAGCTATAACCTAAATTTTAATAAATGCCAACGTGAAATAAAATCAGAAAGAAGAATGTTATACTTCAAATGAATCATAAGAGTACTTATGCGCCACCCTGTACATAAAATATAAGTATTGCAACTTGAAATATCGCAATTGTTGTAAAGCGGTATAAATTGGTTTTGAGCTGGGCTTTCAAATTCCAGAAAAGTAGGCAATAGAATTTAAACTTTAGTTTAAGAAACTGTTGGAATATTCGGATTAGGTAAAAATTCGGCTTAAACACTGCGTTGTAAGTCAGTATTCAATTTTCATTTATGTTTCGTCACCTCTCGGGGGTGTCACAAACGATATCTTGCGATAACAATGGAGTCAGTAGCCCCTGGAAACACAGCACCATGCTGAATGTTGCTTGAGGCCTCCGTTAGTGTGCTTTTTGAGGGAAATGCTTCCTGTCTTTTAGGAAAATTGTCTCTGTGGAAGTTAAGATTTTGCGTTGAAAATATACTTTCGGGAATGACGGTTTACTATCCATAGTCGAGATAAAGGATATTCTGAAAATCCCAAGAAAGGGCTAATTTTCTAACACTTGTAAGAGAGTTCGGCCTAGGGGAGGATTATCCCTAGGTGCTGTTGCTGCTTAACAGATGCTGCTAGCAGCGAAGGTTAGATAGCTCCAGCTCATAAGCAAGGGGCAAGTGTATCATCTATCCAGATTGTGCACTAAAATTTCTTACTGGGTGTGTTGGTTGCTCTGTCACATTCGGTGGCGGTTGGTAAACGCATTGTTTGTCATCCAGTGGTTAAGATCCACTATGGAGTTGACCCTAATGCCGATATAAACAAAATATTTTAAAACTCACAAACTTTTGTGAGATACTGTAATAAAGGGTGTCCAAAATTTAAGTATTATTTTAATTTTGCTACCATTTCTTTTTCTACCTGGAATTTTTATTCAAAATTTTTATTTTTAGATTCTTAATACATTCCGGCTAGTTAATATAGTACGTAAGTACAAAGGAACAAATTGTTTTTTTATTATTTAAAACAAGAAGAAAATGAGAATTTTTTTAACAAAATAATCTTCACCGACAAAGCCCATTTCCAACTCAATGGCTACGTCAAAATGCAGAACTGCCGCATTTGGGGTGAAGAGAATCCAAGAGTTATCTTAGAGAAACCATTCAGGAGGAATCATAAGACCATATTTGTTTGAAAACAAAAATGGAAATCGCTACAGGGTGATGATCCGAAGCTTTTTGTTGCGGAAAATTTTAATTTAGAGAAAGAGAATATGGAATATGGAGAGAATGGTTTCAACAGGATGGTGCCACTTGCTACACATCAAAAGAAACAATGGATCTTTTGTAAGAAAAGTTCGAAAATCGCATTATATCTCGTAGAAGCAGAGTGAATTGGCCACCAAGATCGTGCGATTTGATTAGATTATTTTTTGTGGGGTTTTTTGAGATCGAAAGTCATTGGCGTAGATAGGGGGGGGGGAGGGGGAAGATGTCGGTTGTTGGCAAAACCACCCCAGACACGATTTTGCCCACCACAGAATTATTCCTTTTTTTCTTTTAATTACTGTTTTCGTGCGACATTTGTTGTAAGTGTGAGTGTTGATATTTAAAATAGCGGATTTAATATTCCGTAAAACATTTATTTTACATAACTCTTTACATTTAACGAAATTTTTTCCCAGTGTATAAAACAAAAAATCATACTATGGTGATTACCATTTATATAAAAAGAAGAGTTAAGTTAAGCTAATAATAAACCAATAAATTTTACCAGCATCACGGTCTTAGAATATTTACATTATTTAAGAAACTTGATTTTATTGTGAATTTTTTTATCTTTAATTTTGCTCTTCAAACAATAAACCTTTTGAACAAATTTTTTCAAACGGAAAATTCGACTTGGTCATGATCATGATCAGCTATCGCTGCCCTTGGAATATTTAAAGAGAATCGTAATAAGTTTAATGAAGCTTGAAGCGATATTAAAAACATCTCAATGGAAAGATATCATTGGAAGCGAAAAGATAAAAAGGAAACTCTTTTAATAAAGATTTTTATTTAGAATCAACTTAAGGTTAAAGCAAATTTCTGGATCTGCCTGATGATATTCCTTGAGTTGATTATTAAGTTAAATATATATTTCCCAGTAATCAATATCATAATTACTAATATCGCATACCGATTCGAAAACCTTCCATTAGCTAAAGCGGCAAACAATTTTTTTTTAATTCAATTTGGGAGGGGCCGACGAATTCATTATTAATTACAAATCCGTTTTGCTAATTGATTGTGACTCTATGAAAGCCGAAGAACTAGTACTTAAGAATATGTTTAAAAACATATTCAGCGAAAAACAATTAAGCTTTGATATGCTTAAGTCCGAAATTGAAAAGAGAAAGAAAGAAGGGGTGGTTAATTTCAAGGGCCAATGTTGATTTTTAATAAAACACAAATCATTTAGGAAAGTATTGCCATTTCTTTTTATTATGATAATATTGGTATGGTTCAATAATGTATGGAACAAAATATCGTCCAAATGGGCGCCGCGACCTCGGCGGCACACCTCCTTTCGATGGTCCAAACTTTCGATGACGCTGAGGCATAATTGAGGTTCAAGGACGTTAATGTGCCGAATTATCTCATCCTTTAGCTCTTGAATTGTTGCTGGCTTATCGACGTACACCTTTTCTTTCAATTAACCCCAAAGAAAGAATTCCAACTGTGTCAAATCACATGATCTTGACGGCAAATCGACTTCGCCACCACGTGAGATAACACGGCCATTGAATTTGTCGCGCAAAAGAGCCATTGTTTCGTTAGCTGTGTGGCAAGTGGCACCGTCCTGTTGAAACCACATATCGTCCACATCCATATCTTCCAGTTCGGGCCATAAAAAGTTTGTTATCATCTCACGATAGCGAACAGCATTTACAGTAACTTCCCGACCGGCCTCATTTTGGAAAAAATACGATCCGATGATGCCGCCAGCCCATGAATCGCACTAAACAGTCACTCTTTGTGGGTGCATTGGTTTCGACAATCACTCTTGGATTACACAGTGCAGCACGAAAAAAATAACCATATACAGACAACCAAATCTATGGGGGCCCATAAAAAAAAGAGCATGACTTTGGGCAAAACTGGGAGACACGGGTCTTTTATCACGTAGATTTGTCCGTATATGGTTATTTTTCCATGACTTAAAAAATTACACACAGTGTTATTATTCGCCTAAATGCGGCAATTTTGCTTTTTGACGAATCCACTGAGGTGAAAATGTGCCTCATCACTGAAGATGATTTTCTTCGACAATTGATCATCCACTGTGGCCATTTCTTGCCACCATTTAACGCGTTGCTCCATTGTGTATCTTTCTATCGTTCAAATTGAGTTAGTCCGAAATTGAGAAATATCAAATGAAATGCAGAAAAAAACTTGACGTTTAGGTGTGGTTCAGATTCAACATCGGCCCTTAAAATTTAACCATCCGTTATATCCAAACATTTACAAACTTTTACAAGTGGCAATTAGCCTTCTTATTAGTTCTATTAGTTGCGAAAGAAATTTTTCAGCTATGCGTAGAATAAAAACATGGTAACGCAGTGCAATGTTTCAGGAACGATTTTCAAATTTAGCAATTTTAGGTATTGAAAATGAAATAGTCAAAAACAAAATTACATCAGTAGAGTATTTAACATATTTTGTAAAAAGAAAAGAATAGAAAAATAACATTAGAATAACCTTATCAATAACACTGTGCAACAAAAAAAAAAAAAAAACCAGCCTCAATACTTGCAACTCGAAATGAAACTAGACTATTGGTAGAGCCGAAATATCGGCCTCTAAAGTTTTTGAATTTTTTGAAAAGGCTTTTGGTACAAGTCAAAAAAATATACTAAATGTACTTCTGAGCTAAATGACATCTGAAATAGTATTTTAGCTCAGAAGTACATTTAGTATATTTTTTTTTTGACTTATTCAAAAATTCAAAAACTTTTGGGGTCGATATTTCGGGAATGCGAGCTTACTTTTCAAAACCCTTTGGCAGATTTGCCATACCAATAGTCTAGTTTAATTTCGCGTTGCAAGTAATTTAGGCTGGCGGCGATAACCCGAATTTTGTTGCACTGTGTAATAAATTGATTTTAACAGAATTATTATCTATATACATACATATTTTAAACTCGAAAACACTAATTACCTTTAATTTTCGAAATGCTTTGTTTTTGGTTACTTTAATTGCAGACTAAATTATTGTGAGACATTTTTTAATTTTGTTTAAATAAGAAATAATTTTGCTTTAATAAAAAAATTATATTTTATTTATTTTTTATTTTTGAGAAGGGCACTTGCCCACCCTAGAATAACAGTCTAGCTACGCTTATGTCGAAAGTGTACAGCAATAATCCCACAACCGTTCAAGAGCTTAAAAACAACATTATCGAGCAGATATCAACCATTTACAACAGTCTATTGAAAAACGTGATTGAGAATTTTGGTTGAAGATTGGGAGCCTGCCGACCGACATAATTCATTTCATTTTTAACCGGAACCTACTTGTAATAAATTAAATTAAAAATATCTTTAATATCTCAAAAAAATTTCAATTTTGAACCACGTTTATAGCTTAAACCCTAAGCCCCGTGATCAGAAGGATAATTTTCATAGTAAATTTAAAGGCTTATTCCCAGCTAGCATTTTGTATCATAATCTTATCATTTAGGAATCAGCTTCAAGAGCAAAATACCCGTATATGAGCTCATTTTTTAATCATAAATGATACTCTTGTTGTAAGAAAATGGTACCCTACCGATGAATCACCTGAAAGAATCATTTGTGATACAATTTTCTGATTCCTTTTTTATAATCATTATTGAGTCGTTTTCGTCTTATTTTTCAATCGTAAATTATACAGTTTTTGATTTTATGTATTTCATATCATATTTTAATTGTCATTTTCATTATTTTTTTATTTATCGGAAATTATGGCTTTATTTTAAACCAAACAAAAGTTATCGGTTTTTCGCAAAGAAGAGAAGAAGCAATTTGCACTAACATTTATGGTTATAAATTGTCAACAATTCTTGGGCTTCTTTTTTAGCCAAGCTTCTTATTCGTTTGGCTGACATAAAAGTTTCTATTTTTATTTTTTTCATTTGGCAAAAACAAACATCAAAATATTTAAAAATCATAAAAACGTATAAATGAATCACATATGAATCCTTTTTCAATCACTTAAGTGATAAATCAGTTTTTAATCATCAAAACTGATCTGAAAAGAATCATTTGGGTGATGTTTACAAAAAATAATCAGTCAAATGCTAGCTGGGTTAAATTTAAAAATTTTTTAAGGAATACAGGCATAAAAATCTACGTTTGTATTTGTAAAAATTTTGTTTGTTCACAGGTGCACAGGTTCAGGTGCTTTAGAGTTAATCAACTTTGAAACTTTGTTAAAGAAGGCAACTAAAACATGGGTGGAGTATTTAAATTAATATTGTGTAAAATAAGTTTTTTCCTCAAAATTTTTGTACGTAAAAAAATTTAGTGATTTTTTTTATTTTAACTGTCGCAAATGGGAGATTTTTTTCAATTAAATTTTTATATATTGAGTAGCGTTAAATTTCAGATTGTATATTCGTATTTGACGAATATTGGTGCAGATAATCGTATTCACGAATATTAAAAATTAATAGTACTAGTGATGGTACGAATATTAATTTTTAATATTCGTACCATCACTACCCTAGAGGGAAGCGAACTGACACCTAAGTAGTCCCGTGATAGGTCTTTGGTGGTAGAGATCGGTTCTAGTTTTAACACTTTCTATGAATAAGACCTATCACTTTTACATGGGGTTGTCATTGGAGGGGGTCAATTGACACCATTTGACCAGTCACACATCTATTCTCAATGGATATGTTTAGTGTCAGTTACTACAATGTAGTTTTATTTCAATAAAATGTAGTATTTTTTCAATAAAACAAGTCCTAGAATTAAATTCAAGAACAAAATTTTAGAAAGTCCCTAAAAATGTGTCACACCACCGGCAAAGACTATACTGTAATTCATTACTTTTTCTACCTTTTTGTTCTTCATAAACCAGTTACATGATTGGTTCTCCTTTCACTTGTCATGAGTTCTTTCTTTTCGTACCTGTTCTATTTTCACAACTCCCAGGACCAGTCTGTTGGACCAATTGACACAAATTTCCCGCAGGGTAGTGCATACTATTATGCTGGGTACACATAGTGCAATCTACATCAATGCAATCTCAAAATATCAATACGTTTGGATGTTGATGCAATCTGGAATGAATGAAAAATTAATGAAAATGAATTTAATTTGCTAGATTGCGTAAATGCATTGCATTGTGTGTACCCAGCATTAAGTTAATCTAATTAACAAGCCCTTTACGCGACCATTTAAATTTTTTTTATTTTATAGTTAAAAGGAATGAAAAAATTCCCAAATTGTTATTTAAATCTGTTAAATTTAATTAAAATATAAGTTTTAACTTTCTCTTTGTACAGTTTGTATTTAAAAAATACAATTGTCGTACCTTTTCCAAGACGACATCTGTATTCAGTTGATTAATTCAACAGTTTCAATGAATTAAATAAATATAAAAATATTTTTGTTATTTTTTTATGGATTTCCCTGTTTTTATATTTGATGTTTTTATTACGGGTATTTTTTTTAATACATGCACATATTTTACAAAACAAAAATTTGTAATATGTTGTTGCTATTGCTGTTCCTCGAATGTATCGGCAGATGTTGGTTTTTTACCAAATTGAAACGAAATAAAAGTCAAAGGAAAACCTCAAAAGGAACAAAACCGCCATACACTTATTTACTATAAAAATTATGTTTCGGTTCAGTTGTATCGTTAACGCACAAGTTATTTATTGTCAGTGCTGCCAACTTGGTCAATTAGTGGCTAGATTTAGTCATTTTTTATAAAGGGTGGACCAACCATAATGCACGATATTTATTGTGTGTCACACCTTACCGTCAAGCTTTTTGTCCAGCCTTAATTGACATTTCTTTGTTTCAGTGTTTGACAAATTCAACTATGGAGAGGTACACAATTGAGCAGCACGTTAAGATTGTTGAAGCCTTTTACGAAAATGGACGTTCAAATCAAAATGCATTTCGTGATTTTTTTGGTCAGCATAATCGATCAAATGTGTCCACAATCGGGAGAATGGTGCGCGAATTTCAGCAAATAGGGCCTGTAGGAAATGGAATCTACAAGGAGAAACTGTTTGGTGCGGCTTATGTGCTGGCGGCGTTATTGAGCCGTACTTCTTTGAAAATGAGATCGGTCATGCAGTCACCGTGAATGGTGTTCGCTATCGCGAGATGATAGCGGACTTCTTGTAAGCAGAAGGACGATATGTCGTTCCAACAAAATTTTGCCTCTTGCCACGCAGCTAACGAAACAATGGCACTTTTACTCGAGAAATTCAATGTCCGTGTTATCTTCCGTTGGCCGTCACAATCATGTGATTTGACACCGTTGGACTTCTTTCTTTGGGGATATTTAACAGTTAAAGTGTACGTCAATAAGCGAAGAACAATTCAAGATCTTAAGGATACGATTATTCGGCACATAAACGACATTTAACCTCAATTATGTCTCAGAGTTATTGAAAATATGGACCATCGGATAGAGGTCTGCCACCGAAGATGTGGCGAGCATTTTGCCAATATTTTGATTCACACATTATTGTCATAGATCCTTCTAAAATAATAAAAAATATTCAGATAATTCTCAGAAAAGTTTTTACAATTAACGTCGTGCTTTTTGGTTGGTCCACAAACCCTTCACCGAAGGTAGAAATACAATACAATAGTGATCTTAGACCATATGCTGGGTAATTATGAGAAGAGAAGTTCATGTCCATCAGTTAAAATCAAGTTTGCGGAGCTCCTACACAAGGCTAATATATCGAGCCTTTACTGCAAAAATAGCTTAAGAGACATTATTTTTAAATTTTCGTTTTTTTTATCAAATGAATTTATTGGCAGCACTTGCATTATCTCTTAAAATGTCATGGTCACATAAGGTAACTTTACGATTTTATAGCAAAAACAATTTTAGCTTAAGCGCCAACCTTCTTAGAAAAGTTTTATAAAATATATTTAAAAAAAATCTTTTCCCGAAAAATAGCGTTTTTGTTGCTTAAGCTTTTTGCGGTGAGGGATCGATATGTATGTAAGTATGTATGATGTATCTTTCGATCGGTAACGCTTTCGAGAATTCTTCTGCTTCAAATCGGCGAAATCGGATTACAAGTGGCTACGAAATGAGCAAAAATTTCAAACAAAATAGATCAAAACATACAATTTTACATAAAATATTTGGGGCTCCAGTATGACCTTTTTAATACGGTTTATATATTATAAGATTTTTAGCAAAACATATTTCCCGAAAAATTCGGAAACATCTGAAAAAAAACTGAAATCCTTAACATTATTCTTTTTTTTTTTAAATTAAATTTGTTAAAATATGTGTGGGGCATTCCATGCTAAGTCGGGTGGCTTTAAAGAAAGTTTGTGTTTACTTTAAAGGGGCCTTCCTGGTAAATTTTGACGCTATCACTATTTAGCTAAAGATATTTGCTATTTATGCATTTTTGTCCATAAAGAGATGGCAACACGGATCATTGTATTTTCACGTATCAAATTATTTAACAGTCATTTTTTCTTCTGGGCGAATTCACACTGTATTACAGGTGAATTGGAAAACAATATTTTCAGTGAACTGGGACTCTATTTGAGGTGCACGTAGTGCAAAAAGTTTCTGAGTGCCATTTACTTGGGGGTGACCAGAAATGATTCCTCTTCTGATTTTCCAAGCATCTCACTACTTCCGGTCATAGACCAAGCAATTCCCGGGAAATGTATTTTCGGCTTCAGCCGAAAGCTAGCTAGAGTAAGAAGGCGAACAGTCATGTGGTCCGAATGGTCAAAATAGATCATGACGTCTCAGGCAAGTAGGTTAACGATTTATAATTGTTTGCTGAAGCATGATTGCAATGTGGGATTGGTTACACAGATAGCAGCCCCATCACCAATCCAGGAAAGGAAGGCCGGCAACCCCCACCCTTTTGAAATCAATAATGCAAACGAATCTCTAAATAATCTAAATTATGTAAATATAAGTCCGAAACCTGTGATGACGTCCTTTCCATACCGAATAAGGACTATGATTAGAAACTGGAACTTTAGAACTCTAAGGGACACCGATAACATAAACTCAAAAAGAGCTTCGACACGGGAAGTGAATAAGTTAAACGAATAGTTTTACAATTCAACTTTTATTTTACGATCTTCTTGTATGGTTGTTATGCCAGATCTTCCTCTTTTGTCATCGCTATGAAGATTCTCTCTATTTATTATCCAACAATAAGAAAATTCAATAGGAATAATTAGAAAACCTGTTAGAATTTTAAATTTAAATTCGGAATAATAATTGTTTCTGGACATTTTAACGAAAAAAAAAGAAAATGCAAATTTTAAAAACATAATTCTCAAAAATGAGTTTGTGCTCAAGAATGGGAGAAATAACAAATACAAATGTTTTCAGCCTCATGTGAATCACATTCTGAATCGATCTAACAATGACTGTTTGTCCGTCCGTCTATCTGGCTGTCCGGTCGTTTGTCCATGTTAATCTTGTGCGTAAAGTACAGGTCGCATTTGTAAGACAATTTTATAAAATTCGGTACAACTCATGTTCTAATTCAGAGAACGACTTTGTTTGATTGCAAACAATTCTTATTTTGTGAACACCATCCTCTTTTTTTACTTAAACTAATCCCGCGAAGCTCTACGCTTGTTTGCAGGAGACCAGAGGCTCTGGCGGGAATCTAACCCGCAACCCCGGCACTGATAGACTAGCTCATTACCAATTAGCCTACCGGCGCACTAATTTCTACACATAAATACTTACAGCCGTATAACAAAAAGTTAGCCACAGTTTGTACACTACGTACAACGAGCTGCTAACTAGAAAGCCGATTAAGCCTAGCAGCTTGTAAGCCCAGAGTTTATTATTAAAACAAACTTTTGTCCATCTGCTAACTAACAAAAAAATCAACTCTGAATTTTAATGATGCCACATTATATTACTGAAAAATGCAACACGTTTGAATTAATCATCGCTGGTTTTGTCATTTTTTTGTAAATTTTTTTTTTTGTTTTTTCCTCCACATATAACAAATTTAAAAAGTTTTTATAATTAATATAAAATAAAAAAAGAAAGAAACATAAAATAAAACAGTAATTAAAATAAAACCAACCAAATTGTTTAACATTAAACAGCTGATTCTTACAAGTTGGCAAACGTTTGGCAGCTGGTTAAAAAGAGTTTAGCAAATCGTTAGCCAAAGTTTGGTAAGTGTATTTTAAATAAACTTTGTGCTAACTTCATGCCAAATTTCCATTATAAATACGGCTGTTACTTTTTAATGTCTGGTTATATTTTAAAAAGTTTATTTTTCAGCTTTTACATAAAATAAACTTTGTGGAATACTAGTAGTGAAAATAACAAAATCGTTCTATAAATGAATTACACAGTAAAAAAATGGAGCTTACTGCTAAGCAGTTTTCTAAGGAAGAGAAGCACAATACCTCCTAACAAGCCAGCTTAAAAGAGGCATGATTTTTATATGGCGTATTCCCACTTGTAAGCACTAATTTTTTCCTCCTTGCTTAAAAACAATTTGATGACGTATTGTGTTTTAAAAAAATTTAATTTCAATTTGATACTCTGTTTAATATTTCACGCGAAATGCTGTGAAAATGTATACCCAAAAAAAACTTGTGCGAAATTTCTACGAAATTATGTTGAAAGAGTTGTACTCTGTTCAATTTGTGAAAAAGTTACAAAAAGTTTCTGGCAACATTTTTTTACAACTTTGAAACAATATAAGCTGCACTGTGGAATTTTCAGCAAATGGAAAACTTAATAATAAATGAGAAAGAAAAAATTTTAAAAACCCAACCGGTAGCAGTTTTTAATCCATATTTACTTTTTTATTTAGTTTTTTTAATAAAAAAAAAATTTTATGGTAAATACATGTGAATTTTTGAAAGAATAAAATCATCAAATTGTGCAAGCTCGTAAAATACGACACATTGATACATGTCAAATTTTTCGTATAAAATAATAGATGTTGGTTAAAACTTTTAACACCAGGCTTTACATGTTATGTTTAATTTTTAGTTGTCCTTAGTTTAAATTTCCCGCACCCGGCGACCTTCATCATCCGCATCCTTTCTGTGTAACTGGTTTTTTCTATAAACTACCCAGTAAAAACTTTGCCTACAAAATAATCCAGCAAAAACTTACATTGCAAAGTAATGAGTTAAAAAGCTAATATAACGACTCTTCACTACTTATACATTGGCATTTTAACTCATTATTTTAACACGGTGATGTCATTGGAGGCAAGTACTTACCACCCTCGCTTACAAATAGGGAGTTAAATAAGTCATTACCACATTCGCTTACAAATAGGGACTTAAATATCTTATTACTCCGATGTCACCAAAATTACAACTAACATGTAGTGTTATTCATTGGATGAATACTTTTAATAAAGTAAAAAAAAATTTTTTTTTTATTATTTTTTTTAATTATTTTTTTTTCTATTTTTTCTTATTTTATTTTTTTTTTCTATTTTTTCTTATTTTATTTTACTTATTTAATTTTTTATTTATTTTTTTCTGTCTCTGGCAGGGATTCGATCGCGCAACCTCGGTGCTGATAGACTAGCTCACTACCAGCTTGTCTACTGGGGCAGTGTAGTTTTTGTATAAAAAAACTATGTTTTTTACTCAATTAAGAGCGCTAATCAACTCATACACAAGTACTTAGGTATCAGATTATATGTCAGCCATTACTAAACTACTTCTATGTAATGCAGTTGGTATGAAGTAGTCATTGAAAAGTAAGTTGTTCAGTAGTGGCAAGTCATTACCAAGTTTTTGCTGGAAATGTGTTAAGTAATCAAGAAAAAGTAAAAATACTACTTACAATTCTACTGAAAGAACCAAAGAATTTTACAAGGGATGTCCCAAAATGAATGCATTCAAATGTAAGTAATTACTTTTAAACCTACGTACATCTGAAAAATAAGTAGTTATATATAGTAGTTATATAGAAGAAAGCTACTAAATAATGAGTGAAAGAAGCTATTCATTTTAAAAAATTAGACGAAGTTTTTACTGGGTATGTAAATTAATGTATTTAAATTAAAGCTCAAAAAATGAATGTGAGAATTTTCAGCAAGCAATGCCCCGGTAGTCTAGCTAGTAGTGAGCTGGTCTATCAGCGCCGGGGTTGCGGGTTCGATTCCCGCCAGAGACTCTGGTTTCTTTCCTGCATACAAGCATAGAGCTTCGCAAGATTAGCTTAGGAAATTTAAAAAAAAGTGATTAAAAAGAATTCAAAAATTTTCAGTTCACACGGTTGTCAGATAATCGCATGGCAAGAACTGCTAGATCTGTTTTTAGACATTGTCAGAAAAAGAAAATTGCGTGTACTTTTATAAATTGGAAAAGTGGAAATATTGTTATTGAACGGAAGAAGCAGTAGCAAGAATTTTAGCTATTTTATTTTATTTTAAATAGGTTTCATTGATTTTCATTAAAACGAGTTTTAATTTTGCAAAATTAAACTGTTTTGGTTTTCCTTTTCACTCATGCATATCAGGGATGGTAACTATTGTGCAGGCGTATTTTTTTTTGATGCTATCTTTAAGGAAATTTTCGTAATATATAAAAAGTCTTTTTTCTAAATGTACATATCAAGAAATGAGCCAGAAGTAGTGAAGTTGGTACAAAATCCGAAACACAATTTTCCATCCCTGCTACTTATGTATTTGCTGCGTTGTCAGATATCCAACAATATTGTTGTTTTACAATGGACTGACAACGTTATTAAGCCAAAATTGCCAGTTCACACGGTTGAAAGTTAGTTTTAGCACATTTTACTTACAATATTGTTAGATCTGACCACCGTCTGTGCGAAGCTTTACACTTTTTTTTTTTTTGTTGCAGTGTTTCTTTTTCTATTAGCTATTTAAGCTTCGTAAAATGTATTGCAACTGTGTGAACATTGTAAGCTCATTTTTATTTGGCAGATGTGTAAAATTAATATAACCCAGTTTTGCATTACAAAAGAGTAGTCTTAAAACTACTCCATGGCTAACTCCAGAGGATTAGTTTTGAAATCGTTTAAAAACAAAACATGTCGTTAAAAAACGAAGACATGTCGTTTCACTACAAACTCTTTTTAACAATGACATGGTCCCTGCTTGCATTACATTGGACCAGTCCGGGGAGTAGTCTATTTGATCAAAATGGATCAAGTAGTCCAATATTATTTGCAGGGTAGCCTAAGAATCTTATTTCGTTATTATATTGTCAGTTTCCTTGGCTCCGCAAAAAATGGGTTAATGTTATCAGTCATTAAAAATGATGGTATGGAGATATAAAATTTTCGACGATAACGTCTACAATGGCTACTTTATTATTATATACTTACTTAATTGGCCATTTGTTAACTGATTTTTAAATATATTTGGTGGTTTCACAAGGTGTCATAAAGTCATATGTCTTAAAATAATAACATGAAAAAATACGATTGTTTTGAACAACCCCTCATAATTTAGTGTGCTATTTTGAATTTAAATCAGCTGATTTAAAAAAAATATAAAAACTAAACATTTGCCTAACATCAAAATATTTTTTAGTTCTCATGAATTAATAAATTAAATTAGATCTTACCAAACATCGGAGTCCTAAGCCGATATATCTTGACGCCGTAAGTGTTTTCTTGCAAAAATTGTTAGCCGCAGGTTAAATTCGGATATTAGCCGTATAAAACTATACCATCAACTGCGACGGCTTCCATAACTAATGCGGCTCTGCTCAGCCGCTCAGCGCAGGTGTCTTCTGATTAATTACGACAGCACAATAAACATAGCAAGCAAAGTTCTATTAATTTAAGACACTTTTTCTTTGCAACGCAACAACAATATTTTTAAACCATTGTAAAATGATAAAACATTTTGACAATATAACATGGTATGCACACCTTGTGAATACCCCAATTCCCAGCGGGAAAAAGAAGGAGTATGGAGGCCTTCTAGAAGCCTTCTGTACCCCTTCTTTTGGATGTACAAGGCCTTCTTGCTCCATTCCATACTCATATCTTTTTTACACACGTTGTCATTGCGGAGAAGGCCTTCCGCTCTCCCTTCTTCAGCAGGTACATAAGAAGGGTAACGGGACCAAAAAAAAAATTTTAATTGCTTTTGCTTGTGCAAAAACAATACAAAAAATGTTACTCCTTCTCTACTCCCTTCTCATAGAAGCGAGTGTGGAAGGTGTATCTTATCTTTTATACGAAAGAGCCGAGGCCTTCTATGAGGCATTCTTTAGCAGTTAGATAAGAATAGTAATTAAATCAAAAAATCTTTTAAGCAGGCCTTTAAAAAGGCCTGAAGTAAGAAGGTCTTCTAAGTTTTCCCGCTGGGTTGTTAAAATTCGTTTATATTTCCCTGCATGTGTGTGCAAGTATTTGTAATAGAAGCAAATTATGTGTACTGTTTAATTTTTGTTAAAGTTAAAAAATCCAATATACACAAAAACAAAAAGAAAAAACCAAATACATATATACATTTATAAAGGATACATCCCAGCGGGAAAAATAATGAGTAGGAAGGCCTTCTAGAAGGCCTCTGTACCCCTTATTTTGGATGTACAAGGCCTTCTTGCTCCATTCCATACTCATATCTTTTTTACACACGTTGTCATTGCGGAGAAGGCCTTCCGCTCTCGCTTCTTCAGCAGGTACATAAGAAGGGTAACGGGACCAAAAAAAATTGATTTGGCTTTTGCTTGTGCAAAAAAACAATACAAAAAATGTTACTTTTTTTCTACTCCCTTCTCATAGAAGCGAGTGTGGAAAGTGTATCTTATCTTTTATACGAAAGAGCCGAGGCCTTCTATGAGGCCTTCTTTAGCAGTTAGATAAGAATATATTCTTACTATAGTAATTGAATCAAAAAATCTTTTAAGCAGGCCTTTAAAAAGGACTGAAGTAAGAAGGTCTTCTGAGTTTTCCCGCTGAGATGTTAGTACATACATATGTATATGTAAATATAAATAAATTCAATGTACGTATTATCATATGTATTGTAAATATTATTAAACTGTATTTAAATGAATTTCCATTAAATACTCTGCAACTTAATTTGTTTTTCTTTTTTTTTTACTTGTCGATACATTATTTTTTATAATTTTCTTTTTTTATACATCAACCTAATTACTTACCTTTAACATTTGCTATTAATAATTAACAATTAAAGTAAACTTGTTAATATTAAAATATTCTCAGAAAGTATTTTCATTTTAAAAACATTGTAAGCAGACATGTGTTTGGTTGTGTAAATAAACCAGAATATCCCAGCGAACACCAACGCAATGTTCTGTTTTATAGTTTCTTTTCATTCGTTTCAATGTTCTTTTGTTTTTTTTTTTTCGTTAAACATCTGCTAAGTATTCTAGTTCAACATAATTTCTATTAACTTTGTACAGATATTTTCTACAAGATTTTGCGAACTTTTCTTGCAAACAGAAGCGCAGGTCTTTGGAAAATCTTGAAAAAAGTCTTGCAAGAAACACTAAAAGCCCTGAAACTCTGACATGCTTTGTAAAATGAATATAAGCAAAGAATGGAACTTTAACAAAATCCAGGGGCCTTGTGGCTGTAAACTAAGTCCACATTATATCTTTCTGGGCTGTATGTAAATATTTTCTAACCTTTTATGTGTGGCTGTGTATTATTCTTTTTTTACATTTTTCTTTTTTAAGTTGTAAGTAATTGATTTTTTTAGACTACCTTCAGTACTCGAAACAAAAGGCCTCGTTAATCTCACTTAAACGTACTCACTGCGGATCAGCTGTTCCGTTTTCTTTATCAGTGCCCATGTTCTGTAACTCCCGCGTCGAGAAACCTTTCGATTGGAATGTCAGATGTGAAACAAAAATGTCATAAATTGAAAAAAAAACCACTGTTTTTCTCACCTAACATTTTTGGCGAGTAATAGCTGTCACTTAAGTAAAATATCAATTGAATTTGCCAATTTACAGAAAAAATGTGTCTGTAAAATTTTTGTGAGAAAGTTCCCGCTTTGAACAGTCAAATAAACTCACGAATAAAAACGAGTAGAGAAACACTAAAAAATATATTAAAAATGCAAAAAATAGTTACTAGAAAGAGGTAAGTATTTTGTTTTTGGCAGATTTTTTCATTGTTTAATTATTTTGCTTTTAACATTTTTATAAAGTATACGAATGTTTTCAAAGATATTTTGAAAGCACCAAACATTCAGGTCACAATTTACATTATTTGCTATGGCCGACGGTCGTATTTTTGCCGCCGTCGTTGAAAACTTTTCAATTTTAGTAAATTTTGGTCGCCGTCATCGATATGTGTAACTGGCGTCACATCGGCTTCGAGTGGAATATTATGACATTTATAGTGTAACGATGTAATCTATTTTGATAGTTTTCGACATGAGTTACAGACACACTTTTTCTCACTTTTCGAGTTTTACATCTTTCCGATGGGAGAAGTTCTCACCAAAGTTACAGAGCACGGGTATCTTAAAGTTCACCTACGGATACCCCCGGGGAATATGCTTTGTCTCTTAAAGGAAGTTGTAAAAGCAGTTTGAGGTTTCCTTCCTCTTGGTGTTATATCCCCTGGGGTAAATAGTAGAGTATACACTCGATTAATCGTTGTTCGACTAATCGAGGCATATTTCCGCCATTATTTGATAGAATAATTAAAATAGCCCATTTCGAATTACGAATAACTTGAACAATTTATGTCAATTAATCGATTAATATTAACTTCTTAGAAAATTCCACTTTTTTAATTTAAAAATGTTTTGTTAAGAATTTTAACTGATGAAATACCCTACAACCAAATTACTTGCTGTAACCTTTTGCTATACTCAATACTCACACTTTTAAACATATTTTAGTCTATTTTTAGATTTGAGCGTGTGTGATAAATTATGTAAATCACTATAAACGTCAAATTCATAGAAAATTCATCAGCAGCTAGAAATAAACATTTGTCAGGATATTTCATTTAATTCATTTCTTACATGCTGAAACACAAAATATAATAAAATAGAAAAAAAGAGAGTTAAGTAAATAAACATTGTTCTTCCGCGCACGTCTGATCACTTTGGGTGTTTCTCGTCAACTGCCCAACAATTGGTTTGTAAGCAATCATGCGTAATTATGGGTTACATGTTATTACCAGGCTGTCAGCCTTTTTATAACCTCATATCTTCGAATCGGCTGGATGTTGACATTTATGATATCGTTACATCCGCCTTAAAAACCCAAGTGTTCTTGTTTGAAAACGAAGTGTCGAATTTTTGTCGCGAAATAGTAATACGTTAAAAAACCAATTAATCAAACCTTTAGAGTAGAGTTTTAAAATAAAGGAAATTAAAAAGGGATTACAAAAAAGTATGACTGTAATTGGAATCAAACGAGTTAAAAAAAAGATCCTGTTTTAAAAGTTTATAAAAAATTCCTATTATATAGTATATATTGAATTTTTATCTTATAGCCAATTTACACTACAACGAAATCTAGTACTTACGAGATTTCGAGCCAAATCTAGTGGTTTTTGACTAGATTTTCCATACAAAACAAAATCTACTTTGTGACTAGATTTCGACGAAATCTACTCAAAATCTAATAGTACTTAGTTTTGCAACTATGGTTTTTTCCATATAGCACTAAAAAAATACTTCCCTGCATAACAAAAATATGACATTTTAATTAAAAACAAAACAAAAACTGTTGAAAAAAATAAAAAAAGGACAAATAATTGGTAAAAAAGTGATGTTGATTATAAACTAAAGATAATGCCAATTTTTTAATGTCTATTTCTTTTTGTGTTTGTATGTGTTACACAAAAATATTTTAGTCATTGATTTGTTATAAAAACAAAATCTCGCTTATGTCAAAACGGTATAATGTAAACGCACTAGATTTTGAGGAAGATTTCAAATGAAATCTACTAGATTTCGTTGTAATGTATATGGCCTATTAGCTTTAATGGAGAATCTCTAAAGATTTTAATTTCACTCCATTTACAGGAATAATAAATTGGTTTGAAATGTTTTTCATAACTGGCTGGCACCTGGCACCTGGCACCTGTCATCTATCTTTTTCTGTTTATTAATAAAATAGCAGTATGAATATAAATAGAGGTGTTTGGTTTTTCCCATTACATTAAATTATTCGAGTTACTCGAGTAATTCGAACAATTGAAAACCTTTATTCGATTAATGGAGCAATTTTAAAATTCAAAAATCGATTAACTCGAACAAAACCAAAAGTCGAATTATTGGATACTCTAGTAAATAGATTCTGCCTTGGTTATTCAGTTAACCTTTTCGCTTAAATGTACTGGAATCTTCGAAATCTTATACATTTTTAATTCAGGTAAATGCTTCCTAAAATGCATCAAACATTGAAATGACAGAGCCCAAACCCCACTGAAATTCGTCGGGTTCGAAGTTGTACCTCAGTATTTAACGGATGGTGCCACGGGAGTCACTAGGCCCCGGTGAATGCAAGCCACGGTCGAACTATTGGTGAGGTCTCCATTAGTATGCTTCTTGCGAGAAATGCTCCCAGTCTTTTAAGATGATTGTCTTTGCGAATGCCTTGCTTTTCGGATAGCAGGTTGTTCTTCACCGTCCAACGGGGAAGTGCCTTTTTTAAGACATGAACTTACAAAAGGTTTCAACGAAGAGCCGCATTTTTTAAGAGGAGATTCTTGCGGGGTGCATGTGGTGGCTGTTGCTTTAACCCAAAATCGCGGGTTGGGATCAAAATAAAAAAATAAAAATTGATTTCAATTAAAAAATTTGTGATATTAATTAAAAAATTAATTAAATTTGCACCAGTAAACAAATTAAAAGTATCAATTAAACCAGTTAATAGTATTAATTAAACGTTTAATTCACTTGATTAAAAGTTTAATTCACTTGATTAAATTTTTAATTAAAACTGATTATGTTTTTGGTTAATGATTTAATTGGTGAAAAATTTTGGAGAATTTTTTCTGTGATAGATTCACATGAAAGGCGGATTTTTTCCCAGTTCGGCCTGTGGATGGCCCTCGGTGGTGTTGCTGCTCAACAGAAGCTGCTGGGATTAAAGAATAGCAGTGGAGATTCGATAGCTTCGGCTCCTTAACAAGGGGTGGGTGTATAATTTTTGGTGAATTATAAACTCGGATTGTTATCTGTGTGTGTAAATATGCAGAGAAGCTTAAGTGAGTAAAGCCGGAGATACAAGGAATCTCTCTTAATGTGGTTAAATATTAACGTTAGTAGACAGAGGATGTTAAAAAACGTTATATGCCTTGTTGAACCGAGGAGTGCATTAATGATGCCATAATGCCAAACGTTTAAAAATTTGTTCACAATGTTCATGGACATTATGATACTTTTAAAAGTCTTTTATTGTGTAAGAACATTGCGACACTTTTTGGTGTGTCATAATGGCCATGGACACTACGACATTCGATATAATTGCATGCCACCCATTTAAATACCATATGACTCGTTTACGGATTTTAAGTTACTACATGCCTTAAAGCCGCAAAGCCGTTGAGTGTATGTTTCCGCAATATTTACGTATGAGTAACGAGGCCCTAAATCGGTAGTCTCTTGAAATAATAGCGGTTTTCACTTTTGGTAGTAAAGTACCCTTGTAGGCCTTGTTAATCTTATTAATTAAGTCAACGTTCTAACACTTACAACACTGCAACAATAAAATATATTGAACTTTTATTTACTACGCTGTGGCTAAAAAATCACACAAAAACCTGTAGTAAACACATCTTTAAACTACCAAAACAAAAACAGTTGACAAAACTCTACCTCTCTCTTTCTTTCACTCAGCATGTTCATTAATTTACAATACATACGGAATATACATTCACGCTTTGAAGTATAACATCGTATTAAATAAAACAGAGTTCTACAGTTAACACAAAGGGTGACACCCGCTAATGTATTGAAAACAAATGGATTTTTTAACGCTTTTCTGATATTTGGAACATAAAGCGGGGGTCGCTGGCGTATACTTAATATTTAATTCAATAATAAAAATTACGTATACGTCGCATTTGCTTAATAAACAAATTCAAATCAAAAGTTAGCCCTAGAGGGAAGCGAACTGATACCAAAGAAGTCCCGTGATAAGTATTTGGTGGTAGAGACCGGTTCTAGTTTTAACACTTTCTATGGATAAGACCGATCACTTTTACATGGGGTTGTCATTGGAGGGGGTCAATTGACACCATATGACCAGTCACACATCTATTCTCAATGGACGTGTTTAGTGACAGTTACTACAATGTAGTATTATTTCAATACAATGTAGTATTATTTCAGCAAAACAAGTCATAGAATTAAATTCAAAAACTAAATTTTAGAAAGTCCCAAAAAATGTGTCACACCACCACATTTTTGTTCTTCATAAACCACCTTACAAGAAATGCATAACCAAAACTAAAAAAAAAAATTTACTAACACACTTGCAGCAATTTTACATAAGTGTTTCTACTCTAACACACATGTTCTACTCTAACACACATGTTAGAGTAGAACAACTAAAAACACTTTCTAAAAATGCCAATATTTTAAAATATTTTTGTCTTACGCTTGATAAAACTTGTGAATTGCTTTAATTAAATATTTTTCCATTGGTGTTAAAGAAAAAAATTATATTTGTAACTAGATTGTAAATTTAATTAGAGAGTTAAATAAAATGTCTTGAAGAAAAAGTGGCACCGCCAAACATCGGTAATCAGAATGCTAAGTAAAGAAGGATGTACTGATGGTGGCTTCAGAGGATGCGGTGGTGGATTCTCTGGAAACAGCAGTGCTCATATTCGAAGCGGTCTTTTTGAAAGGTGGTGGTTTTGGCCAGGACAATCGCTTAAGATTTGTCCTGATGACTTTTCAAGTAGGTTTTTGATTTTTTGGTCTTAATCTGTTAACAAAATCTACAATAAATTAATTGGTCACACGTACGTTTACCTCTTTTTCCAGACCCAGAAATAGCGATACGTGGTACTTACTTTTCTGAAGCCTAATTTCCTGACTATTAATTGGATTATAATTTTTTCAATAAAAAAAATTTATTTAAAATGAATATTAAAAAAGTATATTTTTTATAAAGGTTAGTACTTACCAATTTTTACGCTATGAATAACTAGTTAGCGCTAACCAATATTTACGTTATGACTAACTAGTTAGCATTAACCATTATTTAGGTTATCATAGACTAATAAAAAGCAGTAGAGTATGCAGTACAGATATATGTTCCGTAGGAGAGTGAAACTAATTAGTTAGAGCGAAAGGCAAAATCACTTGTACACAAGAGTTTCGGTTAGTTTTTCATTTTGCTCTTAATAAACTAATAGAAACTTTAACCAATATATCGGTCACCATTACCAGTCATATAACTAGTAAAATGACCGGTAGTCTTCTTGTAGGGCAGTTACATGATTAGTTCTCCTTTCACTGGTCATGACTTCTTTCTTTTTGTACCTGTTCTATTTTCACAACTCCCAGGACCAGTCCGTTGGACCATTTGACACAAATTTCCCGCAGGGAGATTTCTTTAGGTCTCAACCGCCAATTGAAAAAAAAACAACTCCAAAAAAGAACGATCGGCGAAGGCTTAGCCGTCCCTCACGCCCACCAAAGTTTGAAAAAAATTATAATTTACTTTTATAAATTTTCATATTAATTCGAATGTTTATTCTAAGTCAAATTAAAATTTTAAAAGTTTTTTATACTAAAATAGTCTTATTCCCCGAAAATATTGAATGTTTAGGATTTTTCTAATATGCGCAGTCGTTTAAGAAACATATTTTTTTTTTGGCAAAAAAAAAATTATTTTCAGGCAAAATTAAAAATTTTAGTTCTTAAAAAAATCATAAAAAATGCAGCTATGCTTATAATTTATTCTAGACAACATATAAAAATCGAAGTTGCAGACAAAAAGTTTTCAACTTTTAATTTCATTCACAAAAGACGAAAAACTTCCATTAAATTTAAGAATTTCATGAAACAATATATTTGTGTGGGAGCCTCCCTAAGAAGTGCAAATTACGGGCAAGTATGTTTTAGGAAAATATTAAGATCAAATGGATGCCGGTCTTATATTTTATCCCCCTAGGGGCGACTCCTTGGCAGTTATGGCGCTTTTTCTTCAATATACTTTTAGTCTGTATTGACAATTTTGTATGGGAGCCCCCTCTAATAATATAATAATAAATAAAGTGGGGTCGGTCATACATTTGACCCAACTAGGGGCATCCTAGGCGCTGCATGGGCCAAATTTAAGAATTACATTAAACCGACATATTTGTATGGGAGCCCTCCTAAGGGGTGGAGATATATGGCAAGTATGTTTTAAGAAAATGTTAAGCACAAAAAACTAATGAAGATCTGTCATATATTGAATCCCCCTAGGGGCGATTCCTTGGCAGTTGTGGGGCTTTTTCATCAATGTAATTC
Organism: Pollenia griseotomentosa; assembly: GCA_963931875.1. Classification (NCBI taxonomy): domain Eukaryota; kingdom Metazoa; phylum Arthropoda; class Insecta; order Diptera; family Polleniidae; genus Pollenia; species Pollenia griseotomentosa. Next base: position 11,128,250 of record OZ007560.1, on the reverse strand, counting down.
TAGTCTGTATTGACAATTCTGTATGGGAGCCCCCTTAAAGAACAAATATAGCGGGTAGGTATGTTAGAAACAAACGCAAATATTGAAGTTGAATTGACGTGTGTAAGAAAAAATAGTACCAAAGGAATAAATTCTAATCAATGCTGCTGTTTGCTTTTTATTTTAGTTACGTTTTGTTAAATATGAGATTTAGAGAAAACTTGTCAAGACAAAAGTTGTTGGAAACTTCACTAATAACAACTTCTTGGCAAGCGATTTTTATGTAAAAAATTATTTTCCAAGCTATGAGGCAAACAAGTCGGGCTGTACGATTTTTCTCAAATTTTGGCGGGCGTGAGGGAAGGCTTAGCCTTTGCCGATTGTCCAAAAAAAATTTTGGCATCGTTTTTTATCAATACCCACCGAATGGGGGGGTGGGGGGGTGAGGGCATGGAACGACCATTTTAATGTACATATTTCTTTTTATTAAAAAAAAGAACAAACTTTAAGAATTGCAATTTATCGGTCCCTGCATTTACTTACCTTCTCATAGATATTTTCTTTTTGGTTCATATTTATTGAACTGACATGGCAACCCCAAACAATGTGTAGGTTGTTAACTTTTTTTTTTTTAACATTTCTTTTTTTACTTGTGCTTGCGCGCACAATAAATCTATACATTTTTTTTAAATGTCTTAAATAAGCAACGTCTTTGAAAATCATTCTTGCACAAATCTTTACAAACACACGAGTTTTATTTTCAATATTATTAATATTTTAAAAACTGCTCAAGTTCATACAAAATTCTGCACAAATAAAAAAACAATAATTTGACAAAAGCTTTCAGAGTTTATTTCATAATTGTTTATATCGTCTTTTTAAGAACCCCTATCGGAACTTAATCTAGATCGCATAAATCTCAAAAAAATCTTCAAGTATCAAAGCAAAATTTGGTATGAATTTTATTTGTACATTAATTAAAATTAGAATTTCTTCCATAATCAACCATAAATTTGGTAAAGAACCCATTCCCGGTTCCAATCCTTAAAGAGAGCCATCTTTAAATTTCACTATCAAATAAAAATTTATTGTTTAAATCTATTCCCAGTTGACTGCAGATCGCATACACTGAAAGAATTATGCTTCATAAATCTAATGAATGAATTGCATTAATTTTTTTTCTTTAATCCAATGAAAACTTTCATTTCGTTAATACAAATAGTACATATTTAATGAAGCATTTTTAATAACGCTACGAAATTGAATTTACTGATTTCGTTAAAGTTTTTCATTGGTTTAATAACAACTTTTTAGAATCAATGAAGGCAAAATTAACTTTTCAACTTCAAAATAATTATAGCTAGAAAATATTTTGTAAAATATACTGTTGTAAAAACGTATTATAAATTAAAGTTTTTGCAATAGACATTAAAATTTATAAAAAAAAAATAGTAAATTTTTAAAAAAAAAAATTCATTACGATAACGAAATAGTGATTTTAAGTAAATGTTATTAATAGGTTTAAAAACAAACAATAAGAAAGAAAAAACTAGAGCAACAAATTCTCACATTCTTTTTCCTACACAATATTTTTGTGGTCGTAAAATGGAAAGAATGATGATGAAGGTTGTTGCGGGCTGGAAAATCAAATATAAAAAAATAAAAATTATTCAAATTATACAAATTGATGATTTGTAACAGGAATAAAAAAACCACCAATAACAACTCAAAACACACATTAGTCAATCATTAACTGTCATATATATTACGAAATTTTGTAATAAATTTAATGAGCTTATGTCATTGAACAAATCAAAAATTTCATTGGAATACAAAAACCCTTTTCATTAAAATAATAAAAAAATTTTTTTATCGATTGGCTCTTCATTATTATGTTAATTAAATGTTCCGTTAATATTGATGAGAAATAGTTGCACTCTTAAGTAAATTTCTTGCATTAAATTAATTTGAAAATTTTTGTCGATTGTAGGAAACATTTCATTAGCTGGGGGCTAATGTAATGTAATTTTTCATTAGATTAATGTAAAAATCGACTGCATTTGTGAAGGAAATTCTTTCAGCGTACAAAGACTACTGCCGATAACTTATCTCACATTTATAAATCACTAAATACATAATTCTATCCAAATACAATTTGAGTCGAACAATTTTTAATCCTACTGCGAGAACTTTAAATGACTTAGTTCTTTCTGCAATCCCTGTTGGCAACAATAATCTGTAAAGTATTCCACTTAAAAGTAAAATAAGACTTTACGATATTTATTATTTATTTAAACACTATTTATTTTCATCCACAATAAAACTTAAAACTGTTATTAATTACTTTTATTTAAAAGGAAATGCTTCTTTTTGCTGTAAATGAAAAATCATATTCGTACACTCAGGTCCACAAACTGTTACAAATGCAGCCAGTCACTATTTATTTCGCTACTGCTTTATTTCTTATGAAATGCCATTGATTTTCATTAAGTTTTCGTTATAAAATAAATATGTGTGTAGGTTTGCAGTTGTTCCTTTTGTAAGCCAACAAACAAACAAATAAACAAACTCAATTGATTCAAACTATTCATTTATCTTTCCAAACAACCACACAACCAACCAAAATGTATCTACATATTTTCTTTATGATGACATCAACCGATGGTGGGTTTTTATCATGAACAGCAACATTATGGCCAGCCATAATGTCCAGTGGCAACGTTGTCTTTGCACTACAACCGGTGTGCTGCTGCACGTTGATACTTCAAATTGACGACAATTGCTGAAATGCTTCTCATCGGACAACATTTGAGCTGTGGCACGTGCAAATGTGGCCGAATTCTGATAGCACTTGTAACGGGCGCTGTTATAGATGCAGGTCTCATAAGCATAACGTGCGCTAAAATTAAAAAAAAGAAAGTTGACAAATATTTAAAAAAAATTATTGTGAAACCAGAGGAATATAAACAAGCAAATAAATAAAGAAGTTAAAATACATTTTATACTTATGTATGAGGTTTTTTTTATAATTTTTAATTAAAACTAAGTGGCTGTGACGTTGTGGAAATTTATTTACACAAAACTTTTGTGTGGTTTTAAAGATAAATTTGCTAATTAGATTTTTTTTAGCAAAGAGTGGGGAATAGGAAAAGAGCCAAGTTAAAAATTTGTTTATATTTAATTCTATGAGTTCTATGAAAAAAACTCACAAAAAAAACTTGTGCGGAATTTCTAATGAAATTATGTTGATAAAGTTGTACTCTGTTCAATTTGTGAAAAAGTTCGAAATGTTTTTACAACTGCGAAATCATGTAAGTTGCACTTATTTCATGTGGAATTTTAAGCAAATGGAAAAACGTTTAAAAAAAAATAGAAAACAAATAAAAGACAAAGTCGATAGCAAGGTACATTAACACAAGGTAGACTCATTTGGGAGTGTAGACATGCTGCTCTATAAAAATAACCGACTTGTCAAAATTGTCTTCATATAAAACAAAAACAATTTAACGCACACATGTACAAATTTTGGGTCATATAAACGATATTTGACAATTGAGTTTTAACTGGGGTAAACAGCTGACAAACATTTAGGCCAACGAGTCTACCTTGTGTAGTTGTACCATGGTCGATAGAACGAAATATGACCAGCAGTGAGGACGTATCAACTCTTTTGTAGTTGTTAATTTGACAGTGTTTTTAATGTATGTATTGTTAAGTATTCACCCCTATTCTGCGTTTCGATTCGGATCGAAATTTTCTCCGTTTTTGGCAACTTTGGTATTCTGTGCCCATATTCTGTAACTCCCGCGTTGAAAAACTTTTCGATTGAAATGTGAGAACTGAAACAAAAATACCATAAGTTGAAACAAACATGTTTTTCTCACTTAACTGTTACTGAAACATTTTTGGCGAGTAATTTCCTTACGTTACAGCTACTATCCGAATCGAAACGCAGAATAGGGGTCATTATTATATAAAATTTAAATGTTAAATATATGTGTATTTTGTATTTCCTGAAGATGACCATCGGTCGAAATATCGGATAAAAAATAAAAAACAAAATTAAAAATACAAAAATTTGTGAATTTTTTATTTATACATAATTATTATATGACCTTAAGCCAAACAAAAAACAACAACATTTTTAAAATTAATATTAAATGAGAAAAAAAAAACATAGATAACACAACCGCTAACAGTTTTGCATCCATATTAACTTTCATTTCTATATAATTTTTCTTATATAAAAAAATACTTTTTATTAAAATACATGTGGGTTTTGTTTACATACGCAAAACAATGTGCAACGTCAAACTGTACAAATTCACGAGATAGGTGACATAGATACATCGTCAGCTCATTATTGGTTTAACCTACCGACCATTTTTTTTAAAAAAATGAGTACGGTATGAGGAATATATTTTTTTAATACCCCCTTTCCAATTCCAAAACCAGTTTCGCGAAATTTGTTATGGTTTCTGAGATTTTAAGCATTGTTTTTGCTCCATATCAATTATTTTAAAGTTTCTTAAGTTTTGTTTTGCTCTACACGCCATAATTTGGCGATTGTACCAAATTCTTCATATAAAAACGTTCAAAATAAATTTCAATCTTGTTTTGCTTCATTGCCGTAAAAAAAAGAAATTTAAGCAAAAGCATCGTCGTATCAGTAGGTCTACGCAAACTACTGCTGAGCTTTTATAGAGTTGTGTTTTTTAAATCTAATTGTTTTTGTAGCAATTGTTTTTGATATCTTCATCATGTTACACACATGATGTTGTTTTAATTGTTTTATTTCTGCATAGACCTAATAACTGCAAATAAATAACAAAATAAAATGACAACAAGAAAAAAAAAATAGTTTTATAAAATAATAAACATGTGGGGGATTTCATGTCAAGTGACCAAATTTTTGAATCGATGTCTTCCGATTTGGATGAAATTTGCACCAGGGTTAGTGGATAGTAAGTAATTTAGACACAAATTTTTAACAAGATCGATCAAAAAGGTTCTGAGTTAGAGGGGGTCATTTTGGCCATACATTTGTTCTTTCTCATCTATGTTACTTAAGGCTAGATTACACTATTATACTTTGTATTAATACATGTCAAAAACTCAAGTATTATGACAAAGTGTGATAGTGTAAATAATAAATATGTTTTTGTGATAGCGTGAATGCAATGTGTCACGAAAATAAAAAGTATTATGAAAAAAGATTGACATCCCATACAACTTCATCGTTTTTTGAAAAATTTCTAAATAATAATACTTTTCATTGAATCAGGGTTGCATTTTATTTCATGTGTGAGTGTTTCTACTTTGTGTGATGGTGTGAACACAAACTGTCATGTTAAATTCGATTTTTTGACAGTCGCAACAAAACTCATTAGATTTCTGTCTCACAATGTATTATGGAATACGTAATACCCTTTGTACTCTTGCATACATTTCGGAGGAACGCATGGAAGATGTTGAAAATGTGAAATACGCGTTCACACTTGAAACATCTAACATCTACTATTAATAAAAAATGTCACCATTTCTTTTATTTTTTTAAATATTTTTTTTCTACAAAAGTGGCAACATTCTAAAAGATAACACCAAAATGTATTTCTCAATCATTTTGTTTAAGGCGCCCGTACACGACATGTTTTTGTCATCTGACATGTCAAATTTCCCACTGCAAAATACATACATGTCGTATGTTACCTTTTTAACTTTGCTTCTGTAAAAGTCAGACGCAAAGTCATCTGACAAAATTTCAATTAGAGCGTGCTCTATTTTCTTCTGACAAACCATCTGACATCAAAAAGCTATGCCGGGAAGAAACCGGCAGCGGCGTCCACTATTGACGGAATCATTAGCCGGCTGAAGTTAATTTTTTACAATACCGAGATATGTTTGCTCATCTTACCATTGAATAGAATTTATGTGAATATATATATAAAAACCGTTTTATTATAAAATCCTAAATTGGTATCTTTGAATTAAAAGAAAAAAATGTTAAGATGGCTGAACTATTTTACGGGGCAAATAAAACTTTTCATGGCGGCAGCAAGCTATTTTGAAACCGAGCACTACTTTGGTTTCTGCAATAAATATGCGAAAAAACAGAGACCATGTCAGAAGCAAATTACATGTACATTTGTGACCGAATATTATAAAGCTTATGTAAAACAGCGATTTTGACAGACATGCACAATTACATGTGACTTGAAAATTTGACATGTCAGATGACAAAAACATGTCGTCTATGCTGCTTTCAAAGCAACTTCCATTTTGTCAGTGATGCCACAATAATAATAGAATTTATTGCCACTTTTCTAGTGATGACACTAAAAGAATCGAAAAATGTAAAAGGGAACAAAATGAGATAGTACCATTCTCTAAAGATATTAAAACATTTTGATTTTTATCCCTATGTATTTCTTATGGGAAAATTCCAACATCTTCGCAAATTGATGTTAAATGTTGACAAGTGTGAAAAGGGTATAAGGCTTGTGAGATAGTGAAAACTAGCCTTTATTACCTATTGGTGTTAGCAAAATTTGTCCCAAGTAGCTTCGATAGCTATTTTATTAATGCATATTTTGAAAACAATTTTTTTTTGTTTTTTAAAATTTTTTTTTTTTAAATTTAAAACTTTTTTTATTTATTTATTTATCCGAAATGTTTTTTTTACTCGAAAGAAGCTTATGTCTTTTCCTTTAAGGTAGTTTTGGTCGCTTTTGGAATGCAAGTGGCTTATGTATAAAAAAAAAAAAAAAATAATTTCTAACTCAAGTCGAGGGTTTTTAAATTTTTGGCATATGGGCATTTCCTGGGGTCACAAACGTACGTTCGTTCGCTTTTGATGTACAAATAATATAGAAAACAAAACTTTTCCTATCATTTTTTTTGCGATTCGATAGCATTTGGATAGCTCTATGTTTAGTGCAAAAGGTGGATTTCATCAAGTTTAAGTTTTAACAGAGTCTGCGAGGATGATGGAGGGATGTTACTTTCAACATTTTATGCATCAGTTTGATTACAACTGCGACAAAATCAAAAGAACATACAAGAACTCTGATGATGAAATACGTGGTTGTCCTCGAAACAACGTTATCAGTTCGACCGAGTTCAATTCCTAGTTCAGTCAAAAATGAAAGTTATCAATAAAGTTTTAATGTATGTTACGTTGTTAAAGTCCTTTCTTTATTACAATTATTAAATAAAAATTAAATTTGGTGAACTTGAGCCAGATGAAAAAAAAACCAAAATAAAATTTGGATTAAAAATATAATTGCCTAATTCACGATCTTATGCATTTGAGATTGCAAATTGATGCAATTGTATTTTCTATAAATTGTGAATGACCTGTTTGACTTAAGGCTAGATTACACTATCTCACAAGTCTTACGTACTCCATTATACTTTGTGAGATAGAAATCTAATGAGTTTTGTTGCGACTGTAAAAAAATCTAATTTAACATGACAGTTTGTGTTCACACCATCACCAAAGTATAAACACTCACACATGAAATAAAATGCAACCCTGATCCAATGAAAAGTATTATTGTTAAGAAATTTTTGAAAAACGATAAAGTCGTATGGGATGTCAAACTTTTTTCATAATACTTGTCATTTTCGTGACACATTGCATTCACACTATCACACTTTGTCATATTACTTGAGTTTTTTACATTTATTAATACAAAGTATAATAGTGTAAGCTAGCCTTTAGTTTGCAACGTTTTTTGTAAAAACCGAAATTCACAGCTGCTTGATAAATATACATAATTATTTTCCACTGTCAAAGAAAATCTTTAAAGAACAATTATCTTTTGTCCACTTTTAATTGGGCTTATCCCGTTTCATTCGTATTTTTTTTTTTTTTTTTTTATTTTCTATTGTTCCATATTTTTATTTTTACTCTATCTTTTTACTTTTCGTTTTGCTATTATATTGTCAGCAAAATAAACCAAGCCGATACACTATCATCAACGGCGGCGACAGAAAAAGCGGCTTTTTAGGCCGGCGAGGTTTTGAGCAAAATAAAGTCAGCGATGGCGGGTATGAGTGAGAGCTAAGCGACGGCGTTTAGCCACCGATTGCAAACCGATCGACTTGCTTCACTGAGTGTAAGCTGTCGGTTTGCAATCAAGTTTTGCATAAGTCGAGTAAATATAAGCTATTGGTTTTAGGCGTTGCATATTTGAAAGACAGTAGTAAGTGAATTGCTTTATATTTTGTCGGTGTAGATTACAAAAAATACTCTACCATTTTGCAAAAGCTAACCATTTTCCATTTGCACAAGGTTGTGAATTGGGATAATATTTGATTTTAATGTTAACTAATTAAAGGAGTTATCAACATCCTATTTTTTCCTAAATTCTTGTTTATAAAATCAATTTTGTTAACAATACTATATAATAAAACTAAATATCTCTCCTTAATGTTCGGTTCAGTAGATTTGTGGAAAACACAAACGCTAATAGTGTTTGTGTAGAAAATCATTAAAAAAATAACGTTTTCCTGTTTGTTATCTTTCGAACACAAAAATAATACTGTTTTTATCCAACTCAACAAAAGATGAGAACATTTAATTCCGTTCGGTTTTTTTTTTAAACTACAAACTTCATTGTGTTCGGTTCGGCTCATTAATGTTCGTCGCTTTTGGCTGGTAAAAAAACCAAATAATTTTAACAAAAACAAAAAAATAAAGCCAGCCAAATAGTTTTACACAAACAAAACATATACATAATACACACTGCGGTAGTTGCTAAATTGTTTTGTTTTTTTATTTTTTTATCAATGTTAAAAAAGAAACATTATAGAACATTAATATATAATGTTTGTCTACAGTATCACTACAATTGTTCTGTTTTTTAACGAAGAACAGAACATTATATAATGTTCGGCTCTTTCAAACAAAAATTTTATTCCGTACGGAAAGTGCGATCTGTTTCGCACCTTGCTTAAGCAAATGCCAGATTCATTAAATTAACCAAAAAGTTTTCTTAAGTTTAATACATATGGTTCGACACATATAAATCACAAGTATTCGAACAATTGCTAAAACCAACGTAAGCATATTATAGTTGGACCTTTAGAGGGCTAAAACTTTTAAGGATTTGTCAATTTGATAAAGAAAAATGCTATTTTTGTGCTCATTTCCATATTTGAGACTACGAAACAACAAGAAAAAACAATTTTCAATATGGTCACCTCCAAGAAAACTATTTTTTACGAAAATTTTTAAACATATTATGGTTAATTTAACCATATTATTGCCAAGGGCAAACATATTATTTTAAAATAAGCACTCCAACAAATAGCCACAATCATATTATGGTTGCCGTCAAACATTTTATGGTTGACTATTACCCTACTTTGCTTACCAATAATGAATTTTTGGTTTTAAGTTAACAATAGTAATGGGGTTTTTCAACAAGAACTTTGTTTTTTAATTTAAATTGACATTTAGTTTTTGACGAACTCGTAGTAGATGCATTGGCAATTGTTAGAATGAATTCAATTTCGCTCGAAAATCGCATTAAAATAATTAAAATCCACTATGAAACTGGTGATTTTGTTAAAGTTACATTTCTTAAATTGTTGATAATTTTGGACAACATAATCCTACTGAGACCGCTATTAAGAATTTGGTCGTTTAATTTGAGTAGACAGGCTCGACACACAATGTGCCAACACCGACAAGACGGTGCCACAAGTCCCACAACCAATCAAACGATCATTGCATGCCAAATATCCCGATCGCATAATTCCACGAACATCAGCTGTTAAGTGGCAAGCCAGATCATGTGATTTAACACCACTGGATTATTTTTTGTGAGGCTATGTTAAGGACCAGTGTCTATACTGAGCCAATCGAATCGATTGGAGCCTAAAAACTAAAAATTCGTGATGTGATTAAAGAAATAGACCCGCCATTTTGACAAAAAGTGATTAAAAACTTTGATGAAAGAATCGACATCTGTCAGCGGGATTATTTTTCATTCATAATTGCCGAACTTTTCTCTTTGTAATACAATAACAATTTGTATCATCTTCATCTTAATTTTTTGTTTTATTTTGTTTTAGAAAACAAAGTTCTGGTTGAAAAACCCTTTATAATCCTTTTTTCCAAAAGCAACATGCTATGGTTGAAAACCAACAATATTATTATAAGCAGTGTTCGAAAATAAACACTTAATATCGTTCATTAATGTTTGGTTCGGTAGATTTGTGGAAAACACAAACACTAATAGTGTTTGTGTTTCCAATTTCGAAATAACGGTATATCTCGAAAACAAGAGCTTACCTAAAAAAACGGTTAGCACCAATAGATTCCCCAAATTATGTTAAAACGACAAGTGCCCAGCTTGTCTAATAAAAAAGTGGCAACTTCTAGCACAGTGTTATTATTCGTTTGACTTTCGTGCGCTATAATTGTTATTTTAATTTCGTAACGCCGCGTTCAAAACATATATTGTTGCAAAGAGTGTATTCTATAAGCGATAATAATGAAATTATATGCAGTTATAATAATTGCGAAAATAAAGTGTTAAATTTCCACAGCGGTAATTTGGAAAGGCATCTAAAAGTGATGCAAAGTAAATGTGAAAGACAATTTAATAGGGTTTGGCAAAGAATGCCGGGCCATTTAGTAAGTATGTAGTTATGATGCATCGAAGTATAAAATAAATGACGGATACATATGTGTATTTTTATTGTCGATTTTAAGGACGGCTAAAACCGATTGAACAAGCAATAAACGCACTCAATGAATTTAATACTAAAAAAAATAATTTTGTTTCACTTTTACTTTAAACTGCTTAATATGTATGTATAAACACTTTTATTTGGTTTTTTTTTTTACATTACTAATTATTTTTAAATTACAAATAATTTAGAGTAGAGTAACATATTTTATTTTATCTATTTGTCCCGCGAGACAATCAAATATCTTGTTTTTTTTAATGCTTTTTAAAATAAATAACTCAGGCAACCCAAACCTGTATGTACTTTTAATTAAAAAAAAACACTAAAGAACATTAAGATATAATGTATGTCTACAGAACCTCTACAATTGTTCTGTTTTTTAACGAAGAACAGAACATTATATAATGTTCGGTTCTTTTTTGAAAATAGTTACGAACGGTATTAAGGGTTGTGTATGTCTACACAAACACTAAACAAATAGATATCGTTCCTGGGTGTGTGAGCCGAACGCTAAATAATGTACTGTTTATTTTCGAATACTGATTATAAGTGATAAATATATTTTTGTTTGGAGGCAAACATAATATGGCTGCGGCTTCTTGATGGAGTACTTATTTAACCATAACATGGTTGACGGTGACAATATTATGATTATTAACCAAATTAACCAAAACATGTTTTAAAATTTTTCGTTGAAAATAGTTTTGTTTGAGGTGACCATATTGAAAATTTGTTTTTCTCTGTGTGTAAAAAAACTCTTACTAAAATTCTTCGAATATGATTTTTTTATTCAAGAAACCTTTTCTATGGATTTGCTTAAAACTCACCAACAAAATTCCAAGAACTTTTCCGTTATATTCTTCTCCGAGTGTAATCCTTCGGCTAGAATATTTTGAAAATTTTTCGTACAATGCATCCAATCCTCTTGTATGTAAGTGAAACATTCCTTGTGTCTTAAATAATCTACATACAGAGATGAAAAGTAAAAAGAAAAAAAGGCAAAAAGATACATTAGAAATGAACATCAATGTCAAGTTAACAAAATGTAACAAATTGTATGTATTCCAAATTGATACAATAGCACTTTAATAAAAGGAAGGTTGTTAGTAAACGGATGTTACAGCAAGAACATTGTTAATTAGCAAAATTATTTCTTTTTGTATGTGTTTTTATTGAAAATTTGGAAATTGGTTAGTCTCACATTTCATAAAATAAGTTGAAATTTGTGATACACTTGTGCCAAATTATCTCCATAATTTGTGAAAACATCTATTTTAAGACATGCCAATTCAATACCTGCGTTACTTAATTAATACTTCGTTAGAAAATCAAGATTTATTTAGAAGTAAAACCCTTTTTAACAATTTAAGAAATCAAGGTAAATTAATGTCTTACGAAGATGGTAAATGCTCAAATGAGTTCGGATCACCTACATTTCTTGTTGTTATTGTTGGCTTTGGTTTACAAAATTTTGTTTACAAAGCAGAAAAAATAACAATGGAGTGGAAAAAACTCGTTTTCAACAACAAAAATCTCTGTTGCTGAAATAATGTTGTCTTTGTTGAAGATTTGCGGTCAGCGCACAGTGGGAGACCTACAAAGAAAAAAACTAGTAATAAATTTCTAGTAATAAATTTCTAGTTTTTTTTTCTTCTTACTTTAAGTACGATTCGTACTAGCAAATTTAAGTACTAATAACACTAAAAAGTACTTAAAAGAATCTTAAATTTGTGCACACGCGGGTGTTCGTAGAAGTTTGTTTTAGAAACAATAACAACAACACTACAAAATGAGGTAAGAAAAGATTTGCGCGCACTTACTTGTTTTTTTTTAGACAGATTGTTGTCGGTGGCCTGCTGTCGTCTATGTGGAAAATGTATTATGCTAAATTTTTTTAACCTTAACCCCGGTTCTCCACGTAGCAATATTTATTGCGGCAAACGTCAAATTTGATTGCTCCATTAAATTTGCGACGTATAGACCATATTGCCATGAGTGGCAATTAGGCTTTTTTCAATTTCAATTATTTTATTTCCCGTTCTCCCGGGATTTTTCTTGCGGGATCCCGGGAAATAAAAAATTCCTCATAATTTCAGAAAATAGCTATTTATACTTTGAAATTTAGTTTTCTATTCTCTAAAAATTAGCATCTGTGGATGGGTTGTGGATTAGATCAATTACAAGAAGTGAGAACATGTATTTAAATCAATGTCTCCTGATGCAATAAATCTACTAAAAGTAGAATGGGCAGTGCAACAGTTGATAATTATTACATTTAGTGAAGTGAAGAGTTAATAAAGTACATTAATTCAAAATAAGATGCAGGCAGTAAAGTTTCATTGTCCATGAACAAGTCTTAAAAATAGGAGAAACCTAAACATATCGCTCCTTTATTGCAACATAGTCATATCTACAAAAACAAACGATCTTGGCAAAAAGCGATTAAAGTTTTCCAAATGTACCGATTTAAAGATATATTTTGCTATAACTTCGGTTCAGTTTGAGATATAATACGAGAAGGTATGAAAGAAAACTTTGCTAAAGTTACTTAAAATTTTGAGATATGACTATGATGCAATAAAGGAGCGATATGTTTATTAGGTGATAAACACAAATTTTCAATTTCAATTTGTGTTGGCTTATATACCCGTGAAGTGCGAGGAAACCGAAATAAAATAACATTTTGGAAACTCGTGTAAGATACTACAACATACAACTTGAAAAACACATTGTCCTAAAGATTACAAATGGACCTATTGAAATGAAAAGTAAGAAGCAGTCCGGTTGATGCTATTTTTGCATCAAACTTGACATACATTTGACTGATATGGACGTTGTTTATAAAAAAGAAAAAATTTCTTCTGATTGTGAATCCGAAGCATGCTACAACGGTGCACTTTTAAGTATTTGTCCAACCTCGGTAAAAAATTAACGAAATTTTTCGGAAACATGGTTTTAATAAATAAAATCAAGAATATTCTCAAAGTTATTTACGGGAATACAAAATTTATCATTAATACGATTTCTGTATGACGTGCTAAATTCCCAATTTATCACATTTGATAAATACACTGAAATTTATTGTTGAGGGAAAGCTAGCTTTTTGACGACTTACTAAGCGCTTTGAGTGTGTCAGAAAGTTATTTCCTAAGCCATTAAAAAATGTTTTATATTTCTTTAAAGTATTTTATCTATTTTATTAATTAACTTTTTGATCTCATATCTTGAGTGCCTTAATTTTAATTTTGTTTTTATTATTGTTTTATGAATTAAATTGTTATGTTTATGTTATCTTGTATCCAGAGCATAATAATACTGAATAAAAGCATAATAATAGGGAATAAAGGCGTGAGTTCCCTTACGTTTTTTTATAAAAGTTTTTTTCATTAATTAATAACAAAATTTACTTTGTATTATTTATATGGAGCGGGATCCCGGGAAATTTGAAAAAAATTCCCGCTTTCCCGGGAATCGAAAAAGTCCGGGAAAAAAAACTCTAGTGCTTGAGCAATTATTGCTTAGCAATCTGCTGTTAAATCAGTTGTTATTTATCTGACATTTTATTTCTCTGTACGGTTGTTTATTTATTTGTGTGTTTGTGTGCAAATAAATAAAAAAGTAATACAAAACACAGCTACGACAATTACAATTAATTATTTTATTAAGTAAATTTATTAATTGAAAAAAGAAAATTTAACAACTACTTGAAAACACAACATAAAACATTTGTTATAAATACAGCCACAAAACTTTGGACAACTACTCGCGGTGAAAATTGCAAATTTATGGCAAAGCAATTTCAAGTGTTCTCCAGCAATATAATCAGCAATTATTGCTCCATTGTTCTGTCATTGTTCTGCCGAAGTTTTTGCTTGTACTTAGCAATAAATATTGCTACGTGGAGACCCAGCGTAAAATTTTAGCTGTCAAATTTGATTATTTTTTGTGTTTAATTTAACGTTTATTTTGCTGCACTTTAGAATGAAAATACTATTAAGTTTTAACTTATTAACAATAAAACAGATAAATACAAATATTTAAGCAACATTTTTGTTATAAAGTATTAAATCTCAAATTTTAATTTAATTCCAAATGTTTGCCAATTCTTCTTACACAAATTTATCTATTCAATGTTTCATTTTTTTTAATACTTCTTTTAAAATGCCAATCGAAGGAGAAAAAGATACTTCATCATAAATTGAAAGATTAATGTTTTTATATCTAAATGTACTTGTAAAAACTTTTCAAAGAGAAATTTCCTAATAAATAAACGATAAAATTGCTTAAAGAGAAATTTACATTTATTTTCTTTAAATAAGGTTGGTAAAACTCTTTTGACATTCATTTAAAAGCTGTAATGACAAATTTTTTTATTTATTATTTTGTAGGTTGTAAAAAATAATAATATTCTTCTTCTCTTTCAGGCAGAAATCTAAACATTAACCCTCCCTACTAACTAACCCATCTTGGCTCCCAAGAAATATTTTTAATTTTTTACATTATAACTAACTATTTATTATCTTTGATTTACAATCAACATTTTTTTACTTTTTGAATTTTGTATACAAATTTTTTTATTTATAAATCTCAAAGAGATTTAAAAGGAATTATAAAAATAAGAATGTTTTACATAATTTTAAAATACTGGTTGATTTTTAATTAAACCTCGTACTTGAATGTAAGTAAAAAGTTGTTAATGTTATTAAAAAAGTTATTGATTTGAATAGAAAAAATTTAAAACAGAATTACGAAATAAAGATTTAAAAAATATTGAAAATAATATTTCAATTATAAGAAATACTGGAAATATATCGATGGAATATCGATAGTTTTTTTCGATATTGATACTATTGTCAACAACACATTAACCAAATAAAATGACGCAAAAGTGACTAGTTGAACAGTCGTAAAACTGCGCCTAATTGTCATTACCTTTTAAGGGCAATCAGTCCCTTCTGGCTTCTTTGTCTTTGTATGATTCATTTCGCAATGACTTATGGTTTGACATCACATAACTGTAGGTACATAACAACAGTTTTTTGATTATTAACATCAAACATATGCTATGGTGTTTAACCCAACTTTTAAAACTTTCATCAAGTAAAGAACCAAATAAAATTATATTTAGTGCAGTACAACTTTAAATACAGATTGATTCCTGAGGGCGACTGAAAGTTTTTGGCTTCCTTTACGAATGCTTAGATCGACCGCTGATTGTGAAGGAGGTTCCAACTTTTGTATGATAACCTGGCAATGTAACTATAAAAGTAAGCCTTAATTTGTTTTTCTAGAATCGACAAAAAATATACAAGTTTAAATATTTTTTGCTTAACTATATGCACTTGTATGCATACATACGTATCGTCACCTTAAATGCAAACGGACGTAACTACACAAAAATTCAAAATGGAACTTTTAATTCGTTCGTTTTATCAAACTACATGCCGACGCAAATTTTTAGACCTCTGCGATAGAAAATGGCGAAATTATTAAAAAAAATTTAAATTCCAAGAACATTTTTTTTTGCTTCTCCTGTTAAAAAATTAAAAGGTAGTTTCTATAAAGCATATATTCTGGGTTCTTATGAGAAAGGAAGATGATTTAATGATGTCCATGGTTTTTTGAAGACCCCAGAAATGAAAGGGACTAAGTTGATATATATTTTTAAGTCACATTAGGGTGGTCGTTAACTGTATGGAGCGTAGTTGTTTTCTACTTTTCCATGCTCTCACCCTCCAATTCGGTGGGTGTTGATGTCTTTTATAAATACCCACCAAATTGGCGGGTGAGACCTAAATAAATCCAACTTTTGTTTTTAACGGTCACCCTAATGTCACATATGCTCCGCTTAATTTTGCCACTGAAATTCAGCCTGATCGGTCCTCAAATGGCTAAGATATTAGCAAATCCGAAGTAGAGAACGGCAAGAGCAAAGTTTTCAAATTAGGAACACGCATCTTGGCTTTCAATAGACAACAACCAAAATAAATGTGGGTGGAAGTCCAGAAGTAGGCGTGGCACAAAAGAGATAAATTTATATCTAAATAACGTTAAAAGAAAAATTTTCCAAATTTTTTACTCATGGCTGGGTTATCAATACACAACCTCTCTAAAACATGGACGGAATTAAATAAGTGAGCGTGGCAGCTCCCGTGCAAACACCTTTTAGATTTCTGTACACATGGAGAACGACAAGAGCCAAAGTTTCCAAACTAGATACAAGCAACTTAAACTTACATGATAAAAAGGTCAACCGTTATGTGGTGAAGAAAACAAATATTTGAAAGACAAAATTTATCGTACCAGTTATTTATTCCAATCGGTCCCACTGTGCAATGGGATATATGAAACATTATGATTAAACCCCAATAATATTGTCCTTACCATACAACCCAAAAAATTCGCCTTAAAAATGTTATTAGGTTTTCTGGTTAACCAGTTAATAATCCAAAGAGCTTTGCAAAGACACTTATTTACACAAACATACGTGAATGTATTTATAAACCTCTTTTCAGGCGCGTGATATACATACATACAGACATTCCATCTTAAGTATGTATGTATGTTTGAGGATAAAGTTTTTATGTGGCAAATTCATGAAAGAAAGTTTTATTGCCTTTAACAGATTTCTGCCTGTCTATCCACCCTTCACCTTATTTAAACATCCGTTAATGTCACAAGAAATTAAGTAGGAAAAAGGCATTTTGAAATTGTTTTTGCAAATACACTACCCAGCAAACACGAAGTCAAACTTTTGAAATAAAATGACATTCACCCCTATAGTGAATAACAAGTGGAATTTTTGTTCCCATGAAATTTTCATTCCCCTCGAAGGGAAAAAAGCAATCGTGAATCTCATGTGAAAAATTTTTCATGCTATCGGTTCCAGTGAATGTAAAAAAGAAGAACATTAGAAAAAATTAAAAATCATTGAAATTTTTGTTTAAAAATATACACGTATAAATTTTAAAGGAAAGTTAAAATAATAAATCTAAATAATTAGTATTAGAGCGATAGGTTGATAACAACGTTAGTTTTTTGCACTTTTTAAATTTTATGTAGTAAAATATTTTCCAAAATTCTGCCACCACGTCTTTCACAAATCCGGCGGCAATCAACCTGTTGTTTTGCATTTTGTTGACCAATATATCGGTTTGTGCCTTATTAACGGATCTAGCCCTTAATATTCGATTTATAGGAGGAACTACTAACATACACGTTCTATTCCCTAGCAAAAATAAAGTGAGCAAATCTAAGGGAAATGTGAACAAATTACGAGGGAAAAAACTTTTCACGATAAGGGGAATTTATTCCCGTGAACATTTTTTCACGTTATTATTCTCCTTTGAATTACATTTTTTCATGGGAGCTGTTCATGATCGCAAATATGTGAAAAGGGGAAAAATTACGAGGGAAAAATTATTCACGATAGGGGTGATTATCATTTGATATCAAGCACAATTCTCAAACGTTTTTAAATAGTTTGCTTTTAATCAGCGTTTAAAACACTGCAGTCAAAGTAGAAAAACTGCCATATCTTCCAATTCTTTATTTGTTATTGGCGTTTGCACAGAAAAATTTTTTTTCCAATTCAAAAAAAAAATTTGTAGAATCAGAACATTTTTTGTCTGAAATCGGTCCTACAAACAAATTCGCATATTCAAACAATTTATTTGCATTTCGCTTATTGAAAAAAACACTGATTTTTTCAAACAAATAATTTAACTGAATCAAACAAATAGTTTACGGAAAATCATATAAATTTGAAAGAAATAATTTTGCTGAATCAAACAAAAAAGTTTTTGCACAAGCAATGACGCGCATACAAGCAAGCACTGTAGGAGCACAGAAAAAATTATTTTTCTAATTCAAACAAAAAATTTGTAGAATCAAACAATTTTTTGTCTGAAATCGGTCCTACAAACAAATTTGCATATTCAAACAATTTATTTGCATTTTGTTTACTGAAAAAAAAACACTAATTTTTTCAAACAAATAATTTAACTGAATCAAACAAAAAGTTTACTGAAATTCAAAATCAAAAAAAAAAAAAGTTTTTGCACAAGCAATGACGCGCACACAAGTAAGCACTGTATGAGAAGGTGACGGCAAAGCAGAGCCGCCGACTGGCTTTGAAACACATTTTTTTGTTGGAATAATTTTTGAACGAAGTCTTATTTATACACACAACACAATGTTTTTCTTTATCACTCTCTGTTGCTGTATCCTTTCCTTTGCTAAAGAAGAAATGTAGCCAAAAACGGCAGCAGACCGACTCGATATGTTTTTCGTCATCATTCTATTTTTGTATTTGATGTATTTAACCAAACAGTTTTAAAAAATTGAATACGGGATTTTGTTTCTTATAATGTCGTGTCTGCTATTGTTTTTCTTATAGTTGCACTTTTTTAAAGCGTCCAAAAATAGACTGTGTGTGTTTTTTGTTGTTGTTCTTATATTTCACATAAAGAAGTGTTGCTTACGATCAAATAAAAAAATGCAAAAAGACGACAACATTAAAGAGCGTTAAATATTTCATACAAAATTATGAAAACTTGACACCAATAACGCGTTTATTTTATTTTTGAAGAGTTGTCCACATTTTTGTAGGTTAAATAAAAATCAAACAAAAATATTGATTGAATCAGTAAAAATATTTATAGAAATTAAAAAAATTTTCAAACAAGCGGTTGTTTGAAAATAATTCGGCAATAATTTTTTCTGTGAGAAGATGACGGCAGACAGAGCGGCGGCTGGCTTTGAGACACATTTTTTTGTTGGAATAATTTTTGAACCAAGTCTTGTTTATACACACAATGTTTTTCTTCTTCACTCACTGTTGCTGTATCCTTTCCTCGGCTAAAGAAGAAGAAATGTAACCAAAAACGGCAGCAGACCGACTCGTCTTCATTCTATTTTTGTATTTGATGTACCTATTTAACTAAGTCCCAATTCACATTATACGATTTTTGTCGTTGCGATTATTGTCGTTTCCTCTTTGAAGTCGGTCTCATATTTACATTGTACGATTTTTGTCGTAAAAACCTTAACGCTGGGTCTCCACGTAGCAATATTTAGTGCTAAGTACAAGCAATAACGTCGGCAGAACAATGGAGCAATAATTGCTGATTATATTGCTGGAGAACACTTGAAATTGCTTTGCCATAAATTTGCAATTTTCACCGCGAGTAGTTGTCCAAAGATTTGTGGCTGTATTTATAAGATTTGGACTACACTCAAGAGGATTAGTTTTGAAGTCGTTTAAAAAGGAAAGCACGTCGTTAAAAACCGAAGACATGTTATCTCACTACAAACACTTTTTAACAATGACATGGTCCATGCTTGCATTACATAGGACCAGTCCATGGAGTGGTCCATTTTATCAAAATGGATCAAGTGGTCCAAAATTATTTGCAGGGTTGTTGATGACAGATGCACCCAGTTGGCTACGTCTTTAAGACATCCTCGAAGACGGATTCACGACAATGTTAATTTCTGCACGACTTGTGAGGGACAGCGGGAACAAATCGTCAACGACATTTTCGAACAAGTGTCGCGAAAGTTCTGACTTCATCAATCATCAGTCAAGAAAAGTTTCATTTGTCGGAGCTTTGTGTGCTATGACAATACAATAAAATAAACTCATGTAAGAAAAATATAAAAAAAATGTGGCCATTTTAGTGTTTAAAATGCTACATAGTAACTTTATTGCTATAACTACTGCTCCCAGAACTGTACTTGTACTGTAGCAGTAGCAATGTCATTAAAATAATTTGTAGTTTTTTTTTTTTTTTCATTATTATCACTTCTGCTGAATGATGAGAATATAAAATTGCTTTACTTCTTCTTCAATTTATGAAATTCTTTTCAAAACTTAACTATTCCACCTTTTTGTGTTTTTGCACAATTTGAGAAAATGGTTTTTTAAGAAAGAGTAGTAGGTCGGGTAGCATTGCAAATAGCTTTTAATGCAGCAATAAACTTGTTGAAAACAAAATTGCTTGTTGAACTCGGCATTAAAATGTAAAAAGGTATTGTCCAAATGGGACGTTCCTGAAATAAACGTTTTTGCATCTTAAGGGTCTCCAAATTTGAGGTTTCATCGGTCAATAGACATCGCTACAGGGGGATTATCTAAAGTTTTTTTGTGGCAGAAAATTGATGGTTTAGACGTAAAGAATATGTGGTTTAAACAGGATGCTGCCACTTGCCACACAGCAAGACAAAAAATTGATCTTTTTTAAGAAAAGTTTAAAAATAGCATTGTTTCTCGCAGAGAAGGAGTGAATTGGCCACCAAGATCGTGCGATTTGACAACTTTAGACTATTTTTTGTGGGGGGTTTTTTTAAATGGAAAGTGTACAGCAATAATCCTACAACAGTTCAAAAGCTTAAGAAACAATATTATCGAGCAGATATCAACCATTGTCAATAGTTTATTGAAAAACGTGCTTGAGTATTCTGGTAAAAGATTTGGAGCCTGCCGATTCAGTAGAGTGTGTCATTTTTAGCCCGAACCTATTTGTAATACACTTAAATTTTTTTTTCTCAAATTAAAACGATACCTCAATTTTTGGGGATACCCTTTATAAGGGAGATGAAAATGAATCTTTTTTTTGTTATATATGTTCATATACCACTTTGTAACTTTATGTTCCTCTAATACTACTTTCAGTCAGTGTTCGAAAATAAACACTAAATATCACTCCTTGGTTCGGCAGATTTGGGGAAAACACAAACGCTTATAGTGTTTGTGTAGAAAATCATTAAAAAAATAACGTTTCCCTGTTTGTC
The DNA here is from genome assembly GCA_963931875.1 of Pollenia griseotomentosa. Lineage (NCBI taxonomy): Eukaryota > Metazoa > Arthropoda > Insecta > Diptera > Polleniidae > Pollenia > Pollenia griseotomentosa. Next base: position 11,106,773 of record OZ007560.1, on the reverse strand, counting down.
ATCTTTCGAACACAAAAATAACAAAAGATGAGAACATTGAATTCCGTTCGGTTGTTTTTAAAAAACCACAAATGTCATTGTGATCGGTTCGGCTCATTAATGTTCGTCGCTTTTGGCTGGTAAAAAAACCAAACATTTTTAACAAAAACAAAATACACATACGAAAAACAAACAAAAAGCCAGCCAAATAATTGTACACAAACAAAACATATACACTATACACACACAAGCTGTTCGTGCTGCGGTCGTTGGTAAAATTTTTTGTTTGTTCATTGTTAAAACAGAAACATTTAAGAACATTAAAATTTAATGTTTGTCTACAGTATCACTACAATTGTTCTGTTTTTTAACGAAGAACAGAACATTACATAATGTTCGGCTCTTTCTTGAAAATAGTTACGAACAGTACACACAGAAAAAAATCAAGTTAAAAACGTAGAAAACAAGGTTGATTTAAAATTTTTCGGTGGTGATTTTGCTTCATACGTTTTTCATGTTAATTCAACCTGATTTTACAATAACTTGCAAACAACATTTATTTCTTTTAAAATAACTATAATTCATGTTAATTTAACATTGCAATAAAGTTAGAGCAAAATGTAATTTATGTTGAAATAACAATCCGAATCACGTTGAATGAAAGTTATTTCAAGTTAAAACAACGTTAATTTCATGTAGAATCAAATTGGTTTGAATGTGAGGTAACAGTGTGAAGAAGCTTCAGAGCCAACATATGCATTTATTTAAGAATAATTCAAAACACTTACCCCTGTAACACATGCTTCACTTATTTTGTATTCTCCGTTGTTAACAGAAGCATCAGCACAATGGCCCGATATGGGTTTCGTCATCATTCTACTTTGAAAACTGGATTTACTATTTAACTAACTAATTTTAATTAAAAGAATACGGGAATTGTCTTCTTTTTATAACATATTTTAAAAATGAAAATAAAAAATGTACAGACTTAAGTATGTATGCATGTTAATTTAACAAGATAAACTTTTGATTTTAATATAAAACAGGTTTTTATGGATTCAATATTGAATCCATATTTATTTATATTTTAATATTTTTTTTTTTTTTTTTTTTAACAGTGAATAATAGTAAATAAACGTGATTCAAGGTTATTTTATTAAAAAGTAATATGAAATAATGATAAATTTAAATAAAGGGCATACTTTTGCAGAAATTTACTATGATTCTAAATCAACATTTTTCCATGTTAATTTTACATTGGTATTTTTTTCTGTGTGTATAAGGGTTGTGTTTGTCTACACAATCACTTAAAAAATAGATATCGCTCTTGGGTGTGTGAGCCGAACGCTTAAGGTGCTATCAGACGGGATGTATTTTACATATGTACTGTCAAATTTTCCTTCTGTAAAAGTTGTACACATCGTGTGATACATATGAAACTTTGCATGTGTAAAATACATGTGGAAATACATATGTAATTTTTTCGATTAGAACACGCTCTATTTTCCTGCGACAAACATAAACAAAACAACTGGTTTGTTTTGAAACGAAATTGTATGGAAAAATATATTGTAAAGAAAAATTAAAGAAAATGTTGACATACATACGGAATTACATATGGGTAAGAAAAGTGACAGTATATATGTAAAATACATCCCGTCTGATAGCACCTTTAATAATGTACTGTTTATTTTCGAACACTGCTGTCAGTAAAATATTTTTATTTTAGCAGCTGCTTGTATTTGTAATTATAGCAGAAGTAAACTAAATCTAAAAATACTACTAATAAAAAAGACAACTCAAAAACATTTTCAGGTTGAGTAGGAGAACTCTCATTAATTTCTGGAGCCATTGACTTGAGTTTATTCCCGTTTAGTTAATAAAGAAACATTTTTTGATTTAGTCCGTTACAGTACAGAATAAGGTTCAACTCTGTGGGGAATTTCGCACTAGTTCTTGGCCCTTCAATTATGACTTGGTAGCAGTAGTAGTAAAACTTCATGATCATTAGTATATCCTTGTTGTTACTGCTGCTTACTTACTGATGAAAATATGTACCGTGTGTTTTAATACTCTTAAATGGAACACACAAATTGTGTCTGATTTTCTATTAAAGAAACAAGAGATTATTATGCAGGCTTTTTTCTCGACAAATATTAATTTGGCAGACTCTGTTTAGAGATCGAGTAATAAAATGGATTAAAGCATACACAAACATACATATGTACATACAGACCATGACACTATAAGTGGGATTATGTACTTGAAAAAATACTTAGTTTTCATACTTTATGGTTATTATTTTATGTAGGTCTGAATTAAATAGGGATGATTTAATTCATGCAATATTAAGTATAAATATTAAATGAAATTTCTTAAATTAAACTAAGAGTTTAATTTTAAGTTCCAAACATAAGACTTTTTCTATGCGTACCACTTATAGTGTGAGTAGCTGTATATTAATTAAAAGAAAATTCGATACATTTTATAAAAAAATATTGTTGTTGTCGTAATGTAAGTTGCGCACAGTATTCATTTGCAGAAAGTAAATTTTATCTTTTCTGTATGTTCTTTATATAATTTTCTGACACATGGATAAATTATTAAGGAATGTTTAAAATCACGTAGAAATTAGTTCCTGCTCGTGTTCACATTTTATATATTGAAAATTGATGTCCGCACATTCCCAGCGGGAAAACTGAGAAGAGCATCTAACTTCAGGCCTTTTTTAAGGCCTGCTTAAAACATTCAATTACTATTCTTATTTTACTGTTAAGGAATGCCTTAGAGAAGTCCTCGGCTCTTTCTTATAAAAGATAAGATACACATTCTACATTCGCTTCTCTGAAAAGGGAGTAGAGAAGGAGTAAAATTTTCTGTGTTTTTGCACAAGCAGAAGAAAAATAATTGTTTTTTATCCCGTTACCATTTTTATAAAACTTTTGAAAGAAGCAAGAGCGGAAGGCAAACTCCGCAATGACAACGTGGCTAAAAAATATATTAGTATTGAACACACAGAAAAAAATACCAATGTAAAATTAACATGGAAAAATGTTGATTGAGAATCATAGTAATTTTCTGCAAAAGTATGCCCTTTATATAAATTTATCATTATTTCATATTAATTTTAAATAAAATAACCTTAAATCACGTTATTAATTATTATTCACTGTTAAAATAAAAAAAAATATATTAAAATAAAAAATAAATATGGATTCAATATTGAATCCATAAAAACCTGTTTTATAATAAAATCAAAAGTGTATCTTGTTAAATTAACATGAATACATACTTAAGTATGTACATTTTTTATTTTCATTTTTAAAATATGTTATAAAAAGAAGACAATTCCCGTATTCTTTTAATTAAAATTATTTAGTTAAATAGTACATCAAGTTTTCAAAGTAGAATGATGACGAAAACTATATTGGGCGATTCTGCTGATGCTTCTGTTATCAAAGGAGAATACAAAATAAGTGAAACATGTGTTTACAGGGGTAAGTGTTTTGAATTATTCTTAAATAAATGTAAATGTTGTCTCTCAAGCTTCTTCACACTGTAACATCACACTCGAACCAATTTGATTCTAAATGAAATTCACGTTGTTTCAACTTGAAATAACTTTCATTCAACGTGATTCGGATTGTTATTTTAATATAAATTAAATTTTGCTCTAACTTTACTGCAATGTTAAATTAACATGAATTAAAGTTATTTTAAAAGAAAAAAATGTTGTTCGTAGTTATTGTAAAATCAGGTTGAATTAACATGAAAAACGTATAAAGCAAAATCACCACCGAAAAATTTTAAATCAACCTTGTTTTCTACGTTTTTAACTTGATTTTTTTCTGTGAATGAACCGAGAAGGCCTTGTATATCCAAAAGTGGGAGTACAGAGGCCTTCTACAAGGCATCCGTACTCCATATTTTTCCCGCTGTGTTGTTTATTGTGTTAATAATTATTGGAAACTATTCATGTGAAATGTGAACCAGTGTTGCCAGGAAATTATTTTCCAAATATCTACACATGTAAGAAAAATCGAAGAAGGTTTTCCTTTTTAAATCCCTTAAAATTTCACAAAAATTTGTATTAAAATATGTTGAAAAAAAGTAGGAAGAAAGAACTTTTTTATGTGATTATTACTGACTTAAGCGTGCTGAATTTAAATCCGTTTTTATTTTTTTCATAAATATATAAAGTTTTTGGCATTTTGTAATTTTTATGAATTCTTCTTTTCATGCAAAATAAGTACTATTGATTTTACATGGAAAGAAAAAATTACTTGCTATTAATTTCTGAATAACTCTGAACAGTTCAAAATATATAAAACATGTAATTTGAATGACTTTAAGAAAATTTTACTAAAAAAGAAATAGCATAACCGCCTTATTTCGGACGAAATAATTGACTAGCCAATAAAAAAACCAGACATGATAGAAAAAAAATGAAAACTGGTTTGACTTCAGCGCTTTTAAATCTTTATATTCCATATATTTTTATTTAAAGCGAATTTTGCTGCAGGCCTGTGTTATCAAGTATTATTTTCTGAATAATACTTTGAAAATTTAAAACAAAACTTATTATCAAACTAACATAAATTGGATTTTCTGCAATTAAATTAAGGGTTTTTATTTTAAGAAATTGACAAAAACGGCTATTTTTTAACATTCTAGATTAAAATGTTAATTTAAAAAAGTTCTTTAAATTTAAACAATTGAAAACATTGGCTGATTTTTCCTACGCTTCTGTTTTCGGAAAGAAAAATATGAAAAAATTTTTTCTACTTCTGGCAACACTGATGTGAACTTAATTAAATGCATCACAAAGTTAGATGATTATAATTTTATAAATTTGTTTATGATTTTCAAACAACAAACAAAAATGGTAAAATTATTGCAAATTTTATTTAACGTTGTTATTGACAGTTACATGTACAGAAAAAAGTTGGAAAAAAGTTAAAATGGAAATATGAAATATTAAAATTGAAAAAATATGCAATAGTTTTTCAATAAAATAATCAGATGTTTTACAGAGTTTCTATGCCAGTGAAAATTTAAAATTTTTTTAATTAATTAACTACAATTCGAGTCGGAAAAAAGCCAATTAATTGCAGGGGAATGCAGAATGCAGAAGTAGGGATAAATTCCTACATGTAGGGTTTTTTGATACTAAAATAGTAGCGTAGAGAAAATCGGACTGATTTTTTATATCCGCCAAAATGTAGGTTTTTTTTTCTCATATTACACTATATACGAAATAAATGCTAAAAAAATGTATTTTAAATAATGAATAAATATTTTAAATAGTGGAATTCTTAAATCCAGAAAATGTTTTTGGACAAAAAAAAAAAAAAAAAAGATGAGTACTAATATCAACTTTTGTGTTAATAATTTAACTTAAGTCTCAATAATCGCATTTATGAGTGGAGAAAAATCACATACAATTTTTTTTTCTGAAGTTGGGAAATACATATGTAAAATTGTGAAATTAATACAGTAGTTTTGACTTAGCTGCCTTTTATTTACGTGCACTTTTGACTTAACTGCACAAAATTGATAATTTTTGGCATTATTCTTTATAATCCCATACAAATTCCTTTTTTAAGTGCACTTTCTTTACCTGCACATTTAAGATAAGAGCCCAAAATTTTTGGCATTTTAAAATTATTTTCATACAAAACATTCAACTTAGCTGCACTTTGACTTAACTGCCCAAAATACATATTGTCTGTAATTATTCTTCAAAATCCTTGTTTACGTGCATTTTGTATACCTGCACATTTTTCATAATTTTGGGCAGCTTTAAAATATTTTCATATAAAACATCAAAGTTAGCTGCACATATGACAAAATGTGGTGGCCTCATTTTCACATTAATATCCAATTTTAGGTGTTTATAAAAACAAAAATCGCAAACAAGTCAAATTGGTATCATTATAATTCATTTATTATGTTTGCATGTACCTACATTTATGCATATGGGTTGTGGTTACAGAAACTTTACCACGATTATATGAAAAGAATAGCAAATCTTAGGTCTGGAACAGAATAAAGTAGTTGTAGTAGTTTTTGAAGCTGACGAATGCTCTGTAGCGCAACAAAGTTCAAAATTTCGAATTTTGCGCTTCAACGGCAACGACTACTACAACTACGTATTCTGTCGACACTACTTTGAAACTGCCGTTTTTAACTTTTGACAGCTTGCAGCGCTTATCTTAACGTTGTACTACAGCGACTTTTCTGACCCACACTTTATTGTTAACAGTTTGGTTATCTCGTTCTTTATAAGAATGCATAACAAATGACTACAGGTTGTTTGAACGTCATTGTTATTATCAATTTATTAATAAAAACGTTGTTACTCCTCTTTTAAACACTTTACCTTAGCTGCACTTTTATGCAGGTAACCACAATTGCGTACCTGCACATTTAGGCAGCTAAATACATTTAAGATAGCTGCTTTTTTGATTTACCTGCACAAAAAATCGTGCAAAGGAGATTGTGCAGCTAAGTCAAAATTACTGTATACATACATATTTTGAAACATGAGTTCAGAAGAGTTTTAGAAAAAATTAGTAAGAATGAAAAACTATAATGACGATGCAGTATTTCCAAACTGATCAAAACTGGTACGGATTTTGTTTGCTTTACCCAATGCAAATGCCGAGTCAGAGAGACCACGAAAAAGCGAAACAAATTGAGCCACACAACTTTAAGTTAAATTTCTATTTGAGTGTTTATAATTCTTATTTGCTTTAAGGTTTTATTTGTATAATATTTTTAGCTTTCCTAAAATCTTTGGAAAAGGTTTCCTGACGATCTGGCCTAAGCAACCAGTGAAATGCCCATAGAAGCTAGCTTTCCCTGAAAAATAATTGGGAATTTAGCACGTCATACGGAAATCTTATTAATAATAAATTTTGTATTCCCAAAAAATAACTTTGATAATATTGTTTTTCTTTAGCTTCTTAAGGATTCATACGTTTTCATAAATTAAAAAAAAATATCAGTACAGAGAAAATAAAGAAAATAACTAAAAATACTTGTTTCAAACTAGTTTTTATCCTTAAAAGTTGTCGAGTGCTTCCTTCAATGATTGCAGGTGTGATAAAAAACATATGACAATCAGCGTTACCGTTGTGCGACTTTAGTTGCAATTTGCAACCTTTTTGACGCTTTTTGTGCGACTTTTTTAAACTCGTCTAATTTTGCAACTTTTTTCAACTCTTTGCGACTTTTTTGGAAGTGAAATACTTTTTTTTCATAGAAATACACTGCATAATTTCACATATTTTCCCTTAAAAATATCAATTTGGTTTTAAACATTCCCCGGGATATGTAATCTCATTCGATTGATCAGGTGGTTTCTTTGTATCCAGACAATTTTAACTACTGAACTGTATTGTATATGCCTTGTTTTGTATCGTGCTCATTGAATTTCCACGCCAATCTAGGATGATCGGCACTATTATTAAAACCGTTTTAAGACCAACTTTTTGCCGCTATTGATCTCATATCTTTATTTAGGAATGTTGTAAATGACACAGGCTTTTATTAACGAATTTAAGTTGTTAAAAAGTAAATCCATTGATAAATCGTACAATTACATTTTCAAAAAAATTACAAATGTTAACCATTTTTGGCATACAGTAGGAAGCTCAAAACAGTGCGTGTGCTGATAATTTTTTTTTCTTTTCAAAATTAATAAAAAATAACTTAACCAACAGGTTAAAAGTAGAAACCTGTAAGTCCATGCTATCAACTCTAAATTTTCTAGATACTGAAATAGGTTGCTTGGAAGTAATGAACTTGTGCGAAAAAACAAAAAAAAATAAAAAACATAAAACGTTAAGTCTATACATATATTAAAGTATATACAAACATATTATTTAAAATCAATCAAATGTAAATTAATACACAAAAGTGTATTTAAAAACATTTTTAACGTATTATTTCTCAGCTATTTATATCGTTTAAATTTTTAATTCCTTTTTGTTTTGTGTTTTTTTGATTAACTATTGCCTTACCAAAGATTTTTATGTACATCGTTAACCAATACCCACCCGGGTATTACTGCATGTCTATAAGCGATGAGAACAAGTTATCGTCATACAACTTTTTTTCGGCTTTAAGAGAGTTATTAAAAGTGTGAGACTTAAATTTGAAAAAACGACTTTTTTGTGCGACTTTTTGTTTTAAAACCGACTTTTTGTGCGACTTTTTCAAAATTCTCAACGGTAACCCTGATGGCAATGCCTTTAACCCTTTAACACTAGTGGTGCATGAGGGTAAACTAAGTTTGTCATTCCAGGTGAAACTTTTTTAATATTTATCTGAAATTCTGTTGAAATTAAGATCACTTTCGAACTACTCAAATTAAAAGAACAATATTGGTGTCAAAATGTTTCCAGTTCTCCTATGCAGCTTGGGATTGAAATCCAGCTGAATCGGTTTGGATTGGTAGAAAAATGAATTTAAATTACGAACAACCGCAACGAATAATGCTATTGTGAAGGCAGAAAACATATTTTTAAGTTTCGCAAAGACCCCACAATTTAATTTTCGTTCGTTAGAATTTCGTAAAATTACATCAAGAACGATGTTGAATAGTAGAGGGGATAGAATGCATCCCTGATGAACACAGTTTACAACGTCAAATTTATTTCTCAGTGCGTTATCATGAATAACCCGATATCTAACATCTCTGTACAGGGCTTTAATTAGATTAATAATAACTTTGCAGACAAGAACGTTCCAAATTTCTTTGTGGTTCAGGGTGTCGAAAGCCTTTTCGAAGTCTATAAAGAACATGTAGAGGGTGGATTGGCATTCTGCGGACTATTCTTTTATTAAGGCCCAAATACACTTATCAAAATACCCATCAAGCATTACGATAGTATAAGTGAAAATGTGTTTGTATGTGAGCACCGACGATGCTGGATCAAAAATTAAAAAAAAAAAATTTTGATATAATGGGGACTACTACGTCCAGCTCCCGTGTACCAGTGAATTCGCCTGCATGACAAGCATTTGACAAGACTATTTGTCCCTTTAGATGAAGACTATTAATGTGGTCGTTACAGCATCCGAGATTCTTTTATTGATACTATGCGCTATTATATCCTCCTATTCTCCAGTTCTTGCAATCAGTTTTTTGAGCATATTTTTTGTAATATTTACAGCCTGTCTTTCGATTTCGATCAAAAATTTTGGTCGCTTAACTTACATTCAAAATAAAAACCATCTTGAGAAATTTATTTTTTTTCCAGGCATGTCTGTTTTTGACAATCTCTTTTGAACATGCTACCAAAAACCTTTTGTCTTTTCACGATGTCTTTCCAAACATGTCGGTTTTCATATCTAATAGTCTAATTTACATATACATACAAATTGAAAACATGAAAATTCATATAAACAAACATGAAAACCCATTTCGTGTCTGTTTGGCAACTCCTCTTTCTTCTCTACCTTGATCGCCTACAAACAAAACAGACGTGTTTGTTAGACATGTCTGAAAAGACACCGTGTAAACTCCCTCTAAGTTTGGCGAACGAAATCTTCGTTTGAAATCAATTGACAGACAGTTATTCATAAATTAGCAATTTAGTTATGTAAATGTCATCTGCTGTTTCTTAAAACAACCGCAAAAATGTTGCCCTTAAGTTTTAATGGAAAATACATTTTAAGACTCTAAGCATGTTTTTTTACATCTAAAAACTCTTTAAAAATGCTTAAAGCTATTAAGACGATTTATTTACCAATAAGTAGTTTTTATATAACTTTTTACTACATAAAGTAAATAATCTGCTTAAATATTTTATGCGAATGTATAAACCCTAAACACCCCCTCCCTAAGTGAATCATCACTCATACTACATATTACTTTATTTTAAAGTATTTCACTCATTCCAACCTTTTTGTCAAATAAGTTTTTTTGGATTCAAGTTGGAATTTATTAAGCTTCTTTAAAGTCATCTTTCTTCAATATTGGCCATGATTTTTACTTTTTCTACCCTTTTATTAGCAAAGAAGCCTCAACTATTAAGGAAAAATTTGCAAAATGGTTTAAATACAATCTTTTTCTTTTTTTATTATCTTATTTTTAACTTTTTTTTTAATTTTTCTTGAAAAAAAAGGAGAAAAGAATTGTTTTAACTTACCTTGTTGAAAAGTTTTATCTTCACAAAATTTTGTAAAGAACTTCTTGGCGCCTTCAACATTGTTGTTCAAAATATTGATATTATTAGAGGGGATACAACGGGAAGTGTAGTCATCAAAACACTTCATGCCACGTCGGAAAACACTGCAATGAAAAGATGTTGGTTACATTATTTGTTTTTTTTTCTTGTTTGCTTTTAATTAATGGAAAATATTGAAATAATTGCTGCAAGTAGCTTTTGTATACTCCCGTTCCTGGATTGATTGGAAAATTCAATTGTTTTAAATTGCCGCTTTCCGGGGAATGTTATGTGGGATACTGGGTAAAATTTTTAGGAAAACTTTAACAAATTACTAGTAGAAAATTTCTTAATTTCACTAAAATCTTCAGCCAAAAAGTACTTTTAATTAATATTTGCAATTGATTTTGAATAATTTCGCACTTTCTTGCTTTTAACTAGCGCGAAAAAGAAAGATATTTTTAAATAAATAATTACAAAACAAAAAGAGATAAAAGCTTTCATTTATCAAAAATCCATGATGATTTGACTGAAAAAGCATTTACACTATTTCCTAAACAATTTTCAAACCATGAAAACTTCTTCTCGGGTGGAATCGCGAAGTATAGTTGTTTTCCTGTCTTCGAAACAATTGTAGCTGTAGAACTTAGAGAAAAAAAGTTAGAAAGAAAAGGGTTTTCTCCTTTTCTAGCTGTGTTTTTCAACAAAAATTCGAGAAATGTATAAAATATGTAGCAAAAGGCAAAAAAAAAAACATGAATCAAGATCATGTGTTTTGCCCGCTTAATGTAAAAAGAACATTTTTCACTATAATAATAATCTGAATTATGAACTGGTTTATCAAGAATATTTTTTTTGACTACTTTATTGAAATTCCCGCAAGTCGGCAGCTATGGGCCAGTTATGGTACAAGAAAGATATATAAAATTAAAATGTTTCGCCTTTTTAGCAATTTTTTGGGGCTTTTATTTCTCCTAGTTTATACCCTGCAGGAGATTAAGAGTTAATAGTCAAAATGTCACTAGTACAATTACTAGAAAAAGAGGTTTTAGTGCTAACGGGGTCAGGGTTTTTATATAAAAATACTAGTGCTTATAAGTACCAGTACTTGATGTAGTACAAGGGCACCACTTGTATAACAAAACTAAAATTCGAGTACATATTTGTATTTTGATACTTATTAGCGGAGTTCGGAATAAAGGCTCAACCATAATGTGCTTGAGTTGGCTTAGGCAAATGTGCGAAGACATGTAAATCATATGAGGTAAACTATACTGAACTTAAGGAAACTTTTTGTTAAGTTTTATGAAACTGTCATTTACTTAAGCAAAGTGCGATTAATCGCACATTACGTACGGAATCAAATGTTTTTTGATTTTATTTTTTTTTTTTTAAATACATTTGAGAGACTTTTTGTTAATTTTTGACAGTAGGTTATGCAAGGCTATGCATGCAAAAGAGGGCGCCACTATTATTATATGGAATTGATTTAAAACTAAATTTTTGTAAAAATGGGCCTACCAGAAACCATCCAACGGAATTAAATTTATAATTTCATAAATTTAGAATCTAATTTTAGCAATTACAGTGGTTTCCCGATTTAACGAACTCTCGATTTAGCGAATTCGGAATTTAACGAACAGGCAAAAATTTTACCTTAGGTACTGTGTATAACGAATTAAGATCCTATTTGGTACTCGATGTAACGAAAAATAATATACGGAAAATTCCTAAAACTTATTTAAATACAAAGATGGAGTAGTCAGGTAAACAGTTGTAGTCTTGACGAAGATGAAGAAATTAACGCACAATTAAAAAACGATGTACCGCTGATGAAGTGGTAAAAATTTAACACAGAGATGTAATCAAGAGCTTTGATGTATGTATCCAGTGGGGACAGGAAAATAATAACGATATATCCAAGGCATTAAGGGTTTTCATGATATCGCTTAAAAGTCTCGTAATCTGTGCAAACTGTGCATATTTACGCCCTCACAAATAAATTGTCAAAAATTGTATGAGAATTAATTTACACAAACTTTGTATATTTGCCCAGCAATTTTGACTCGTAAACGGGCGCAGTTTAATTGTGCATTTATAAAAACACATTTTTTTAATGCCTTCTGCCATTTCCGTTGAAAAATTCAATTGTTTATATTTCAGCACTTTAGTCTTTTGGCGTTCAAGGCGAATTTACACCAGGTGAACTTATCTTACTACGTAAGCAACAGCTGATAACTAACCTTGTGTCAAAATGGTATACCGTTCTAGTGGTTCTGGGGAATCTTTACTAAATTCTATAATTTTCGCTTAAAATTATGAAATTTAAAACTTTTTTAAGTTATTACATTTCAAAACAAACAATTTAAAATTGAAAACAAAATGAAATATTTGCTGGAATTTTTGACACAACGTTAAAATATTTTACAGTGTTGTAAAACGTTTTCAAAATAAGACCACCTTGTATGAATTCGCCTTGGATGCGTTTTTAAAAACAAATTTCACATTTTAATCACAAATTTCACAAATTTTAATATTTTTTTTTTTTTAAATTTATTTTTCTATTGACATTTCTTCTTTCTGATTAAATTATTCATTAAAGATAAAGCTGTAAAATCTTTTTTGGAACCTACAGAGTTTAAGCAGTAAACATTTGATATTGCTAATAAATGATTTACATACATATTTGTATTTTAGTAACAAAAAAAAACCAAAAATTATTTAAAATATTAAAAAACAGAAATTCATTTTAAATTAAAAACAAAACAGAAATTCACTTAAAATTATGATACAACCAACGAACTTGCATTTACTCGTATCGTTTCATCCCTAGTTGTATGCATCACTATGACAAAAATTACAATTAAAATAACATGTTGCTGCCAATATAAAAATACAAAAGTAATATAAACGTTTAATTGTTAATCCACTTCTATTAAGCATTTATAAATCAGACTTTTTTTCAATGGTTTATAAAACAAAAAGTGTTTAATAACTATTGTAAGAATTAAAGCTGAAACAAGAAATTTTCATGAATAAGACCGTAGTTATGTAATTTTTAAAAATACCGTAAGCAAACTTTAAAATTAATTATGTGTAACTATCTTTGGATGTTATCAAAAAAATTCAAGTACAAACTACATGTTATTTTTGTATTAAGTTGTCACTGTTTTTTTAGTATTCATAACGAAATGATAACTTTAAAAAACTTTGTCAGAGACGGAAAGTTTAATATTCTATGTCTGTATATTTTGCGTACAGGGGCCTAATTCTGGCAGTCGTGATCAAGTACTTTCTCGAATCAAAAGCAATTTAATATCTAATTATTTCAGTCAATACTGAACGAATCGGAATTATTTTTTCGGTTTTGTAAAGCATTCATTTGAGTTTCACAAAACTGAAAAAATAATTTCGATTCGTTCAGTATCGACTGAAATAAAATTGCTTTCGAATCGAGAAAGCAAGCAAGAACGACTGCCAGAATTAGGCCCCAGATTGAAAAGATACGAAAAATGTCAGGATTATGCATGGTTCCTGAAGTCATCAAAAGATACGAAAAATTTATCTTTCGTATCCTAATGGCATCACTGAGTCAAGCATCAATCTTTGACTCAGTAATTTGCTGTAATTATCATTTTCAATTTCATTCAACATGTAGCTTAATTTCTTCTGTTTTTTCGTATTCTTGCTGTCAAGACTTTGTCTTGAAAACCTGAATACATTTGTTTATTATGTTTTTTTTTTGTCCACTTTCGATGACCTCGAGCCTAACTAAAAATATCCAAAATTTAAAATTAACAGTTCAACTAAAAATCACAATTGTTTTAAAAATGGCTTTGGCACAAGCTCTAATGTTTACATTTGTACTTCAAGTTGTACAAATAAAATGTCGACGAAAGTGGACAAAAAAAAAAAAAAAATAATAAACAAATGTAATCAGGTTTTCACGACAAATTCTTGACAGAAAGAATACGAAATATTTTGCAAAAATTTCAGATCTTTTTATTCAAAAAAACCTGGAAAATAAAACTTATCTCCGGCGAATTAAAAAAATCTGGCGAAAACCCTTAGTTTGCTTAACTAAAATGTTAACTTAAAATATTATTCTTTTCTAAAAAAAAGAACAAAAATTGAGTTGCTACTTTTTTAGCATCACCATGTTCATGTACCAAATAAATTGTGGAAAAATATGAACCTATCTGTTGGCAGGCAAATCATCCTAATTAAAATTTAAAAATTTGTTGTAATTTTTATTTCAAGCATTTTGGGCTCTTGACGTTGATGTTACCAAAGTTTCCTTTCTTTGCTGCTATTTTGCTTTCATATTTATCTTTTTGTTGTTTGGCTTTTTTTCTGCTGTATTCTAAGATAAATATAAATAAAAAAGTATATATTTTCATATTCTCAGTCTGTTATTTGATATTTTATTTATTTTTTTTTCTTAGTCTTATTTATAACATTGCGTCTGTCTTTTTTTCAGCTTCTCTTATTCTTATGCACCCAACTTAAAAGCAACAACTATATACATATATAAAACGTGTTTATGTGGGTATTCCATAATGTTACACATAATTAATACACCAATAACACAAAGAATGAACTTCAAAGCAGACACGGAAAATATAGCTAGTAATTATAGAAATTTAGTTATTAAGAGATGAACTATTTGATAACACTACATTACATTTTTTATTATTTTTTGTCTTTTTTAAATAGATAAATGTATGTAGATATATACATGTATGTGTATACATATGTAGGTATGTGTTTGTGTATGTATACATGGGTGTATATATGTTTATATATGTATAAACGTGTTTGTATGTGTATGTATGTTTATGTATATGCATGTTTATGATATATGTTGTGTCGCTATATGTATATGTATGTGTATATATACTTTCATGTATATACATATATATATGTGTAAATACATTTATGCTATAAATATGTACGACAAAGATAGGTTTATTCAAAAATGTTATATGTTATGGTTTTTGAAATTGTTTTTATGACAAAATAGGTTTTTGAAAATAATTTGTGACAGGAAAATTTTTTAAATAATTTTGTTATTGTTAGTTTTTATTGTTAAATAATTATAATTTCCTGAAGATGCTAACCAATGGTTAGCGAAATATCGAAAAAATAAATAATTTTTAAAAATTTTTTATAAAAAGACCAAGAGCTTAAATAGTAAAATCAGTAATTAAATAAAAAAAAGGTCAAACAAAAAGTTATATATAAAATAAATTTACACCCAGAAAACAAAAAACATTTTTCAATATGGTCTCCTCCAACAGAACTATTTTTAATGAAAATGTTTTAACATGTTATAATTAATTTGACCATATTATTTTACACTGGCAGCCATATTATGCTTAAATTAGTCCTCTATCAAGAACCCATAACATATTACGGTTGCCTCCGAACATGTTAAGGTTTATTTTTATTATTATTTAATTAAGCTCAAGGTCTCTTTTTTTATAAAAAATATTAAATTTATTTAAACCAAGATTTCGGCACTCCGTTGTGTGCCTTCTTCAGGATTGCTTTCTTGAGTTTTTGATAAAATTAAAAAAAAAAAAAAAAAATAAAAACAAAAAATGTACTTTGGACTTCAAGAAAAATTCTTGACAAAAGTACGAAAAACAGAAGTAAGGAAATACATGTAAAATCAATTAAAATAGATAATCATTCAAAAAAAGCAAACTTCGATCTACCAAAGGTTAAAATACAATTTGGTTTAAGGATTGATGTTTGACTATTGACGTCAGCAGTCGTCGATGGCTGCGAGTGTAAAATGGCAAATCCATCTGAGGAGATCGAGTGGTTGCGATCGAAACATGTCATGGTAACCTGCCGGCCGCGGTTCGAATCCCGGCCACGGTCAAGAATGAACAATTTCAATTAATTTTAATGTTGTGGAATTCCTTTCTTCATAAAAATAATTTAATGAAAATTAGATTTAATGAACTTAAGCCTAATTAAAAATATTAAAAATTTGGATTAAAAACCATAAATAGTTCAACAAAATAACCACAATACTCATTAAAATTAACAGTTTTTAACAAATTAAATAAATTAAACAAAATGTCATATACCAATTTTCAATTAAATACAAAAAAGGTTTTCCAATTCAAACCTAATCTATTACAGTATAGTAAATAAATGTTTAACTTCCGTTTATAAAGGATATTTTTTAAGCTAGATAGAACTTTAAATTGTAAAAAGTAACACAAAAAATTAAATTTTGATGAAATATTTTTTTTTATCGTTTCAGTATACTCTGACAAATCATCATGAATAGACTCACGCTTGAACAACGCTACGAAATTATCCAAATTTACTTTGAAAATCAGTCGTCGATTCGCGCAACTTATAGACGCAAAATTGTGTTCAGCGATGAGGCGCATTTTTGGCTTAACGGGTTTGTTAATAAGCAAAATTGCCGCATATGGAGCGAGACCAATCCACAGGAGACCCTAAAGACTCCATTACATCCAGAAAAATGCACCGTTTGGTGCGGTTTTCACGCTGGTGGCATCTTCGGACCTTATTTCTTTAAAAATGAGGCCGGAGCTCGCGTTACGGTCAATGGAGATCGTTACCGCACCATGATCAATGATTTTTTGTTTGAAAATATGGATGACATTGATCCGGAGGAGATGTGGTTTCAACAGGATGGCGCTACGTGCCATACGGCGAACGCAACCATCGACTTATTGAAATCAAAATTTGGCGATAAGTTGATTTCGAGAAATGGACCTGTCAATTGGCCTCCAAGGTCGTGCGATTTGACACCTCTCGATTATTTCCTGTGGGGCTACGTGAAGTCACTGGTTTATGCTGATAAACCAGCAACAATTGACGCCTTGGAGGCCAGCATTGTTCGTGTTATTCGTGACATACGGCCAGCAGTGCTCGAAAAAGTGGCCCAAAATTGGACGTCCAGAATGCGCTTCGTCAAGAACAGCCGCGGTGCCCATATGCCCGAAATCATTTTCAAATGTTAATGTCACGTATTGATCTTTCGAATAAAAAAAAAATTTTGATTACAATTTAATTTTTTGTGTTATTTTTTACAATTTCAAGTTCTATTGGGCTTAAAAAAACACCCTTTATTTTTATAAACTAAATGTCTAAAATTTTGTGCTAAACTTTTAGTACGACTTAAAATTAATTCTCGAAATTGTCGATACATTTAAAATTTGCAACATTTCTAACATAAATCTACGTTTATAATTGTTAAATTTTGGTACATAAGTTAGCGATTTATAAATTTTCGGTTCCCTATTACCGTTGGAGTTATTTATTCTATTGGTATTATATTGTATTAATCAATTAGATATAATTTCCTTCGGAAAACTATTTTCTCTTAATGATCTAGAAATTTTCTCCTTATTATTCCTATGGAAACAAGAATAACTTATTTTCAATACCCTATCTTTACAATTACTAGCCGTGTTAATTATAATCCTTTTAGGATGATTTGAAAAATAATTAATTATTCTACCAGACGATATTGGTTTTTGATATCAATTAATTAATAAACTTTTTCCCTTTCTTTTTATCAAAGTGTCTAAATAAGACAATTTAGAATTAAACTCCTTTTCCAGTGTAAATTTTATATCCGCATGAAAGGAAGGAATTAAATGTATCTAAAATTTTTGCTATTTCTGATTCCTAAATTACGCAAAATAAATCGTCCACTTATTTTGTCATAATTTTAGGTCTAATAGTCAACTGTTCCAAACATCTATCTTTTAATCTCCCCATAACAACATCTGCAACAATTTTAGATGCTGGTGATCCTATAGGAAGTCCCCTTAGTTAAACACATACATTACTGTCCAATTGAAAATAATTATTATCAATTATGCAAAATTTAAGCATACGTAAAAATAAGTCCTTTTCTATATCAGTGTGTTCTTCTTTCTTATCCCATAGCTCCGCTATTATAACTATAGCAAGATCTATAAATATACTTGGAAATAATAAAATAACGTCAAGAGATATTAATTTCTCATCATTTTTAATATGCTTAATTTTATCTTTAAATTAAAAATAATATATATTAATATTGTAATATATTTACCAAGGCGAATTCAACTACAGGTGGTGTCGAAACAACAACAATCCAAAAACAACAGAAACAACAAAGGGTTCCTTGCATTGCATTGTTAGTGCTTATAGCTCGAAATGTCAACCATTTTTAGCAAAACACTAACAAATCAAAACAAATAAGCTCGAACTGTCAAAATCAGATGCCGTTTCGACACCACCTGTAGTTAATTCGCCTTGTATATTTACAAAGTTCATATGATGGAGAATTTTTACATAAACATATTGGTCTTAATGGATAGTCAATTTTATGAATGTAATCTAGGTGCAATTGCTTATTAATTAAATAATAATAATAAAAATTTTGTAAAGGTCGAATAAGAGTCAATTTACTTAATGCGCATAGGAATAGCTTATCCCATCAACAATAAATTTCAGTTTATCAATAGTATGAATTGGGAATTTAGCACAATTAAACGAAACCTTGTTTATTACAAAAAAAGGTTTGCCATTTATAATGTTTCTCTTGGAAAATAGGATAATACTATTGTCCCCTCCTTCTGATACCTTGCGGGATCCAGTCAATCGCGTTACGTGTAACATCTCCATTACCATTTCCTTTTCAATATTTTGTTCGTCTGTGGTGTGTGCGTGCCCAAAGCTTTGTGTTAGATAATATGTTGGGCCAGAAAATTCTTAGACTTTTGTTAATGAAGACTTGCAGGGTGTTCACGTCTTTGGCAGCCATATTCCAAGTCTCGCACACATAAATTAAAGATTTTAACTTTTGTGCGGCAAGAGATTGATGGAAACCTCCATACTGTGTTGCGGTTTGAGATATCATCAGAAGAGCCCATAGTCGATGTTAAATAGCTTGGATAGAGAATGGTCTGTTGGATGTTGCGTTCACTCTCATTACCTTCGTCTTATTTATGTTTATTTTTAGACGTGTCTTTCCACCATGTCGGAGTGACTGTGTGCCAGAAGTCATATCGTCGGCTTAGAGTGTAAG
Source organism: Pollenia griseotomentosa (assembly GCA_963931875.1). Classification (NCBI taxonomy): domain Eukaryota; kingdom Metazoa; phylum Arthropoda; class Insecta; order Diptera; family Polleniidae; genus Pollenia; species Pollenia griseotomentosa. The sequence goes on along the minus strand of OZ007560.1, from coordinate 11,087,543 downwards.
CCTGCTAAATGTACTTTTTAAGAAACTTGAGATTTTAATGCCGTATGGTGGAGAAAGATATGCCTCGTCGACAAGCATGTAGTTTTTCTTCAATTTGAGTCCTGAAGTGTGTCAAATCAACAATATTGTTGGTTTTCCTCTCAAGCAGAAAATAGGAAAAATAAAAAGCTTTTTGTCTCTCCTGTAAAATTTGTTAAAAGGGAGGTAGCAGGTTTACACTCTAAGCCGACGATAAGTCGTCTGCATAGTTAAGATCTGCCAGGCGACCACATAGTCCCCATGCTATGCCTGTGGTGTTTCTTGTTGCGTTTCTCATAACAATGTCCAGTACTACGTTAAAGAGTAACGGCGATTGTCGTACACCAGCTTTAACGAATACCTTATCGCTTACAGAATTCTGGTGAAGTATTCTACAGCTTGCGCTTCAGTATAACGCCTTTGCTGGTTAGGGGTAAACGGTTATAGACTTCTTATGGAGGATTAATTTAACCATAATATCGTTGTCGGTGACAAAAATGTTATTAAATTAACCATAATATGTTTAACAATTGTCGTTGAAAATAGGTTTATTGGAGGTGACCATATTGACAAATGTTTTTCTATGAGTGTACATAATAATATAAAATGATTTTAAGTGGGCAGAAGAAAGAATAAAATATATGGCTTATATGTATTGATCAATAGAAATAACCGCCATAATTTTCCGGTAGGGGAGTGTTTCAATTGCCAGCAACGATAATTCTGTTTTTTTTTTCGCTATATGTAATTTTTCTTGGCTTGAAGAAGAAGGCAAAATGCTTACAGGATTTCCTTCAATGTAAAAGAAACTTCTTGGGTAACAATTTAATCATGTTACGAATTTAAAAATCCTTCCTTGCGATAAATTTGTGTCAATTGGTCTTAAAGCACTTATCCCGGACTAGTGAACACCTGGTGAAAAGGTGTTTAAAGTGTAGTTATTCCAGAGGAAACGTAATTAAAACAAAACTTTTCACGTGACTGTAAATCGGGTGAGGTTCAACCTCCCGTTCGCTCTTTTAAAAATAAGCGCAAAAGTGTTTATCTGGTGAAAACTACAGTTTTGGGTTTAGTGGAATATTTCGGGCATTTTTAAATGGATCAATTGTGATCAGCGTTGCCGTTTTGATTACTTTTAACCAAAGTTGGTTACTTTTTTTCTCAATGTGTACTTGTGTACTTTTTTTCCATTTTGGTTACTGTTTTTCAATACAAAAATAATCAAATTTTTGTTTTAGAACAAGAACTACCCGCTTTTTTGACCCTTAAAAATTATGTGTGTTTTTGATATACATACAAACTTTTTTCTTTTGAATGATTTCACTTTATTTTTATTAACTTGGGGGTTAAACGATCAATGTTTGCTTCAATACACTCACAGTCAAAAATTCACACTTTTAAACTATGATGCGAATTTGCTTTCAACATCTCTTTTCAATTATATTTTTCAATTTATAGTCAAGACAACAGCTGATTGCAATTTTGATAGCCACATTTCTTGATGCCATCGTGAAACAGAATTGCATGGACCCCTTTCAGACTCGGCAAGTTAGTTGCGCAAGTTACTTGCCGACAACAACAAAGTCTGTACACAATTTTTTTTCTTTACCCCGACCTTACCGCTAACGTCAACAAACCAAGAGTTGCGCAAGAGACTTGCGCAAGTAACTTGCCAAGTGTGAAAGGGGTCATGCAGCCTGTGTCACAGCTTTTAATTTTTGTGAATTTTAACAGGCAGTATGTGTAAAAGACTTGAAAGCAAAACTTCAACGTGTACTGGCTGATGTCTTAAGGTTTGTTTGCCAAAGTTTTATTTTAATCCAATAAAAACTCAAAATGTTCCAGGAGTAACGGAAATACAACTTAAAAATAAGAAAAGTATTCGTTTCTAAGGATTGCGGAATACTAAGTTTTTTTTTTAGTAAAAAAAGGCAAAATAAAAATAAAGAACATTTTTCTTTTATGTAGCTCTTCTTACATAAAGGAAATGCTTTAATGTCTTGTAAATTCTTAAAACATTTTAAATTGCCTTAAAGCATCTCACAAATGAATGTCAAGTCTTGTCAAAGGTCTCTTAAAAGAAATGACAGCATTATTCGTTTTCTCCCAAGAAATAAATTATGTTTATAAAAAACGAATATGCAAATACTAAATGTTTCCTTTACGAAATTGCTGACATCAGTTCTATTTTATAAACGTCTGTTTTATTTGAATATATTGTGTTAAATAAACAAAAAAAAAAAAAAAGAAAAAACTGTTAAGTTGGGTAGGAAAGCCACTGTCTAAGCAGTGATGCCAATTTAGCCATTTTTCATCCCGAAAGACAAAAAGTCAATTTTCAAACTAGCCATGTTTTAGCTATTTTCATGTTTTATCAGCGATTTTTCAGCAATTTTTCCATACATGAAACGGGTATTTTTCATTAAAAGTTTTAACTTGCAACGAACACTTACATATTTAGTCTGAGTTTATACGGTTCATTCTTTACTGAAAAGATTGCTACTTTATAGGCGAGAGGGGCGAGTGGAAAAGAAACGAGTACATACCCCTCGCCTCTCTCGCCTATAAAGTAGCAATCTTTTCAGTAAAGAATGAACCGTATAAACTCAGACTTACCAGATTGTTTTAAATTGACATGTCGGTTTCAAGAATATTAACTCAATGGGATAAACTGAAGCTGCATTTTGAAACAGCATGTGGTGACTAAAACTGTCATAAGGCGAAATGCTCAGTGAATCTTATAACGAAAATGCAACTCACTTATACTAATGGTGTTTTCTTTTTTTCACAAAAATCACCTTCTTAAAAGCTGCATGCATAAAATGTCTTGCCAACCCTGTAATAATGCATTTTGTTATTTGATGAGAACAAAACACAAGTTATGAAAGAGTGGAAGGCCTTGTTTTTAACACCTGACAAAAATTTTTTTCTTCATCATTTAAGCTTATTTTTTAACTCTTCTTATGTTATTTTCCGACATTTGGTTTTTTAACCGATTTAGCGATTCCAATCAAATTTTGGGGTTTGTTTACAACTTTGCATTTTTTTAGCCATGTTAGCAAACTTTAGCGAATTTCCGCTAATTTAGCAATTTGTACCGAATTTTTGACGTCACTTATAGTTTTAGGGGCTTTAAATTAATTTTATGACATCTTCGAAGTATTTTTTCACGCAGCTTTGTTGCTCGAAGTCACCTATTTTACAGGGCACTATCAACACTGTCGAGAAAAAGATCACTTTTTTGCAAAAATGACACCGAGGCCCCAACTCTTTAAGGGCCCATAAAAAAAGTACATGACTTTGTGCAAAACTGATCGGATCTTTTTTTTGGTCCTTTATGGTTATTTATTGTCCGTATATGGTTATTTTTCCATGACTTAAAAAATTACACACAATGTAATTCATTAAAAAATTTTTACAATGAAATTGTAAATTGAGATCAATTTGTTACATAAGAATAAACATAAATTGAATATTTAAGAATTTAAAAGAATTAAATCGAATTTGATTACATTTTAAATATTTTTTAGGTAAATCATAATCATGACAACATTTACCCAACCTTTTGAGAAAAAACTATATAAAATATTTTATTGTTATGATAAAAATATTTATCTAATTGATAACATCGAATTAAATGTCACCTTTTTCTCAAATTACTTTTAACAATGTTAACTTGGCTAAATATATTCTCTTCTTCAGCATTTATTTATTTATGGAAATACTTTCGACCAGAAAGAAACAGTTTTGTTTTTGTTGATCCATTTAATTGATTTACTATTAGAATACTGTTGCTTTATTTTGAAAGATGTTTCATCATCATCGTTTTCAGCGATTTTTAACATTTGAAAAATTTGTGAGTTAAATTAAATGCGTTTTAAATACTAAAAATGTTTTTTGTACTTTAAGCAATTTTATAAATTTTTATAAGAAAGTAAAAATTATTATTTTACGAGAAAAACGGCAAAAAAATTGTATGGCAAAAAAATTTGAAAAATGGCTAATGGCTTAATTCATTTTTAAATGGCTAAACATTGTGAAAAATGGCTAAATCTAGCCACTAAATGGCTAAATTGGCAACACTAGCCATAAGTAAGGGTAAATGTTTTAGAATAAAACATGCCACCCTTTTAAAGAGCAAAACATTTTTAAAAAACCAACAACAAATTATATTTGGTAAATTGGATGTCACATTTTTTTGTAAAGAAGAAACCACCATTAATGTAATTTAGAACGATAAGGTAACTCGCTTATACTAAAAGTTTTTAAAGCCAATTTTGTACGAAGTGCAAGTAGTGAGCAAAATATTTCAACGCCATTATATTGATTCGACTCGCCTACTTAGAAAGGTTTCATTCATTGCTTATTAACTTTTTGGAAAGGTAAGTTGTAGATGACAATGTTAATGTTTTCTATGCAGATTTTGATGATTTTATAACAAACTCATGTAGCCTGGGGCACGAATTTGAAACTTTTATTGAGAGGTTTAAACCATTAGGAGATATCTAAATGAATAAAAAGCGTCAAATCAGGAATGATTGTGTTAAGTTTGAAGTAAGCTTAATAAATCAACTTAATTTATCAACTAAAACAAAAAGTGATTAAAGTGCTGTAGAATATGGAATATTTTGCTGTACAAAATATTTTCCTACCGTCTACAAACGACAGCTGCGACAAAAACCACAACGAGTATGATGATGATCTGACGTAGCTGCATTAGCGTGGTCCATATTTAACATTAATTTTTTTACTGGTAATAAAACAAGTATCTTGGCAAACCTTTAAAATAACATTCCTATTGAAAGACAGTGCTCAAAGACATGCAACATTAACAATAAATTTAAAAATCTGGATAATTTTTGAGAGTGCTTTTAATTAAGTACAACTCGTTGAAAAGTAGTAAATTAGATTATATTCTATTATGAAATTGATGAATAATACAAAAATCGTGTAGGGAAGTGGTGAGTGGGGTAAATAAGCCGACAGATTCAAACTTTCAGCAACTGCTTGTTTTGTAGATTTTAACGAAACCCACTTTCTATAGGCTTCAATTGCTTGTAAAAGCAACGGTTTCACTTCTTCAGACGCTTATTAAACTCTTCAAACAGTTCGACACCAAGCTCAGCTTTATCATTAACAACTTTCAAGTTATTTGTGATTTTTCTTAACCACTAATGTAATATTGTCAGCTCATTATTGGTTTGGCGCATATGCCAAAAAGTCTTAAGGCCCAAATACACTGATCAAAATACTCATCAAGCATTGTGATAGTATTAGTGAAAACGTGTTTGTATGTGTCACACCGACAATGCTGGATGGAAAATTAAAAAATTTAGATATCACGGCGAATATTACGTCCAGCACACGTACACAAGTGAATTTGCCCGCTGGACAAGCGTTTGACAAGTGTATTTGGCCCTTTAATGGAGAAAAACAACAATGAAGGCTTACATGAAGTTTTTGGAAAATATACTCGATAGAATTTTTTGTATGCTGCTTCTGGCATATGATCGTATGACATTCATGCACGAACTTAGAAGTTAATAGCATATTATTGTAAGTAAAAATTATTGATTTGTGCCGCATACGCCACTCTTCTGAATTTATTTTTAAAAATTAGCTTTTTGTGCTGCATACGTACACTTACTGCTGTGTATTGATTTGTTGACATTTTATTTTGCTTTAACTACGTTTCTTTCTTATGGCAATGAAGCGAAACTTGAGTGAATTTTTTTTCTTGTTGTCATTTTGTTTTGATTTCGCTTTAACTACTTTTTTTTCGTATGGCAATGAAGCAAAGCAATAGTTAAATTTTTTTTTTACGTTGTTGTATGAGGAATTTTCTGCATTTGCCGAACAGTGGCGTGTAGAGCAAAACAATACCTAATAAACTTTAAAATAGTTTATATGTAGTTAAATTAATAATTACTAGTGTTCGCCTTATGGTCAAAATGCGACCATAAATTTTTATGTAAATATGAAGAAAACAAAGTTCATCCAAGTATATATAAATTTACATGTTCTTTCCGTCTTATGGGATCGAATTGGCGAGGTACCAATCTCCGGTTCATATTTTATCTTCTACGTGAGTTAATTTAATTTTGTTAGTTCAATATAAAAAATATTAGAAAATATCAATTGAAAAACAAAAAAGTATCAAAATTATAGATTGTCATCCACTCAGGACACTGCACGTTTAATTTTATGTTTCTATGTCTAATATTAACGAAAATTAGTAAAAGTACCAGATGTAGAACGAAAAAGTACCACAAAGCTCCCTCTTCGACATTCTTATTCACTCAGGACCATGCCTGTTTATTTTTTATCTTTGTAGGTCGAATATTAACAAAAATAAAAATGTACCAGATGAAAAACAAAAAGTACCAACATTTTTGCTTATAGGTTCGCATTCACTTAGTAATCTGCACCTATAATAAATATTATGTTTCTAAGTTCAATATTATAGTAAATTTAAACATTTTCACATGAAGCACGGAAAAGTAAAAGAAGGAAATTTAATTTTCCGTTATTCCCCTTTTTGATACTTTTTTCCCCATAGAGGTTCGATTGGCAAACAAAGGAAAAAAAGCGTTCTTAACTGTTTTGCCTGTGCCGGTTTATACAAAAGATTTATATAGTCGAAATATTCGAAAACCGGTTTCTGAAAAATGGTGAATAATCGACCACCCTATTTTTTTATTATTTGATAATTGAAAAAAACAAATTTTTGGTATTTGTGTTAGTAGCAAATTTTAACGCTATAACTCTGAAATTATTGAACAGATTTTAATAAAATATATATTGTGCACTTCTGTTTGTAAATTTCTTTCAACTGGTCTATATTTTGTTCAAATCGATTGACATACAGAGGAGGACAGTGTTCTTAACTGTTTTGCCTTTGCCGATTTATATATAGATTATCTCAGAAGCCATAAAAAATTTGGTGAAACCGGTTTTGCCTTATTTTTTTAAATGGTCGGTAGGTCGAACCAGTTATGAGCTGACGATATTCATTGTTAGTTCATTCATTTGGATGTGTTAGAAAAATCAGCCAAAACGGTTTGGTAAGTTTAAAGTGACGAATATCCTCTTATCTACCGGTCAGTAGGTTCACACTCCATCTTCTTGGCAATTGCCCCCTTTGCCACATTTAATACTTTCTCTGAAAATTAACTTAAGCCAACTTACTGATCCGAGAGGTAAGAAAAATTGCATTTTTTTTGGCATTTCCACTTCACTTAATTGAGTATAAATAATTTCATAACTGGTCATGTCTTTCTACAGAGAAAAGTCTGTGCAAGCTGAATTTATATATCATTGCAATTTCTTATATGTATACACAAGAGCTCCAAAGTTCACTAAGTGTCCTATCTGCGATTTTTTCTTTTGTGTGCTTCTGAAATCGCTTACCTCACGAATGAAATGGATTTTGATTACAGAATACTAACAGAACTGCCACGAGACGGAAGATTTTGCGTTTTTGTTGTCTCTTTCTAAGAAAGCTGCCCTTTTTACCTTTCTCTTTGCATCATCTTTTATGCCGCAATACAATGAACACAAATTTATTTAGTTGACATTTATTTGTAAAGCTGTTGTAAAAATTAACTTTTAAGTTTACCACAACACGAGTAAATAATATTTAAGTAAATAAATAACATTATAAAACAAAAAATATTAATAAATACATTTTTTTGCACAAAACACAACGTTTGTTTGACTAATGCATTTGTTTAACGTGGTTTGTGTTTTGTTATTTTTGTTTTGATCACGCCATTTGTGTTGATTGTTGCTGCCTGTTTTTACACATTGCACTTCACTACCAACAAAAGCTTTCTGTCTTTTTCTTCGAAAGCTGCCCTCGCAACTGATTTGGGCCTTTTTCACACGTCACTTACAGTTCTGTTAGTATTCTGTGATTTTGATGGCGTTTATCAATTTCGCCATCCAACGAGCATTGTTTACTGCATCTGGGGCTCTCCAATGAATTTTTTCTGGAGTATGACAAAGACTTTAAGTAATTGCTCCTTACCGGCTATAGATACTTATACGGAGAAACAATTTAATTTTGCAGTGCTCAAAATATTACGAAGAATCTTTCCGTCCCAATGAACAATAACTGGATCGTCAAAGAAACAGATGGCTTTATTTCCAAAAACTCAGCTTTTCTTCCTGCTATTTATGAACAAGGGTTATGTCCCAACGCTGCTGCAATATTGAATTAATCTTAAGGCTGCCCTTTCAGAAATCTTATTGCGATCTATTGCACTAGTGACATGTTTGAAAAATAAGATTTCTTTGCAATTAGTTCAGCCTGTTTGGAATTCCCTTCTTTTAAGTGATATTGATCAGAATGTTTTGGTGATTCATCTTCTGAATCTGAAATAGTTACAATTGGAGACATCACGAAAGAGGAACCTAGGGTTGGTTTTCCCTTTTTGAAGTCTCTTTTGCTCTTTTTTTTTAATTCATTCTTCTTGTCTGCTAATGCAAATAATCATACTTCTTTTCGTCCTCTCGTCATTTGTGCACTTAACTTTAATAGCTTATCAGTACAATGCTTTACAAGCATTCCGAAATTAATATTGAAAAAGTAAGAAAATAATATTTTTAACCCTTTGAGACGTTGAGCACTGCCTTCTTATTCACTTAGGGAAACAAATATTTGGCACTTTTCCACTATCAACTGAAGTAAAAAATTAGTGGTGCCTTTGGACCACCCTAACCTACATACTTAAATATCACTCATTAACTTTAATTGTGAAAATATTTAAAAAATTAAAATTTGGAGTTAGTGATGCTGACTTGTCCGCCAAGTTTTTCTTTATATTGTGTAAAAAAAATCATCTTTTTATCTTTATACTTTGAATATTTTTGAGTAATGTCACTATTGAATTTAATGAGCGATATACAGTATTTACCGGTTATATGCACGTCGGTTATAAGCATTTCCCGCTTTTTTGCATTTAAGTTCGTGCAATTTCAGGTCGCAATTTAAAATATACATGAAAATTTCTTATGTAAGCATTTCGCTTATATGCATTTCTCGCTTTTATGCAGGCAAAATTTTATACAATTTGAATAAATTGCATGAAAAAATGTCTTCTATACGCATCATTTCGAAATTTGCAAAAATTGTACCAAAATTGTTCTAAAATGATAAATTCGGAAGTATCATCCCTATCTATCAATATTTATCATCACTGTCATAAGTCAGCTGTTAGATAAAAAAGTAAATGAGCGTGTTACTAAATAAAATTACATACAAATTTTAACTACTTTACTTTACTTTACTTTAAAATGCTAGTGTAATGAGTAGCGATATGTATTTATACTTGCCATAAACACTTTGCAAAGCAAAAAAACGAACACCGACAATTTTCCTCTAGCAACTATGTACCTCCAATGACAAGCACTTGATAAAATCGCTACTCACTTCACTGCTGGGAATTTTTACTTTTTATATTATTAACCTAGACAATGATTTCAATGAAATGCTACCTGTGGTACAAAAATATTTTTTATATACATACTGAATTTAATCAATTTTTTTTTTTTTGGGAAAATATTTTTTCAAATAAAAACTAATATAAAAACTTTAAATATCTTTTTGTCTATATGCAACCATTATGCAATTAAACGAGTTTTTTTGGAAGCACCATATGTGCATATAAACGAGTTCTTATATTTGCATTTCCCCCTTACATGCACCGAAAATCGTGCATTTTCAGGAATGCTTATAACCGATAAATACTGTATTTATTTACATATTTTAATGTACAGTCTTTTTGTTTGTTTCTTGAGCACTTGAAAAAAAGAAGTATCGTTTTTTTTATTACTTTAATTTATTATTTTTAATTATTTTAAAAAGTCTTCCAGTTTTTATGTAAGAAATAATATATGAATTAACTTCTTATTTTGGTTAAATAATCATAATTTTTGCATTCGATGTCACTTATAGGCTTTTTACACTGTTCAACATTTAACATCTACCATCAAAGATGTAGAAAATGTGAAACACTCGTTTACATTGCCCACATCTGACATCTACCATCAAACAAAAATGTCACCATTTTTGAAAAAAAAAATTTTTTAAATTAAAAATGTTTAAAAAAATTTAAAAAGAAAACACAAAAATGTATTTGAAGTTCAATTTGTTTAAAAATATAAAAAATACTCAACAAAAAACATTGCAATAAGAGATAAAACTTGACAAATGATAACGCGGCTTTCAAAACAAACTTCTTTTTGTCAGTGATGCCACAATAATAATAGAACTTATTGCCACTTTTCTAGTGATGACACTAAAATAATCGAAAGATGTAGAATGGAATAAAATGAGATAGGAACATCATGTTTAAAGATGTTGGTTTTTAGCCCTATGTTTTTCTTATGGAAAGATGTTAACATCTTCGCAAATTGTGGCAAATTGATGGTAGATGTTAGATGTTGATCGGTGTAAAAAGGCTATTAGCCATTTTTTGTCTACATTTAGCCATTATTGGTAAAGGAATTATGGCATCACTGTGTCTAAGACAGATTATATAAAAATAAGTTGTTTAAAATAATCATCTGTTTACTCTTGTCTTTTATTCAACATACTTTCTTGCTTTAAATATTAACAAAAAAAAAATTTATTTCAATTTAAATGGGCACGTTAAAAGTGAGGGTTTATTGGTCTTGAAAAAAAAAAAATAAATGTTAAGTTCACGTGATACTATTATATACTGTGATATTCTTGTTTATGTTTTCTTATTAAATTGACCTTTTCTCTTCATTTTTAAAATATCTTATATTTCATTTTATAAAGGGTGATTTTTTATGAATTAAGTTTTTCGGGCTGGCAGCACTTTTTGGTAATTGTGTCCAAACTACATCTGTGAAAGCAAAAAGGGTTCAGTATTCTCTGACATTTTATCATGGAGAAACTCACAAACGAGCAACGAATGCAAATCGTTAAAATTCATTATCAAAATTCGTGCTCTGTGAGAAATGTTCATCGTTTGTTACGAACTTTTTATGGTCGTTTTAATCGACCTAATGATTCAACAATTCGTGCTATTATCACCAAATTTCGCACAAAATTTACTTTGTTGGACATTAAACCACCGACTCGCGTTCGTAGAGTGCGTACCGAAGAGAATATTGCAGCCGTAGCGACCAGTGTTAAAGAGGATAGTGAAATGTCAGTTCGTCGCCGTTCTCATGTATTGGGCATGTGTTATTCAACCACGCGGAAAACTTAACGTGACGATTTGCATTTGAAAGCCAATAAAATCCAACTCGTACAAGAATTAAAGCCGAATGACCTACCAAAACGTCGAACTTTTGCTGAATGGGCCTTACAACAGCTCGATGGAAATCCACTGTTTTATCGAAAAATTATGTTCAGCGATGAGGCTCATTTCTGGCTAAATTTATACGTAAACAAGCAAAACTGGCGCATTTGGGGTGAAGAACAGCCACATACCGTACAAGAGTTACCGATGCATCCCGAAAAAACGACAGTTTGGTGTGGTTTATGGGCTGGTAGCACCATCGGTTAATTTTTCTTCAAAGACGACCGTGGAATAAACGTTACCGTCAACGGCTAACGATATCGAGCCATGATACGCGACTTTTTTTGACCCAATTGGCTGAATTGGACTTGGTTGATATGTGGACATATTGAAGGATGAATTTGGTGAGCAGTTTATTTCTCGAAATGGCCCTGTGAGTTGGCCGCCAAGATCATGTGATTTGACGTCTCTTGACTATTTCTTGTGGGGTTATGTGAAGTCGTTGGTCTATGTGGACAAGCCAAACACGATTGAAGCCTAAGAGTATAACATTACACGTGTTATTCATGGAATACAGGCCGAAATGCTCGAAAAAGTGGTGCAAAATTGGACTTTACGAATGGATGATTTGAACAGGAGTCGCGGGCAACATTTACATGAAGCTATTTTTAAAAAGTAAATGGCAAAGACCAATTTATCGATTCCAATAAAAATTTTGAATATATGATGCGAATTTGAGTTTTTTATTAGCTTTAAAACAAACTACGCTTAAAAAATCACCCATTTGTTAACAGAAGTCTTATACAATCTTTGAATGAATAACAGTAATAAATTTTCAAACAAGTTGGAATAAGTAGCCAATAGAACTTGCAAATTTTATTTTTAGCTTTGTTCTTTAGATTTGAATACCGTGATAAAATAATTTTTCCTACGTCAGTTTAAGTAATGAAATACCTTTTGAAAATAAAATTACTACATAGATTCGAAGACAATAAAAGTGAGTGGACAGTGATTTGACATTTGCTGACAGTAATTTGAAGTTTTGCCCGCAAAAGTAAAAAAAATCCAAAATAGAAAATTATATAAATTATATAAATTATATATTTTGCTTAGGAACAAATTGCACCGTATGAACGCAGTAGCGTAAGACGTACATGAAAACGTTGTCAAATTAAAACGCACATATTATATTTTATAAAAAGGCACACAATAGCCGATGCAAACGTAAAAGCTTTTTTTTTTTTTTTGACTTAGAGCTAATTCTATTTCAAAACCTTGTCATAGAAATAGAAACTCAAAAACATATGTAGCTATGTTCGTTTACTTTTCTAGCAGAATCTTGCATCGGGAGAGTAAATTTAAAATTTACAAAATTTTACCGTTTTTACGCTTTACCAGCAAAAACTAGTAAGTTAGGCATTTTACGCGGAAGTTAAGACTGGGTTTAAAATTGTGACGCCGACTCAGTCTGTAGAAGCGCGGATTGTGGACGAGTTCCCTGGGCTGCAATTGGCAGATCCCCAGTTTCACATGTCGGCTCCCGCAAGCTTGTTGTTGGGGTGGTGATGTTTATAGCCGAGTCATTAAAAATGGGGTATATGGCGGCACGTTTGGCAAACCGCTGGCACAATTTTCGATATTTGGATGTATAATTTCGGGATCCTGTTCCCCGTAATGAGAATGTTTTGATTCTAATTTCTAGTTTTGGATGAAGGATTCCAACTATGGAGTGCTCGAGAAGATTCATCACGTTTTATTATGATATTTGGATATTGAATTCGGAAAATAAATGGAGATTTGAATTTCATATTTTATTGGATTTGTGTTTTTTTAAATTTTTTCTCTTTTTATATTATATAGATTTTCAGATGACTTTGTGGGTTGCTGTACAGCAAGGCCGGCGGGATGTTTACGTCTAAACTGAAGGCAGCGGTGTTTCCAGTCCTGGGGTCTATTTTAGATGAACTTTGACACCGTGAGGCGCCACTGTCATTAAATGGTTTATTTTAAGGTCATATTTAAATTTTTTATGTATTTTCGTTAAGTTTTTTATATATTAATTTTGAGAAAATGAAGTTTTTAGAAGAAGTTTTCATGATTCATTGTGTAACCGCCATAGAGTGTACAAATAGCTTTTCTAGATCGTGGAAATATTTGAATTTAAAAGTTATTTTTGTTTTGTAAACAAAAACATGAAACAGTTGGTTGAATAATTCCTGCTAGTAGAAATTTTAACTATCAGAAATTTTCAACAAATTTTTTGTCTCTAAAATTTGTATGCTCTTTTTCACTCTCTCGTTGCAAGTTGTTCGAGTACGTAACCAGGGGTGCCAGATGATTTTGGTAAGAAATCGGCATATTTTCAAAAAAAAAAAAAAAAAATCGGCATTATCGGCACTTTAATTTAAAAAAATCGGCAAAACAAAAACACCTATTTTAAATACAGTAAAACATTTTTTAGTGACACAAAAATAACAAACAGAACAATTCAGCATAACCTTATGTTAATAACACAAAAAATAACATAAAAATCAATAAAAATAAAAGTATTACAATTAAAGATGAAAGATTATCAAGAACAATTTTAATTGATTTTCATGTTGTAAAATTCCTTTCTTCATAAAAATAATTAAATGAAAATTAAATTTAATGAACTTAAGCCTAATTGGAAATATTAAAAATTTGGATTAAAAACCATAAATAGTTCAACAAAATAACCACAATACTAATTATTACAATTAAATTAAACTTCGTTCACAATCAGAGAAACAATTTCGTTTTTTCTTCTACCTTTTTTCTTCCCAAAGTATTTCGTATATTTTCCTTTAATTTTAAGAACAAAAATTTAACTAAAATTTTTTTAAAAATGTAACCAAAGTTGAGTCAACTAGAACTTCAGCAACAATTTGTATGAAATTGTTTCTGACGTTAAAAATAATTTTATTTAGTTTTAAATCCAAATTTCAATAAAATGTTGTAAAAAATAATAATAAATGCATAATATTGTTGTGGCTAAAATTTGCAAATGGTTTCTTAATGCAACATGTGTGTGGTTGCAAAAGAAATTGTTGCTCTATTATGAACACCAAGTGAAAATGTTATTTTGATTGTGAACGAAGCTTTAATTAGAAACAAAAATTTTTGTGTATATTTTGTACTTTAGGGTAAACTGTTATAATATTGTACTTTTTGTTATTATAGATACATATGAGCTTCACATTTTTATTAAATCCTAAATTTTAATATCGACAGCAAAAATTTTAAATTTAAGATTTTAAATAATCTTTTTTAATCCAAATTTTTAATATTTTTAATTAGGCTCAAGTTCATTCAATTTAATTTTCATTAAATTATTTTTATGAAGAAAGGAATTTTACAACATGAAAATTAATCAAAATTGTTATTGATAATCTTTCATTCTTGACCGTGGCCGGGATTCAAACCGCGGCCGGCAGGTTACCATGACATGTTTCGATCGCAACCACTCGATCTTCTCAAATGGATTTGCCGTTTTACACTCGCAGCCATCGACGACTGCTGACGTCAATAGTCAAACATCAATCCTTAAACCAAATTGTATTTTAACCTTTGGTAGATCGAAGTTTGCTTTTTTGAATGATTATCCATTTTAATTGATTTTACATGTTCTTCCTTACTTCTGTTTTTTCGTACTTTTATCAAGAATTTTTCTTGGAGTCCAAGAACATTTTTTGTTTTTTCATTTTTGTCTTTCTTTTTCTTGTTGACCTTTTTCAGCACAACTTGAAGGACAAATGAACACATAGAGCTCGTGCCCTAGCTTTTAACAATAATTAGTATTGTAATTATTTTGTTGAACTATTTGGATTAAAAACCATAAATAGTTCAACAAAATAACCACAATACTAATTATTTTAAATAATCTTTAGAATGAAGAATTCCTTTCAAAAAATTAATTTTGCAGGGTACATCAAAAATTTTTTTTTTAATTTAGTTGACTTTGCTACAAGTTCTTTCCACACTGGCGGAAGAATGTGAAAGCACCATTATTTGTTAGATATGCACCAGGAGAATTCTCACTTTTAAAACCAATTTTTTTAACAAAAAGTTTGTAAATAAACTTGAGTTTCCTGCATCATCCTCAATTGCGCTTTTAAAAATAATTTTTTGATTTAAAAGTATTTTTATTAAAAGTGAATATGAATTAAGCTTGGCTCAACTTTTTTGTAAGTATTAATCTATTTCCAAACTCAAATATTAAGTATTTTTTAGATTTCGTCAAAAAAATTGTTGATTTGTTTCTTTTGTTTTGATCAAGTTCTTTTATTCTTTACAATTGAAACACTTTTAAATAAAATGTGTGTGTTGGGTTAGACATACATAACAAACAAATCGAACCCTTTTTTTCTTAAGTAGAAGCGCTGAATTAAAAACAGTTCTCTCTTTTTCATTAAACAAGTATTTCAATGTTACCCAAAATTAATAAGTTGTACTAAATTCAACAAAAAGTTACCGTGTTCGGCATTTTTTAAGCAAAAATCGGCAAATCGGCTCTTTGATAATTTCGAGGCAAAAAATCGGCAAAGTGCCGATAATTGCAAATATGGCAGGCCTGACGTGAACTAGTAACAATTATTGAAATAAGCAATATATTTTTTTTATATTATTTGAAAACAAAATTCAAGAAAACAAAAATAGACAACAATTGGAATAAATTTGAAATTTTCTTTTAATTTATTCAAACGAAAACAAAATACGTTTACGACGGAATTATGGGTAAATAAAGCGTGTTTTTATAAATAAACGTCGTCTATACGCCCATACGTCCCATAGACAAAAATAAAAAAAAAGAAATAAGTCTTAAAACTGTTGTAAAAAATTTATTTTTTGGAGTACGAGATTTAAATTTTTTTCTATAGTAGTTAACTATTTCAAAAGATTTTGTTATTCGTGCTTAATTCCCAGTTTTTATTATTGATAAAAACACTTGAAATTTATTGTTGATGGGATAAGCTATTCCTATGCGCATTTCACTGGTTGCTTAGGCCAGATCATCAGGAAACTTCATCCATAAAGATTTTAGAAAAACTAAAGATATTAAACCAAATAAAACTGTTAAGCGTATAAGACTTATAGCAACAGTTCTACTTGTAACAATATCAAAGTTTAAACAAAACACATCAACAATAAACAGTGGGTTTATCTCATCTTACATTCCCCACTACAATTAGTTGAAATTCTCTCAACATTAATTGTAGTTGTAAGTAGGTTAAGAAAAACAAAATAAAAACAACAACAACTTACAAAAGATGTTGTCAATTAAGTGTTTTTTTAGGCCGTGCACTTGCCTGTTTATTATCAAAAAGTAATTTCAATTTTTGGGAATACAAAATTTTAATTTCAAAAGATTTTGTTATTCGTGCTTAATTCCCAGTTTTTATTATTGATAAAAATTTTGATAAAAATTTTGTATTCCCAAAAATTGAAATTACTTTTTGATAGTAGTTAACTATATTTAGAACTAACTGTGAGAAAATTTCATGTAAATTATTTTCTTAAATTTTTTTTTATCGGCTTACCAAATGATTGTTATTCACTTAAGAAAGAAAAATATGGCCTATGGGTTTTTTTCTGTTTTCGAAAATTTACACTGTTTTCTAATAACTACAAGAAAAACAATTGAAAAATTTGTATCGCAGGGATTTTTTGTGTACATATAGTTTAATAAAACGAACAACAATAAATCAAAAAGTCAATTTCGAATTTTTCGATGATACGTTGCTTTGCATTTTAGGTGCCAAAATACTGTAAAATATAAATTATAATTAATGTTGTTTAATAAAAAACAACGAAAATTGCAATATGTATAAAAAATTAGTATTGTGGTAATTTTATTGAACTGTTTATGGTTTTTATTCAAATTATGATGTTCTTATCTGGTTAAAGTTCATTGAATTAAATTTTCATTAAATTATTTTTCATGAAGAAAGGAATTTTTAAAACATGAAATTTATTGATATTTTTCATTCTTTGCTGTATAAAAAGATTTTTGTGTTTGTCTGTATTTTACGGTACAAGAGGGCGCCAAAATCAGAAATGACCTTGGTTTTTTATTGTTTCAAGAAAATAATTGTAAAAAATTCGTTTTTTTGGTTAGGAGATCCAAACTATATTTTAAGCCAACTGAAAAAAAATTAGGTGAATTATTTTACTATACAAATATTTTATTAGTTTGAAAAATGCTTATTATTTACTTAAGCTCTAAAAAATTATTAACTTTCATGGATTTTGGGTTTTTTTTTATTTTCGTTAATATAAAGTGTTTTCTAATAAATAAATAAAAACAAAACAATTTTACCACAACTTGAAAAAAATTCATTTCAAAAAAATGCTGATTGTGGAGTTGCATCAAGTTCCTTGAGATATTTTTCCAGTGAAGCCGTTTTCTGAGTCTGCAGTAACATTCTCAGCCTTTTTGTACAGTCTTTTAGTAGGTTCTTAAGTTGAGGGGATCTGTGCAATTGCCACTCTCTACGAGCTCTCCTTTTTTCAGACAAAAGACGCTCGACATCTGAGGAATATATTTTATTATTTTTGGTTTTTTTGGGGGCAATACTGGAATGTTGAACAGCTAGTTTTAGAAAACTGTCGAAATTGACAATAGAGCGATCTATATACTCCGGTGTGTTAAGCGGAATATTTTCTGTGCAATGGGTACTAAGATATTTTTTATATTTTAACCAATTTATATGTGTAGCTGACGTCGCTATATATCCAGAGGGAGATTCAATTCTATTGGTGTTTATTATAGTAACTATTGTAGGTGTGTGATCAGAGGATAATTCTAAGGAAGCTTCAACGTGAATCGTTTTTGTGGGGATGTTTTTAACAACGCCAAAATCGATGACATCTGGAATTTTTTGCGCATCAGCAGGCCAATATGTTGGTTGGCCACTCACGACAACATTTAAATTCATTTTAGAGATTATATTAAACAAAACACGACCCTTTGGTGTTATTAGTCGTGACCCCCAGAAGGTATGTTTAGCGTTATAATCGCCAGCAGCCAGGAAACAACTCAACTCCACAATCAGACTACTCATTGTGGCGTGCAGCTAGAAATCTCAAAAGGCCAGTTGTCTCTAAGCCACCATTAAGAAACTTAAATGGAAGTTGGGCAAGAAATGATGTTGAAAAAGGAAACCTGTTTGTCGATCATTTAAAAAACGTATTTACACCAAATATATCTCACAATATTGCGGTCGAGTTACCACCTGTTGCTGCTAGAGCAGCTATACCCTTCAGATTTGAGATAAGAGAAATCGAAAAGGCTATTTGTGACTTAAACACTAAGAAGGCACCTGGTATTGATAAGATCAGTAATAAAATGCTTTTAGAGCTACCTCGCATAGCAAAGAAAATTATTCTTTTTATTTTTAATGCTATTTTACGCCTTGAATACTATCCTCAAAAATGGAAGGTTTCCTTAGTTACCATGATACCAAAGCCAGGTAAAGATCATACAAAAGTTGAGTCTTATAGGCCTATTAGCTTATTATCAAATATGTCAAAGCTGTTTGAGAAATTATTAGTTTCAAAATTAACACCGGTTTTAAGTGAAAATAGATGTATTCCAAACCATCAGTTCGGATTTAGAAGAAAACACAGCACAATCGAACAGACTCATCGAATAGTAAATGTCATAAGAAAAGCATTTGAAGAAAAGAAATATTGCTCAGCACTCTTCATCGATGTTTCGCAAGCTTTTGATAAAGTCTGGCATGAAGGCTTATTACATAAATTGAAGCAAAATTTACCAGCAAACACACACAAGCTGCTAGAAAGCTACTTAGTCGGTCGTCAATTTATTATTAAAGAAGGAAATTTCTTAAGTTCACCTCAGCCCATTGACGCTGGAGTCCCACAAGGCAGCATCCTGGGCCCCCTATTATACTTAATTTATACTTCGGACATGCCAACAAGCAACTATACACAAACTTCAACATTTGCAGACGATACAGCTTTTCTAAGCGTCCACGAAAACCGTTATGAAGCATCTCGTTACTTACAGGATCACATATTTCAACTAGAAATATGGTTAAGACAATGGAGGATAATGGTCAATGAGCAAAAATGCGTACATATAACATTCACCTTGCGCCGGGAATCTTGCCCCCCTATTACAATCAATAAACAAATAATTCCTCAACATTCGCACGTAAAATATCTCGGTATGCATCTGGATCGGCGATTAACGTGGAAATGCCATATAGAGGCAAAATTAACTCAAATGAAACTGAAAGCCATTCAAATTCATTGGCTTATTGGAAGAAATTCTGTCCTTAGTCTCGATTGCAAGCTTCTTCTTTACAACTCTATCTTAAAGCCTATCTGGTGCTACGGTATTCAACTATGGGGCACTGCCTCGGCCTCTAATATCGAAAAAATTCAAAGGCGCCAAAATAAACTTCTTCGAATAATCACAGCCGCTCCCTGGTATGTTAAAAACTCAAACATTCATAAGGATCTCAATGTGCCATTAGTAAAAATTATGATTACAAAATATGGGGTAAAATATTTAAAAAGGCTTGAACAACACTCAAATCCACTAGCTCGAAATATCTTAAATCATGGCGGCCACACTCGCTTAAGAAGAAGAGACACTGCAGCACTTACCCAGTTAGATGAGCGATAAACACTTATATATGTGAACAGAACCCGTGATGAAAAACATTTTTGTCTGGCAATGGCAGGACATAAATAAAGTATTAGGATAAGATTTGATTAATTATTGTTAGTTCATATTAAATATATGAAGATTCAATAAATAAATATTGAAAAAAAAAAAAAAAAAAAAAAATGCTATTTTCGTGAATTTTGCTCAAATTTCCATAGCTTTAATTAGTTTAAAAGAAAATAAAATATAATGTGAAATAAATCCAAAAAGAAACTATTGAATACTATTGAGTTCTTATATACTGTATCAAATGTTCGGGCTAGACCGACTGTACTTTCTTAGAGTCTAAACACAATGTTTGCGGTCCGGTGCGATTTCTCGTTGCGGGAGAGAAAAATAAATGTAATATAACCGAAGACGGCGACGGCAATAGTTGTCATTTTTTTGTTTACTTTTTTATTAATTTATTTGTGCATACATTTTTATCAGGTTTTTTGTTTCCAATAATGTTGTGAACATCTTATTCAAAAACTATGGCAACATCAGAATGAGAACGAGGATTAAAAATTGGGAGAGAAAGAAAGTCCGCAATGAAAATGAAATAGATTTTAATTCTATGCCGTTCCACACTGCGGTTTTTGTCTCAAAATCGTATGAAAAACCGCACCGCAATAAATTATCGTTACATTGTGTTCAGACTCTTACTTGAGGGTTACACGATCAAGTTTTGCTTATCAAGTTTTAATACTCTCACACTTTTCTACCAATACACTCATACTTTTAAAAATTGAAACGAACTTGCCTTTAAAATTCTCTTTCCAGAGAGTGCTTCAATTTACGTTCAAGAAAACAGCTGATTTCAAGGTTAGTGAGCAAATTTTTCGTTTGCCTTTATAAATTGTTTTCTTGATGACATCTTGAATGTAAATTGCTCAAAAATTGAATGCAGCCTACGTCACAAGTTTCAATTTTTGTTAATTTTGACAAATAGTATATGTAAAAGACTATCAAGAAAATCTTGATCGTGTGGCTGCACTGTTACTTGTTAAAAGTGTAACAAATGATATAACAGGAAGATACGAAACATTATTGGTACTACAGGGTGGCTCATAATCAGTAACGTTATGATTTATTTAATGAATAACTTTTTTCTCTTGATTTTTTTTAACGTTGGTATTTATTAAAACTTAGATTATAGTTGGGAAACCCCTTTAACCCTTAAGAAAAAAATCGAGAGCCGTTTAATCGAGCGAACACGGTGGGCAGTTAAAATTAGAAAAACGCGATATTTTTTGATAGCCTAAAAAAGGAGCCATAGCAGCTTCATTTTGTTTGGACCCCAATTCTGGATTGTTTTCTATCTCGGGTATGTAGATATTTTCAAGCATTGCCCGCTATTGAATACCATTCACATTAACTGCACCTGACAAACGTTTTTTTGCCGTATAACTTATTTCTTTCAGATGTTGCAGTATCTGCATTGCAAATTTCAGAAACCCGGTTCAGTGGTTAAGAAGATAAAGGGAGGGGGAGTTTTTAACCCTCTTGCCCTATTTTACGCCCTATTCCCTACTTCATTTCAGATGCTACAGTGCCTGCGTGCCAAATTGTAAGAAAACCGGTTGATTAGTTAATAAGATATAGGGATAGGGAGCTTTTACCACTCTCGGTCAAGCCGTTTTGGAGAAGTTTAATTACAATCAACGTGACACGAGAATTTTATATATGTATGTACATTAGAGCGACTCACCAAAAAAAGTGCTCAATGTACCCTCCTAAAAATGAACCTTGGACTTTTTTAAGATACCATTTTAAATATTTCGGCTCCAGCTTTGACCTCTCGTGAGCTGGACCATTTTTAAAAAGAGTCTATTTTAGCATGTTTTGTTAATTTGAGAATCTGTTTCCTTACCAACATATACAAATTGGGTATCATAAGAAAGGTTTTTTTAAGGCGCGTCCAACTGTATATACAATTTGTCCAAGGACGATCATCCATATCCTTTTTTTAAGGTTTTTCTGTAAAAAAAACGGTTTTTGAATTTTTTGTTCGGCGTTGCTTGTAATAAAAATGCCAAATTAACATATTTTAATCTTTAGTCGATTTAATTAAATACGTGTTTCAGCTTTTTTGGAAATTCGCGCTAGTTCGTGTTTTGACAAAAATGCAATGGGGTGGCAACCCTTCGATTTAAATATAGCAATATGGGCATCAAATTTCTTCTTTTACCAAGTACATCATCTTTGTATGTAAATAATATTATTTTTTGCAAATTAGATGCATTTTACACGGTGCTCTGGAATATATATAAATGCAATTTTGTAGTAACTGTAATATGTTAGCGGATTTAGTTTCTAGATCATGTATGGATAAAAATAGAACTAAAGAAAGAAAAAAAGAAATGATCTACGACTTAAATTTTTTTTTAATTTGCAAAAAAAATATGCCGCCAAAAAGTCGTGGATCATTCCTTTTTTTCTTTCTTTAGTTCTATTTTTATCCATACATGATCTAGAAACTAAATCCGCTAACATATTACAGTTACTACAAAATTGCATTTATATATATTCCAGAGCACCGTGTAAAATGCATCTAATTTGCAAAAAATAATATTATTTATATACAAAGATGATGTACTTGGTAAAAGAAGAAATTTGATGCCCATATTGCTATATTTAAATCGAAGGGTTGCCACCCCATTGCATTTTTGTCAAAACACGAACTAGCGCGAATTTCCAAAAAAGCTGAAACACGTATTTAATTAAATCGACTAAAGATTAAAATATGTTAATTTGGCATTTTTATTACAAGCAACGCCGAACAAAAAATTCAAAAACCGTTTTTTTTACAGAAAAACCTTAAAAAAAGGATATGGATGATCGTCCTTGGACAAATTGTATATACAGTTGGACGCGCCTTAAAAAAACAGATTCTCAAATTAACAAAACATGCTAAAATAGACTCTTTTTAAAAATGGTCCAGCTCACGAGAGGTCAAAGCTGGAGCCGAAATATTTAAAATGGTATCTTAAAAAAGTCCAAGGTTCATTTTTAGGAGGGTACATTGAGCACGAATTTTGCTTCCATACATTTTGAGTCGCTCTAATGTACATTATTTAGAAGATGATATTTTCTAAAGTTATTCCACACCTAACAGTGCATCTAAGTGAATGCATTTGATGTTCCACAATTATTCTTGGATCTGCAATTTTATTTATTTACGTTCAGGCGAAAGAAGGCCTCATCGCTCATTATTCGACATGATCCCTGTGTCTATGTTGAGTCATAAATTTCCCAAGTTTTTCATAGATAATTATGAAAAAAAGTAAAGAAAAAATGTATTTTCTTTTTAAATCATAACGTGACTTTTTTACCACCCTGAAGTAAATTTTGTATTTGATAATATTTGTTGCATTTTGACAAAACATCTTCAGCCGAGATAAGATTTCAAAAAAGAATTATAAAAACTCGGTGAAAAATCATTTTTAATAAAAAAACAAGTAAGAAAGTATAGTCGGCCAAAAAAAACTTCATTTAAATCGGTTTGAAAGTTTGTGAGAGGCAGAAATTGCCCCCTACATCCCCTTGTGGTCCTATTTTTGAAAAACTGTATAGCTTATGTGTCCATATAGATATGGATCTACCTATGTTTTAAATTTCATTAAAATCAGTTTGAGAGGCAAAAATTGCCCCTTTCTCCCCTTGTGGTCCTATTTTTTTAAAACTGTATAGCTTATGTGTCCATAAAGATATGGATCTATCCATGTTTTAAATTTCATTAAAATCGGTTTGATAGTTTCTGAGAGGAAGAAATTTCCGCCTATCTTCCCTCGTGGTCCTACGACTTGGCCTATTTTCAATAGGCTTGGTCCTTGTGCCAATAAGAACCTATGACCCAAATTTTATCAAGTTATCTCCAAAGTTGCGACCTGTACTTTGCGCACAAGGTTACATGGACAGCCAGCCAGCCTGCCAGCCAGCCGGAGGGACATCGTTAGTTCGACTCAGAAAGTGATTCTGAGTAGATCGGTATACTTTAAGGTGTGTCTAGGACCACTATTTTAAGGCGTTACACACATCAGCACAAATGCATAATACCCTCTCCACTATTGTGGTGTGGGTATAAAAAGCCAGAATTTAAGAAAAATTTTGTTTATAATACAAAACTTTAAAAACGTGAACAAAAATGTTTTTTGAATGAAAATTGGTATGATTAACAATATTTTTTTCAACTTTTTAAAATGCCACAGATATGTATTCCATTGTTTCATACTTTAAGCCTCCTTCTGCTTGAGGAATACGAATTTTAAACAAAACGATACAAGGACACTTTATGTAACAGAAGATTAAAGCAGTGCGTGTAGAAGCGCTTGCAGGGCAAACAGTAAAACGAAATCGAGCTACAATTTAGTGTTTCAATTAAATGTTTTATTTACATTTTTGAAATTTAATATGAATGTATTTAAATTTGAATGTGATAGCTTAACGTCAAATTGGAGCTTAAGGCTTGCAAAAACAAACAAAACGTCTGAACGTGTACGAATTTTATAAAGAGACTCCAAGAAAAAAAGCTACAAATATTGTTGTAGGGTTATGTCACATAGTCTGACACAGGTATTACATACATTTGGACTAATAAGCCAGCATATGAAATTTGCGTAAATTTCGGTCTTCGGGATATTCTTACATTTATTATTAAAATGTAACAGTTAACAGTTTAAAAAAAACTGGCTTTAATAAATAATACTAACAATTACAATTAAAAATATTTTGTGAAATTTAATGGGGCGGCCTTTCCTTTAAATATAATCATCTTCAAAAATATTTTACACAATTTTGCCTTTTACACAAAATACAATAAAGTTACAGTAATGAACTTTTGACGAAACTTAAATTGAGTATTTCTTCTTATTTTCTGCTATCTGTTTTTGTTGTTTAACAACTACAAATAACAATTAATTCTTCGCCATTAATTGTGCTAGTATTTAATATATTCATTATTTTTGCCATCATTTCGTTTTTTTTATTCGGTTGTTTTTAGTTTGTTTTTAATCCTGTTGACACTTTTCAACAATTGTGGTACATTCATCTTTGCTTTTATTTTATTATGGTGGTTTTACTAAAATTTGTTATTATTTGTGTGGATATTTGAAATGGGGGTAAAATTTTTTATTAAATAAAAAAGAAAATTTTTGACAAATTGTTTTATTCGTGCGTAATTTCGGGCAAAAATTTTAGAAAATCTCAAAAAAGAAAACCCTCTTGATAAAATTAAAATTTATAAAAAACTCCATTTAACAAGCAAATAATGTATAGTTCTTTTTGCTAAAAAATATTAAACTTTCACTAAACGGAATTCCCAAAAAAAGTACTAGAGGTCTGTACGAATACGTACCAATGTATATTTGTATAGCAGAAGTATGTACATTAGGGAATCCCTTATAATCCGATTTCAATATTTTTGTACGCATATCCTCTAATTTTATTTAAATGGGATAAAATTGTTACATATACACAAATTTTAGATAACGTTAACCCGTGCCAATGGCAAAAAATGTTAGTATGTAAACTTACCCAACATTGACGCACCGATTTGAATAAAACTTTGTAGATTTATAGTACAATCTCAAACAAATTATTTACACATAATTTTTCTTATCCTTATCGATACACCTTAACGCTAAAAATTTAAGGGTAGAAATTGACTCGAAACCTTAAAAAATTTAGGAATTACTCACCCATTTGAATGTTACTTGGCTAATTTGTAGTACCCAAACAAATAATAGACATATATTTTTAATGGTCAACAAACTTGTTAAGGAATACAAAATCACACTTAACCCGTAATGAAATTATTATATCATGGAAATAAAATGTTTCGAATACCTTGTCCAATTGTTTAAAAAAATTAAGGAATTTAAATATTGTCCACGTTAACGCTCTCGAAAAAATTTAAAAAAAATGTACATATTTGTAAAAATAGACGAAGATAAAGTTTTTGCAGTATCAGAAAGAAAAGGGGAGCCCCAATTGTTTAGTTGGAGTAGACAGGAAACGTACTAGAAAGGAGAACAAAGAAAGGAATAGAGCATCAGCAGAGGATTCTAGACGTAAGAAGCATTTATCTTCTTCACTAATTTCATCACCAGTAACCGACCTTCCAAAAGATTATTCCAGCAACAAATAGCAAATAAGTTACTTGGAACCATAGTTGGGGGTAATGCACTAAATATTGATTTAAATAAGCAGTGCACTATCAAATAAACACTAACAAATAAAACTGCAAAGAAATTAGTTTGCACTCTTTTTTACCAGCTTTAGTGATGATTGTTATTTTTTAACTACATACCACTAAAAAAATTTTAGTGATATTGCAAATTTGTTCGCTATCACTAAACGCAGATTGAATGCAAAAATCTGCACTCAATTCAAATAGTGCAAAATTTGGACTTGCAATCAAAAAAGCTGAATACAAATATTGTATCACTAAAATAAAAAAAATGTAACTTTGTATGTGCATGGTTTTTGATTTTTTTTGGAGGACATGCATAAGCAAAGAACATTAAACAAAATGAAATTTTGTCAATAACGGTATAATTATTGGCTCGAATCATGAAAAAACTAGTTTTTATTTTAAATTTAGTGCAACAATTTTAGTTGCACTCAAATGAGTGAAAAAAAAAGTTGCAATAAATTATTGATTGCTTTTTTTTAAATCAAACAATTTTTTTGAGTGCAAAATTTTTTTACATCACTTCAATCATGTTTAGTGAGGCTGCACATATTCAATTCATCATTCAACATCAACAAAATGATTGCAATATTTTTGCACTATCACTAAAGCGGCCAATACACTTGCAATATTATTGTACATGTTATTCGCCATATTATTTCCATTTTGTCCTATATTATGCAATAAGTCGCACAATGGTTTCATTCATTCAATAAAAAGGTGAGCATAATCTATAGGAATAACATAAAGAACATTGTACAATGTTGCTAACACATTTCTCTTTCTTTTCGTTGTGCAATAAAAATCAAAAGTATTTTGATTGTTGCCAATATATTGTGCCACCTTCTAATATCACATATACATTGGCGATATAATTGTACGATACGTAAAATTGAACAATTTTATTGCAAGTGTATGAGCCGCTTAAGTGTGAGTTGAAACTGCAAAATGAGTGCACTACCCCCATCTGTGCTTTGAACCAAATAGAAAAAATAAGAGGGTATGCGTATGCGAATTTCTCCAAAAATAAAATTTTGGTCCGTATAATGGACACCCCAATGTAAATGTGTAACGGTGGGGCATATACACTCTCTCGAAGTATCAAAACAACAAAGACTAACCCATATTTGAGAACAACAAATTTGTTCAGGAATATAAAGGCAATGTTTAAAGTTAAGTTCATAAAAACAGAAACAATTGCTTTTTGGCAATTTAATTGTTCGCATTGGCTTTCGTCAAAAAATCCCAGCAAAAACTTTACTTACCAAGTAAGTTAGCAAATAATGTTGGAGAAAATAAACACGTCTTATTTTTCAGCTGAATAACTACTTATTTTTGTTCGAGGTGTCCACAGAATTCATTACTTACAATACACTTACTAGTAGTTAAATAATAACTAGATATTTTTGAATTACAATATACTTACCAGAAGCCAAAAATCACTTGTTAATAGACCTAATAAGTAGTTATTAAGTACGTTACCAGTAACTAAATATTCAGTACTGAAAACAACACAAGTAATAAGTAGTTATTGAGCTGATTATTAGTAAGCAAATATTCAGTAGTGAAAATAATAGAAGTAATAAGTAGTTGCTGTGGTCATTACTAGTAAGTACTTATTAAAGTTTTCAAAATAATGGCAATTGCAATGACAACTACTTACCAGGTAACGTATGAAATAACTACCACCTATTACTAAAAATCAAAAAGTTTTTCCTGGGATATGAAGAAAATGGTAAATAATAAAAAACAATTTTGTTTTGTCTTCTACGTAAATTACAGCATACAACCGAACTTATTAAAACAGAGGTGTAATTACCGCTCTCGATATCGAATGTGCTATCAAGTAAAAATAAATCTGGATACCTATCGAGTTGCCTTCTTATGGCATTAGATCCCTATCAAATCGGTTTTGCATACTTATTGTAACACAAATACAGAAAAAAAGAACAAGTTCTTAATCAAATAACCACCTAAAGCTGGGCTCTTCTTCAATTGCAAATATTTATTTACACGCCTAAAATACTTGACACAATTACAGTAGTAAAGAGGCCTTCTTAAAAGCTTTTTTCGCGGACATAACCCCTTCCAGCCGCATTCCAACTTCATTGCTAAGTTACACAGTGTGTCATTGGATACCAAGGCTTTAAAAAAGGCTTTGAAGGCCTTTTTCAAAAAAGAAAGAATTAAGCTTAATCTCAGCATAGTTGTTATTGCTAATAAAGCGAAGTGATTATAATAATAATTTAAAGTACTTCTATTTTATTTATTTGAGGAGTAAACTTTACAAATTCCCAAACAAAGGCCGTAGTAGGCATTATGTTAGAATGGGACTTCAAATTTCTAAAAAACATTTTCGAAGAAGGCAGAGATGAGGTAGTAAAAGTTTTTTAGGTATACCTTTGTTGACCTTCTTAAAAGCCTGAAAATTGGAAAATCGGCAATATAAATTGTGTTAATGAGACAAAATTCAGGACGAAATTTACACATGAAATTCCAATTGCAGATAGTACATTTTAATTATAATCAAAGTTTCCAATAATTAATCTCCATCGCACCAGAAAATTACTTCATTAAATAGAAACTTTGTTATAAGAAAGAAAGAGCGACCTCGTGCTGTATTTATCCACTTAAGCATTGCTTTATTAATATCCTTCAAAAGACAGGTTCGAAGTCTTTCGCGTTTAGTGCTTAATTGATTGTGTACTACATTTTTAAAATTACTGCCTTCTATAAAGTGCTTGTTATGTTACATCGCTGTATCTATATTGTATTTAAATAAATAAAGGACATATATATATATATATATATATATATATATATATATATATATATATTAAGTGCTGGAGCATAAACTGCTTAGCTAAAAAACATACAAAAAAGCAAAGACTACTTCGAAATGTTCGTTCACTTGTTATAGAGGATTGCTGTCAATAATTATGAGACTACTTTTTTTTTGGATTTTCTTTTAATGGGTATCGTAAAATCAGGGTTGGGCAATACAAATATGGGGGATTTCATGTCAAGTGACCCAATTTTTTTAATCGATGTCTTCCGATTTGCACCAAGGTTAGTCCTATTGGATAGTAGATTAGACACAAATTTTCAACAAGATCGGTCAAAAAGTTTCTGAGTTAGAGGGGGTCAAAGTTTGACATTTTGGACATACAGGTGTTCTTTCTCATCCATGTAACTTATTACCTATTGGCGTTGGCAAAATTTGTCCCAAGTAGCTTCGATAGCTATTTGATCAATCTTTTGAAAAAAAATTTTGTGGTTTTTTTAAAAAATTTTTTAAAATCGAAGCTACGAAATAGCTATCGAAACTACTTGGGTAATAAGTTACATGGATGAGAAAGAACACCCCAAAAGTATTTTGTATTTTAAATACCGGTCGCTTAAGTACATATTTTGTGTTTCAAATGTTGTTGGTTTCAAAATACATTTTCACAAAATACATTTACTATTGGTGTTTTCTTTTCTACAAAAAAAATGTGACATTTTATTTAAAAAAAATGCAATTTGGTGTCGGTTTCTTAAAAATGTTGCTCCCGAAAAGGGTGGCTTGTTTTATTCTAAAAAACTCATCCTTTCCAGTAGCCCGTTTCTGTATATCTCACATCGTAAAACTCTTCGCATGAAACGTGTGAATTGCAACAAAAATAGTGTGAAATGAAACAAAAAATGGTTTTTCTCACGCAAGTGTTTCTGTATCTTTTTTTTGCGAGAATTATCTGTCATTTAAATAATTTTCCAGCAATTATTGGAAGGATGCGAGAAAAAGTGTTTCTATAACAATATTTTGCGAAAAGTTTCTTTCAAGAACTGTCAAAATAAGTCACATTTGAAATTGGTGGCGAGAAAAACAAAATGTAGATATTTTGAATTTAAAATATGTTTATATACTATTTTTTTTAAATAAATAAAAAAATAGATGGAATATAAATGATAAATGCATAATTTATATGATGAAAATAAACAAAAAACAATTGTTATATTTTGTTAGTTTAAATTTTTGTTAGCCTTTTCTTGTTTTGGTTTTAATCTGTGCTGCCAGATAAATTTGTGTCAAAATCGTCAATTTC
The DNA here is from genome assembly GCA_963931875.1 of Pollenia griseotomentosa. Lineage (NCBI taxonomy): Eukaryota > Metazoa > Arthropoda > Insecta > Diptera > Polleniidae > Pollenia > Pollenia griseotomentosa. The sequence continues at coordinate 11,057,276 of OZ007560.1, read as the reverse complement.
CTGAGAAAAAAATAAAAAAGATCGTCTTTTTTGTTTTAAAAATCGTGCAATTTAAAATCAATTTTAAACAAATTTGTTTCGACTTTTATTAAAAAAAATCAAACAAAAACATAGTTAAAGTTCATGGGTATTTAATAATTATTATTTAATAATTGAGATATAAATCTTTAATTTACCTATTCCTATAATCTTTTTCTTTTTTGCCTGAAATAGACTTAGTAGAATACCTTGTAGTTAAAATTAAAAATATCGGTTCATAAATAAACGGGTTAAAGACCCAGTAAAATCTTCGCCTACAAAATAATATGTTAAGTAATCAGAAACACATAAAAGCACTACATACAATTCTACTGAAAAACTAATGAATTTTACAAGGGTTGTGCCAAAAAGAACAAATTCAAAAGTAAGTCATTTTTTTTTATCTTAATACATCCAGAAAAAAGTAGTAATTGGAGTTCTTATGGAAGAAAACTACTTAATAACGAGTGAAAGAAGCTATCCATTTTGAAAAAGTTTTTACTGGGAGACAAACAAATTTCTTTCTTGCCGGAATAATGGTTTTGGCACAAAAGTGTACATATAAGATAAGAATATCAAATATCAATCATATTTTGTATATGTATATAAGAAGTATTAAATGTTCAAAATAAGCCAAGTCGGTCCATTACTTTCCCTCGAAATTTTGCTTTTGCCGATACATTTTTAGGGAAGAAACAAACAATTTCGAGGACAATTTTCACAATAGGGATAAATATAAAAATTTAAGCAGCCTTGTTTCTAAAGATATCTTTTTTTCTAATAAACAAACATATAAAAATATTTACAATTATCTTATTTCGAAGACTAAGGGGCTTATAGTGTAAAACGCAACGCCAACAATTTCATTAAAAGCAAAAATAAAATCAAAAATATTTTATAAATTTGCTGTTGCTTTCTACAGACATTCATATTATTTTTTTTTCAATTTTCAACACCACAAAATAGAAGTGTTTGAAATTAAAAAATTCAAGATGAATTTCTATAGAAAGTAACAACAAAATTATAAAATATGTTTGATTTTGTTTTTGCTTTCGTCACTTTTTTAGAAAAAATCATCAAAACGTCACTTTGTTAATATTGGAACAAAAAATCGTCAAGATGACGATAGCTCGTCAAATCTGGCAGCCCTGTTTTTATTATATTTATTTCTTTTGTTGACGTTTCGCTTTTATTTGACACTTAATTCCTGGAAATATTCCAGTATAAACAGAATTTGTTGTGTCTGTTTTCGCATTCAAATACAGAAACACTTTTATCTCATAAATCGAGAAACGATGGAATTTTTTGTTTCACACTTCATGTAAGAAATTTTACGATGCGAGAAATACAGAAACGAGCTACAGGATCAAAATTTTTAGGAAACAGACACCAAATTGCATTTTTTTAAAATAAAATGTCACATTTTTTGTAGAGAAGAAAACACCATATGATTATCTACTGTATATATCAATCGCCACAGACAAAACCGTTAAGAACACTTTTCTCCTCTGTATGTCAACCGATTTGAAAAATATATACACCATTTGAGAAACAGAAGTCCACAATACACATTTTATTAAAATCTGTTCAATAATTTCAAAGTTATAAGCGTTCGAATTTGCAAAACAGTTAAAAACGCTTTCTTCCTTTGTTTGTCGACCGAACATTTAAGGGGAGAAAAACGTTTTAAAAAGGGGAAATACGGAAAATTAAATTTCTTTCTTTTACTCCTCCGTGCATCATGTAATAATTTTAAAATTTTCTATATTATTGAACTTAGTCGAACACTTTATCACTACTATATCTTTGTCATTTTGACAATAAAACTTAAGTCGAGATAAGATTTAAAAAAACTCGGTGAAAAAAATTATTTTTATTAAATAATAAAATAAACCAAAATTAAAGAAAAATTTCGTTTACAAAACAAAATTTTGAAAACGTAAACAAAATTATTTTTTGAATGAAAATTCGTATGATAAACAACAGTTTTTCAACTTTTTAAATTTGACTTAAGATGTTTTGTCTAAATGCCACAGATTTATATAAGTGTTCTCACACGTTACCTCTTTGGTGACTACGGACATGAATAATTTCATAAGAAATTCTCGTATTAGAAAGATACTTCATTTATATTTTTACACGTGAAGTAATGCCTGAGATCAGTAGAAACAGCAGTACTCGTAAAGTGTACTTTAGACTACCAAATAACTGTCAAAAAATCTAATATAATATTAAAGTAAGGATTCACAATATCACTTTGCTTTGCTAAAGAGCAACCCTGTTCAAATAAAAGTATTATTGTTTAGAAAAATTTGAAAAAACAATGAAGTCATATGGGATGTCAAATTCGTAATACTTGTCATTTTCACAACATATTGCATTCACACCATCACACCTTTACATATTAATTAAGTTTTTGACATGTATTAATACAAAGTGTAATAGTGTTCACAAGCCTTAAAGAAGTTGATTATTTTATTGTTCTTGTTAGCAGGGACGGACACTGCCTTACCTAGGTTTTAGGCATTGAAGTGAGAGTCAGCTTCCTAAATAATAATATAGAAGAGCTTACCACTATATTTAGATAGTCATCCAAATATAAAAAAATGGTTTTTACAAATTAACCCCACTTTGTTTTTATCAGGAACAGATAGAAAGTTTTGTAAGCCGTTTTCATTGATTCTTCAAGAAAAGGTTGCTTGTCTGATTCTAATGGGTGATTGTTAAATTTACGAAGAATAAGATCTTATGAACTCACCAGCGTGTAAGCAACACTACGGTGAATTTATCTGGAAATAGTAGAGTCTGTAGGTTCTGTTTGGGATTGGTCTCAATCCACATATGGCATTTAAGTTTATTAACAAATATGAGCGCGCCTCCACAACTGATTTTCAAAGTAAAATTGTATAATTTCCTAACGTTTTTCAAGCTTCAATCTATTCATGATGGTTTACCAGAGTATACTGATCATAAATGACGAAAGAAAGCTTATGGCTAATAAACCAATGAATGATTAAAAGTTGGTTTAGTTGAACTAAACTTAAATTTTTATGTAGTTTAAACTTAACAGCTGTAGTGCCCCATATATTCACGCTTATCGTGTTTGGCGTATTTAAAATACGTCTACGACTGTTTGGTAATAGATTAAACAAAACGTGAACTTATTTCCTTGAATCTATAACCAAACAGTCGTAGGCTGATTTTTAATACACCAAACACGATAAGGGTGATTATAAATATGTAGTACAAAAAATAATAGTGTGGCAGCACTACGATACATGTTGTCAAATTCATTTGGTTTGTATTGGTGGTTTAAACCCCCAATTTTATGCGTTTAGAGATGGTTTAAATGCTAACCGAATTATAAATTTGCTGGTTTTAACACATTTTAAACCAAAAAGAGAGTTTAACTTGCACTGATTTATTAGCCCTTAGTATGACAGTTCGTTTGATAGCTAGACCATTCGTAACTACTATCAGGCTTAAAAAATACCCTTTACATATAAAAATTCAGTGTTCAAAGGAAAGAAAATACTATTATACATACTTATGTATATACATTAGTACATATATTGTAGATAGATTTATAGTAACTAAAAGTATTTTGTATTTAATATTTTAAATACACTATTTAAATATACTTTGTATTTTAAATACATTTAAGTCGTGTGTTAACTGTATTAATAATACCTGACTATAATGTATTTTGCATTTCAAATACATCAAAGCATGCATTTTTCCTAACCCTGCCTCTAACTATATTTTACTTTTTTCTGTGTACACACTGTTGTTAGTACGCGTTAAAGAAGTTTTTTGGAATAATTAGTGTGTTTTGAACAAATTTTGATTTGCAAAATTTGTTCATTGTTAAGAAAAACTCACTGTTGTGGAAATTCATTATAAGCATATTAAGATGTGTATATTAAAATTCGAAGAAAAATAAGCTGTATTTTTTTAATCAGTTCACTATAGGAAGAGCTTCATTGTAAAGATGAAGTTCACTACAGATACATAAGTTCCACTGCATAAGTTAAAAAAAGGAAATAATGAAATCATAATTCAAAGAAGCGGTAATGCAATTAAACTCTTTTAATTTATAAGAATTGTGTTATTAAATTCGTAACGCAATTTTCCTGATTTAAAATTTTGCCTTTAATTGATAAATAATTGCCGCCGTCCCCCTTATCGTTTCTAATTTATACCTTTTGGAAAATAAACAGAAGCCATTAACTGACATTTTATTAAAAAAAATTACTTTCTAAATGTCAGTTCCTTTTCGTGAGTCTAATAAAAGTAAATGGAAAAGAAAAAGTCCATTAATTTTATACACAATTTATTGTATGCCAAGTCAATTTATTGTATTAACAGACTTTTAAAAGGTACAATGGATACATATGTACGTGGTAAACAAATTTCCAGTACACTGAAAAAAAAATTTTGTAGTAAAAACTTTGAAAACATTAGTAAACTGAAAATTAAAAATAAGAAATGATTTTTGAAAATTATGTAAGACATATGGTAAGTTGTGCAGCTACTTATAACCATAGTTGGGAGTAGTGTACGTAATATTGATTTAAATCAGCAGTGCACTTTTACTAAAGCCCTTATGACACTACATTTTTTATTCATTGAATTGATATAGAATTGACATTTTTTATTCATTGAATTGATATAGAATTGATAGAAGAAACAGTAAATGTTGGAAAAAGCAAACTATTAAAAATTTACACAAAAAATTTTTTTAGTTTTTCTTTTGTTATGCTTTTGTTTATTTTTTTAAATGTTGTCAACTTTTTGTTTATGAGAAACATAAAAACAAAACAAACAAAAAGCGGCAAATCGCTGATTCAGCAACACTTTTAATATTTCAAGCTTGAAATGTCAATTTTAAGTTAAACAATTTTAAATTTTTTTTGACATTACTTCATTTTTTATCGAAACTTTTTAAAAATTGTTAACAGTTTGCTATTTATCCTAATGCAGCTGAACTCTTTGCACTTGGTAAATTTTTCTATTACATTATATTTGCACTGTTCACCAAAACTTGAACAATACATTAAAAATGTAGTGTCGTAAGGCCTTAAATAAAACTGCGAAGAAATTTGTTTGCACTCTTTTTTACCAGCTTTAGTGATGATTGTTATCTTTTTACTACCACTAAAAATTTTTTAGTACTATTCCAAACTTTTTCACTATTACTAAAAGCAGGTTGAATGCAAAAAGCTGCATACAAATATTGTCTCACTAAAATTTAAAAAAATGTAACTTTGTATGTGCATGGTTTTGGATTTCTTTTGAGGATATGCTTTATAGGCTATTTACATTACAACGAAATCTAGTAGATTTCATTTGAAATCTTCCTCAAAATCTAGTGCGTTTACATTATACCGTTTTTACATTAGCGAGATTTTGTTTTTATAACAAATCAATGACTAAAATATTTTTGTGTAACACATACAAACACAAAAAGAAATAGACATTAAAAAATTTGCATTATCTTTAGTTTATAATCAACATCACTTTTTTACCAATTATTTGTCCTTTTTTTATTTTTTACAAATTCTCAATTTTTTTTTTTTTATTTTTTTCAACAGTTTTTGTTTTGTTTTTAATTAAAATGTCATATTTTTGTTATGCAGGGAAGTATTTTTTAGTGCTATATGGAAAAAACAATAGTTGTAAAACTAAGTACAACTAGATTTTGAGTAGATTTCGTCGAAATCTAGTCACAAAGTAGATTTGTTTTGTATGGGAAATCTAGTCAAAAACCACTAGATTTGGCTCGAAATCTCGTAAGTACTAGATTTCGTTGTAGTGTAAATAGGCTTTAAGCAAGGAGCATTAAACAAAATGAAATTTTGTCAATAATGGTAAAATTATTGGCTTTAATCATGAAAAAAACAAGTTTTTAATTTTAAATTTAGTGCAACATTTTTAGTTTTTGAGTGAAGAAAAAAAAAGTTGCAATAAACTGATGATTGCTTTTTTTAAATATAACTATTTTTTTTTGAGTGCAAAATTTTTTAACATCACTATCAATCATGTTAAGTGAGGCTGCAAATTTTCCATTCATCACTCAACATCAACAAAGTAATTGCAATATTTTTGCACTATTACTAAGTGTGAGTTGAAAATGCAAAATGAGTGCACTAACCCCATCTATGCTAATAATCTATGCTGCCATTATTTGATCTAACATAAAAGTATATGAGAAAAATTTTCTAACTATTTCCACATTTTTTGGCTGTAAATAAAAGTGATTTTTGGCAATTGCTCCTATGCCAGCGATCAAAACGGACCTAGACTAAGAAAATATATATATTTAAGAGGCATTTCCCTCTTAAATTTTAAGCTGTAGCAGTCAGATTATCAGGTAACTTATTGTGTTGAGTTTAAAAAATAACACTGTGCATGAAATTGACACTTTTTTTTCGTGACAAGCCGGTTACATGGCGTTTTAACATAATTCGGGGACGCTGAATCCAGTGGTGCCCGCGGTTTTTTCAGATTGGCTCTGGTTTTCGAGATATACCGTTATTTCGAAACAGGAGGAGGTTGCTCAACATATATTCGCGTAACTCAAAAACGGTTTAGTTTATTGAAATTACTAAAAAAACCGAAATTCCGCAATAAAATTTCATTTCAGAAAAGTAAAACTCTTTTTCTAATATGAGTAGTCGTTATTGAAACATAATTTTTTTTTGAAAAAAAAATTAATTTTTTTATCAAAATTTCGAAATTTTTGTTTTTTAAAAACTCATACAAAATTAAAAAATGCAGCTAGGCTTCTAATTTTTTGCAGACTTATAAAAAACGAAGCTACAAACAAAACCAGCCATAAATGATTAAAATCTGTTTGCAACTTTTGATTTTATTCACAAAAGTCAACAAATTTTAATTAATTTAAGAATTTCATAAAACGCAATATTTGTATGGGAGCCCCCTAAGGGAAATTCTTAAATTAATGAAAAATTTTTCGACTTTTGTGAATAAAATCAAAAGTTGCAAACAGATTTTAATCATTTATGGCTTATTTTGTTTGTAGCTTCGTTTTTTATAAGTCTGCAAAAAATTAGAAGCCTAGCTGCATTTTTTAATTGTATGAGTTTTTAAAAAACAAACATTTCGAAATTTTGATAAAAAAATTAATTTTTTTTTCAAAAAAAAATTATGTTTCAATAACGACTACTCATATTAAAAAAAGAATTTTATTTTTCTGAAATGAAATTTTATTGCGGAATTTCGGTTTTTTTAGTAATTTCAATAAACTAAACCGTTTTTGAGTTACGCGAATATATGTTGTGCAACCTTCTCCATTTTCGAAATAACGGTATATCTCGAAAACCAGAGCCAATCTGAAAAAACCGCGGGCACCACTGGATTCAGCGTCCCCGAATTATGTTAAAACGCCATGTGCCCGGCTTGTCAGTTTTTTCAACTAGCATAGTGTAATTAATTAAGCATATCGCAATTGAAATTTATCAGAAAACAAAATAATGCATTTTTTTTTAGAAATATGTACATAAACATACATATATATGTGTAAGGGGTCTGTCCAGTTCCATTTAAACACACATACAATTCACTTAAAATTGTCAAACTCCATACTGTTAAATCTCTGTCACAAGCAAATTTTGTGTTAACATGTAGAAGCAAAAAACAAATGTTTAACTATAGTGTAAAAAATTAACAAGGGAATGAAAAATACACACAGCAGAGAAAGTGGGAATACAAATACACACAATCTTTTGTTTTTAGTAAGTTTGAGATATGTGTGTACCAGGGATGATAAATGAGAAAACCAATATCGTACCAAGAAACTTTTAAAATCGTACTTTTTCCATAACAATAGTACTAAATCATTTTTTTTATAATTTTTTTTTCTTTAATTTTATAAACAAAATTTAATACAACAAAAATTAACTGATCTAATTCATGTTTCATTGTGGACACTTTGGACACAAAAATAGAATTATTTTTGATTCTTATGTTTTGTAAAGCACCTATATCCGCCAAATCTCGAAACTCGTTATTATCTATCTATCTAATAGTATCACAATTTGCACTTACATATATACAGTCAGCGTCAAAATAAAGTGTACAACTGGTTTTCCAATATAAAAAGTGATATTTTAGCAAAAAATAATTAAAATTTGTAGAAGTTTATTATCATTTACAAAACCTTGGACAATGTTATTACAATTTAAAATTAAAAATTTGAAATACTTCAAAAACAACAAAATCAATACAATAAAAAAACTAATATACTCCGTTTTAAACGCGTCAAAAAAAAAAGTGTACAATTTTACAATACTAAGAAAAGTGAAGTGGCTAATACTTTGATTGATTTCTTTTTGCCTTTAGGACGGCTTATAGTCTCTTTGGCATCAATTCCACCCATTTTAAAGTTAGATCAGTAGACAACTTTGGCTACCCTTTCTGCAGAATTTTATTCAGAGAGTGCTTGCTGCTAATGTTTTTTTTTTTAATTTGTCTGTCCAAATGTTTTCAGATGTTTACTTGAGTTGATATCGAGCGACTATTGGGCTGATCCATCTGTTTTATGACGTTTTACAAAAGCTAACCCTATCACTCTTCACTTTAGATACTATATTTTTTTCGTTGAATTTCTTATTTCTACCTTTTATCACGTTTATTTTTTGTCCAACTTGCTTTTGTCACTTTTTGGAGCAACGTATTTTTCACAGATGACAGCAAGCTTGAAGTCTGATCAAAATTGGCGAGGTAGAAATTTAACTTTTTATAAATAACATAACCCTTTTTATATTGGAAAACAAGCTGTACACTTTATTTTGACGCTCACAGTATATATATTTGGAAACATTTTTAATAAAAGCTGTACTATACTGGTGGTTTTTACTGAAATCACATTTCCTGGAGTAGATTTTGCTAGCCGACTTTATTTTTTAAAGCTTCGCAAAATGTTATTTAGTATTCTTTAACATTTTTTTAAGTCCTTAACTATACCACTTTCAATGTTATTTTTGGATATATAAATACATATCTACGATATATAAATATCGTTAAAGGCCGTTATACACTATGCCACAAAGGCTTTAGTAATTTACGAAAATGCAACCCTGTCATACTAAGTTGTTATTGTTTTTTAAAAATGTTCAAAGAATAGTTAGATCAGGGAAGCATTTTTGAAAAATACGTAAGACTTTGTGGGATAGTGTGTAACGGCCTAAAGTGGCAGATGATTTTCTTCGAGTCTTAACTTTGTTAATTCGAATTCGTCCAAAAACTCCTTTGAAAAATAATTTCGACTAAATTTGACGAAATAAAAATCTTAAGCATTTTAAAAATATGTGCATACGAGCATCTTCGGATTGCATTTTAAATTTTATTGTGTTTACAATTTTCAATATGTACTGCAGAAAGGGGAAAGACATTTTATAAACTGGAGCAGAAAGCCCGGATATAATAATATGTTATTAAGCGCTTGTAAAATCTCCTTTAAAATCATTCGGAGTAATATAATAATGGAGTGGGCTCCCACTGTTCCTAAAAATCTGTTGATGACTTCTTGACGTGACAACCGTCTTCATGAAATATATTGAGTTTCCGTTCCAAAATAATCTTGAGATGAGAGGAACTCGTCTCTTCTACTAGAACTTTTGCAGAAGTGGTTTCTATGTAAAGGGTGTTTTTTCAAGCTAGAAAGAACTTTAAATTGTAAAAAGTAACACAAAAAAATTAAATTTTGATGAAATATTTTTTTTTATCGTTTCAGTATACTCTGACAAATCATCATGAATAGACTCACGCTTGAACAACGCTACGAAATTATCCAAATTTACTTTGAAAAATTTAAAAATTTAATCCAAATTTAAATCGCAAAATTGTGTTCAGCGATGAGGCGCATTTTTGGCTTAACGGGTTTGTTAATAAGCAAAATTGCCGCATATGGAGCGAGACCAATCCACAAGAGACCCTACAGACTCCATTACATCCAGAAAAATGCACCGTTTGGTGCGGTTTTCACGCTGGTGGCATCATCGGACCTTATTTCTTCAAAAATGAGGCCGGAGCTCGCATTACGGTCAATGGAGATCGTTACCGCACCATGATCAATGATTTTTTGTTTGAAAATATGGATGACATTGATCCGGAGGAGATGTGGTTTCAACAGGATGGCGCTACGTACCATACGGCGAACGCAACCATCGACTTATTGAAATCAAAATTTGGCGATAAGTTGATTTCGAGAAATGGACCTGTAAATTGGCCTCCAAGGTCGTGCGATTTGACACCTCTCGATTATTTCCTGTGGGGCTACGTGAAGTCACTGGTTTATGCTGATAAACCAGCAACAATTGACGCCTTGGAGGCCAGCATTGTTCGTGTTATTCGTGATATACGGCCAGCAGTGCTCGAAAAAGTGGCCCAAAATTGGACGTCCAGAATGCGCTTCGTCAAGAACAGCCGCGGTGCCCATATGCCCGAAATCATTTTCAAATGTTAATGTCACGTATTGATCTTTCGAATAAAAAAAAAATTTTGATTACAATTTAATTTTTTGTGTTATTTTTTACAATTTCAAGTTCTTTCGAGCTTAAAAAAACACCCAATATTTTAAAAATGTGTCAATATCATCAAAAAATACACCCTTATATGATGCCGTTGATGTTAAATTTAGAATGTGGCATATGCAATCCTCCAATGAACAAGTGCAAAAATCTATTCACAATAGCGAAGTTTAGTGTTATTAGTAATATCATAGCTTTTTGTTAAATCCAACAACAAAATACACAGAGTTTCCTTAAGATTTCATAAAAAAGCTACGAAATTTTGCATTTTCTCTTTTACAAGACCATTTTCAACAAACACTGAACTTTGCTTATATTCATTGCCATTTTATATCAAAAAACAATAGGTTTTAAAAATTTGGAAATAGTACCAAATGAGTCACGGGAGTACCACGGGGGTACCAGCGTACTTTTTAGTTTTGAATTGTACCAAAAAAAGTAGAATTGTACCAACTTTATCAACCGTAGTGTGAACGGAACAGGGATGGAATTGAAAGTTTAACAATTGAGCTAACAACCTTTAAAAATTGTACTTTTTTGAACTTAGTTTTACTTATTTTTTTGAGTTCACGTTAATTTGTTTTATATTCATAAAAAACACCACAAAAAAAACAATTAATTTTGGTATATAAAATATTGGCTTTTACCCGCGACTTCGCTAACGTGAAAATTAGAGCAAGATTTAAAGAAAAAGGTTTAAGCTTCGTTCACAATGGCAACAACAATTTCGTTTTTTCTTCTATCTTTTTTCTTTCCAAAGTATTTCATATATTTTCCTTTCTTTTTTCAAACAAAAATGAAACTTGAGTTTTTTTTAAATGTTGAGTCTACTTCAGCAACAATTTGCATGAAAATATAAATAACTTTTAAAATAATTTTGTTTATGGTGTTTTCTTTTCTACAAAAAAATGTGACATTTAATTTAAAAAAATGCAATTTGGTGTCTGTTTCTTAAAAATTTTGCTCCCGAAAAGGATGAGTTTTTTAGAATAAAACAAGCCACCCTCTTCGGGAGCAAAATTTTTAAAAAACAGACACCAAATTGCATTTTTTTAAATTAAATGTCACATTTTTTTGTAGAAAAGAAAACACCATTAGTTTTGAATGCAAATTTAAACAGGGTACCCAAAAATTACCGAAGGGGTTGCTTTTTATTATAATTCCTTTTTTTTTTCTATTTTCAGTATTTTGTAAAGAAGACTTGTGGAATTTAAGATGGAGCAGTACTCAATTGAACAACGTGCCCAAATTGTAGAGCTTTATTTTTCAAATCAACGATCTATTGTTTTGACTTTAATGTGCGGGTTGGACCCTCAGAGTCAACAATAAGCCGTCTGGTTGCAAACTTTCGACAACAAGGGGCAGTAAGGAACCTTCCTGGTGCTGGCAGAAGACGAACGGTGCACACGGATGACAATTTGGAACTGGTACAGAGGAGTATTCGGGAAGATGGAGAAACATCAACCAGGAGAAGTTCGACACAGTTTGGCCTCTCCCGAGCGTCGCTGCGGAGAATTTTGCACACAATCGGAATGTTTCCATACAAGATTCAGCTTGTCCAAGAATTGAAATCGTCAGATTACCAGCAGTTTTTTTTCCGGCAAAAAGCAGAAGAAAATCATAATTTTATTCATAATTTAATTATGAGCGACGAAGTCCATTTCCAATTAAGTGGGTTCGTTAATAAGCAAAACTGCAGGATATGGGCTACGGAAAATCCGAAAGTAATTCAACAGCGAGAACTAAACCCACCTAAGTGTACGGTTTGGTGCGATGTTTCATCGGAAAGGATGAAAATGAGCACGGGCTCGCCGTTTCCGTCAATGTTGTCAGATATCGGACAATGTTGGAAAAATTTTTAAGGCCAGCCGTGCAAATCCATCCGCAAATATGGTTCCAACGAGATGGAGCCACAGCGCACACTGCAAGGGACAAAATGGCACTTTTACGGGACATCTTTGGTGAACTAATTATTTGGCGTACAAGTGATTTTAATTGGCCTCCGCGTTCACCGGACTTAACCGCCCCAGACTGTTTTTTTTTTGGGGTTATTTTATAGAAGGAAAAGCTTACATTAATAAGCCTAGGACCATCCAGCAATTAAAAAACAATAAACGCGACGAAATAAACAACATAACAACTGAAGTTTTGCGAAAGGTTATGGAAAATGTGTTGGAAAGAGCATGAATTTGCGACGTATGAGCCTGAGAAGATGATCACTTTTTTGCAAAAATGACACTGAGGCCCTAAATCTTTGGGAGCCCATAAAAAAAGTGCATGACTTTGGGCCAAACTGGGAGACATTGGTCTTTTATCACTTAGTGGTGTCCGTATATGGTTATTTTTTTCGTGTTGCACTGTGTAAGCAGTTGTTGAAAAAATAAGCAATAAAAGTGAGGTATTGATTTGATTCTACAGAAAAATATGAGAAAGAAGTTTGAGTTTTTTTGTGATCAAAAACTTTATTTATATCGTCCCTTTACTTTTTTATCTCTCAGTGAGTAAAAATTTTGTTAAATGAGAATAATTTGAGCGAACTTTACAAAAGAGAATTTTACCAAAATGTGCATAAACAAACTTAAACTACTGTCACAAAGAAAACAAAAAGCCTCTCAAAAGCATTTAAAATAACAAAAAGAAAATAAAAAACATTGATTCCGTACGGAATGAGCGATTAGTTTCGCACCTTGCTTAAGCAAATGACCGTTTAATAAAACTAAACATAAAGTTTCCTTAAGTTCAATATCGTTTGACACATATGATTTACATGTATTTGCTCAGTTGCTTAAGCCACGTTATTCCAGTGCTACCACCAGCAAAATTCAAAATTACACTTGAGATGAAACAAAATTACCCGATTTAAATTAAATTACACCTGATATAAAATTGAAGTTTTATTTAATAAAAAGAAAGAAGATTTACAAAAAAGCAAAAACACAACAAACTCTTTGAAAAAAGATCAATATTAGTCAAACTGTTAAAGCTTAAAAACCATTAATAAAACATAAAATAAAACTCCTAAAATAATGAGTTTAACTTACACATTTGGTTGCATATATCTAGGGAAGGTTCAAAATGCTCATTGTCATTCCTTTATAACGGGTGTTTTTTAAGACCCATAGAGCTTACGAAAGGTAAGCTGTCAAACGAACTGTTATACTGCTCTCAATTTTTGCTCAGGCACATCATCATGAAAAGATTCATGCTTAAACAACGCCCCCAAATTATCCACATTGACTTTGAAAATCAGTCATCGACTTTCGCAACATTAGGCGACTTCATGATTTAAATGATGCAACTTATTTTTTCACAAATAAAAGCGATGGCCTGATTTAGAGAAAATAAACTGTCAATTAGACATCAAGGCCGTGCGATGTGACGACACATCTTGATTGTTTTCCGTAGGACTGTGAGGTCACTGGTTTGTGCTAATAAGCCAACAATAATTGACGTACTGGAGGGCAACATTGTTCAATTTATTCGTGACATACAGCCAGCAATGCTCGAAAAAGAGCAACAAAATTGGACGCCTGTAAGGCATTTCGTCAAGGACAAGCGCGGTGCCTATTTGTTTGAAATCAGTTTGGATTGGGAATGCCGTGTATTAATCTACGATTGTCTACCATTTTAAGTTTCATGGTTTTAAAAAAATATGATAGTCATCTTTATCCAAATCTAAGAGTCCATCTTGCGACATTCATTATCGAACTTTTGAAAATATATATTTAATGATTGAAGACTTTTCTTTAAAAGACACCGAGACTTTGGTTCAGAAGACCGTGCATTTTTTATCCACAATATTAAAAAAGAAATAAAACTCATCACTGATATCGATTGATTGATTTTATTTAAGTGTCTGTACTAAGAACTAAGTAAAAATTGTACCAAATTCGGGTAATTACCCACAAAGTGGCAACACTGCGTTATTCACATTCTCTTTGGGCCTTTACCCCGGGTCTCCACGTAGCAATATTTATTGCGGCAAACGTCAAATTTGATTGATCCATTAAATTTGCTATACGTCGCAATATACGACCGCATATTGTCATGAGTGGCAATCTATTGCGCAATGATTGCTCTTCTGATTGCTTGAGCAATTATTGCTTAGCAATCTGCTGTCAAATCAGTTGTTGTTTATCTGACATTTTATTTCTCTGTACGGCTGTTTATTTATTTGTGTGTTTGTGTGCAAATAAACAAAAAAGTAATACAAAACACAGCTACGACAATTACAATTAATTATTTTATTAAGTAAATTTATTAATTGAAAAAAGAAAATTTAACAACCACTTGAAAACACAACATAAAACATTTGTTATAAATACAGCCACAAATCTTTGGACAACTACTCGCGGTGAAATTGCAAATTTATGGCAAAGCAATTTCAAGTGTTCTCTAGCAATATAATCAGCAATTATTGCTCCATTGTTCTGCCGACGTTTTTGCTTGTACTTAGCAATAAATATTGCTACGTGGAGACCCAGCGTTAAGTATTTTGACGAAAATTCTTCGCTGATCTAATTATGGTTTGAAAATTTTTCAAAAAACAATAACGCCTTTTCATGACAGAGTTATTTTTTCTCAACGTACGTATGACTTGTGTGAAAGTGTAACGTACCTTTTATATTTAAAAGAATGCTGCTGTACATATTTAAGACTTTAAGACCAGTTTCGTATAGTCTGTTTATATTATATCTGTGGCAGTTAGACAAAACTACTTAAGTTGAATTTAAAAAGTTGAACAAAATGTTGTTAATCATGCGAATTTTCGTTTAAAAAACATTATTGTTTACGTTTTTTAAAATTTCGTATTATAAGCGCAATTTTTTTATATTTGAGTTTGCTTTAATATTAAGTAAAAATGATTTTTTCACCGAGTTTTATCTCGACTTAAAATGTTTTGTCAAAATGCCACAGATATAATTTATGGTTTCTTTTACAAGTCTTATGGTTGCCAGATTTGATCGTACAAGATTTTATCGTAAATATAAAAACGTCTCAATAACCCGTTGTACATCGTGCAAAAATTCTAATTAGTGATTAGCAGTGTGACCATTTTTTTTAATTTTTGTGGTTTAATTTAGCATTACAAATTTTTATTTAGCTTCAAAATGTTCATCTAGCATTTGACATTTTATTAAGCATTTTTATGAAATACTTTTAAATTTATTTTAAAAACTTAGAGGAATTTATTTATTGATTAAACTTAAATGTTTTTTTCATTTTGACTTAAAGTTGCGAACGAAATTCGTATGAAAATAGGTAGATCTTACCTTAAGAAACCTGTTTGCAAACAAAAAAAAAAAAAAAAATAATATTAATCACGTCTAAATCACGCTGGTTTTCAAAGCGATCAACCTTTTTATATAAATGAAAACCTTACTCCGCATAATTATGAAATTTTAAAAACAGCCCTAAAATTAAAAAAAGATAATGTAGTGATAGCTGCTTATACTGTACGTGGTATAGTGCATGTTAAAAAACATGATGGGGAAAATCCACTTCCCATAGAGATGCCAGATCAGCTTAACCAGTTTTTCCAACAGCTTTGATTGCCCTTAAAACATTACTGTTATGCATAATTTTTAATATATTTAATTTGCTTGCCCTTAAAACATTACTGTTGTTTATAATTTTTAATATATTTAATTTCTACATAACTTATTATTACACTTTGATAAACCGTGTTTTTATGTTTTCTTCAATACTTTTTTATTACTATTATGTTAATCATTATATACGTATATACATTTGGAATGTTTTTAATTCCTTTCTAAAGGTTGTTGCTTTAAAAATTATAATAAATGATTACTGATACAAGATACGGTTCCAGAGACAATACTTTTGCTATGGTTAGAATTCTTTCCAAACAGAAAACCGGACTTAAAATAGCTCATATTAACGCACAAAGTTTAAAAAAAAAGATTGAAGAATTTCGCTACATTTTCATGGCATCTGCTGTGGATGTTATCTGTGTGTCTGAAACTTGGTTTGACTCTGAAATAATTGACTCCATTTTTAACTTGCCAGGCTTTAGATTATTTCGAGCTGATAGATTGACTCATGCTGGAGGTGTGGCAATATATGTCAGGCATGATATAAACGCTAGTGTAAAACTTAAATCCAATTACTCTAGTCAAATTGAATATATTTTTCTGGAATTAGTAATGGGGGACGGGAAAAAAATTCTTTTGGCTTGTATTTATCGACCACATGTTAGCATAGATATTACAAACCTAATGACGGAAATTGAATCGTTATCATTATTTTACAATGATGTTATTATTGCTGGCGATCTAAACAGCAATTTACTTAATGACAATTCGTTATCTGTTGATATGCAAGCACTTGGGCTTCTGCCAGTGAACAGTGTTGTTCCCACACATTATCCAAATGGTGCAAATAGCTTGCTTGACGTTTTCTTCGTAAACAACAGAAGGAAAATATTGTTGTATGATCAAGTATCTGCTGCAGTTTTTTCAAGGCACGACCTTATTTTCATTATATATGATGCCCTTACCCAAACTAAAGATGTTTGTTATAGTTACCGGGATTTTAAGAACATTAATTATAATATTTTAAACCAGCGTATTGACTGTATCAGATGGCATCTCATCTATACCATCGAAGACGTGAATGATCAAACCGCTTTCTTTCAAAATAATGTTACTGACTTATATAATGAATTTGTGCCGGTAAAAACTAAAACTGTAAAATCTAAACAGCCCCTGTGGTTTAGTTCAACCATAAAACGCTTAATAAATGCTCGGGACATAGCTTACAGTCGTTGGAAAAAATTTAAAACCCCAGAATTATATGCGATCTTTAAATCTGCAAGAAAAGATGTCGTTAAATGCATAACTACTGCGAAGTCTACGTATTATGGATCGAAATTTTCATCGGCCTTAGGAAGCAAAGAAAAGTGGAAAAATATTCGTGAAATAGGTATTGGAAAGGGTAAAAACACTACTTCTGTTTTAAATGTGGACATAAACGAATTAAACAACAAATTTGTCAATGTCCCAGTTAAAAGACAAACAGTAAATGGGTATGCTCAATTAAACATCGTGCCATTTGAACACAGTTTTTGCTTCAGATGTGTTGATCAAGCGGAAGTTCAGAAAAGTGTATTTGGCATTAAATCAAATGCTGAGGGACTAGATGGCATAAATCCTAGATTTTTTAAACTTGTTGTTCATAAACTCCTGCCGTTTTTGACATATTTGTTTAATTCTATATTAACTAAGTCAGTTTTTCCTGATACGTGGAAAAAAGCCAAAATTATTCCAATTTCCAAGAATAACAATGATTTCAGACCCATTGCAATACTTCCATTCCTGTCAAAAGCTTTGGAAAATATCATAAAAAGTCAAATTTGTGAATATCTGAGTAAACAAAAGCTATTAACTGATTATCAATCTGGTTTTAGACATGGAATGAGCTGTATTACTGTTCTAATTGACGTGGTGGAAGAACTTAGGTCTAAACTGGACAATGACATGGTCTCTTTTCTTGTACTCTTAGATCATAGTAAGGCTTTTGACACTGTTGAGCATCAGATCTTATTATCTAAGCTCCAAAAGTTCTTCAATTTTTCCCCTACAGCTAGTAAACTGATTTTTTCGTATCTCCTTAATCGGAAGCAAACCGTTTTCCTGAATGGCTTAATGTCAAATTGCCTTGAAGTTAACAGAGGGGTTCCGCAGGGTTCTGTTTTGGGTCCCCTTCTGTTTTCGTTGTATATAAATGATCTGCCAGATGTATTAACCCATTGTGGAATACAAATGTATGCTGATGATGTACAATTGTACTTAAGTACCAAAATAGACAGTGTAAGTTCTTGTATTCATCTTATAAACCATGATCTTAATAAAGTTCATCAATGGGCGTGCATGAATGGTTTGTGCATAAATCCATCGAAATCTAAATGCATTTTCATATCCAAAAATAATAAGAAAGCACTTAATAATAATGCTTCATTATTAATCAACAACGATAAAATCGTTTTTGTGCCATCGTCATCAAATTTAGGAATTACGTTTAATTCTGAACTTTCTTGGTCTAACCATATCTGTATTATTGCAGGAAAAGTACACGGAATGCTTAGGAACTTATGGGCTATTCAATCTTTCACTCCATTTAATATAAGATTGTTACTAGCTAAAACTTATCTAATACCGGTTTTACTATATGGATGTGAAATATTTGCAAATTGCGACACCTCCGATTTTCATAGACTTGAGGTAACCTATAATAATATAGCTAGATATGTATTTAACCGTAGGAGAACTGATAGTATTTCGTCGTACTCCTTTCAGCTTTATGACATGAGCTTTAAAAATCTACTAAAATTTAAAAGCCTCCTCATGATGCATAAGATAATATATATACAGGAGCCCGAATATTTATTTAGGAGAATTATTTTTGCCAAATCTCCACGCGGTAAAAATTTGATTTCTCAAAAATATAGATGTCTTATCTCTTCGAGACAATTTTTTAACTACACAATTAGTCTCTGGAACAAGTTACCATCACGTCTTCAAACACTAAGCAACACTTTGGCCTTTAAGAAGGAATTATTAAAGTATTCTAAAAATCTTTAATATAGCTTAAATATATCTATATCCATTTAATTATAAATTGTTTTTATTTATTATTTATTTATTTTATTGAACGCATTGTATAACTTAATTTAATAATTCAATTTTTTATATGTTTAATTGCCATGTAACTTACTATCACTGTAAATTATAAGATTTATATCTTGTTGTGATAGGTATTAAAAATAAAATAAAATACAAAATCGGTACCAAAAAAAAAAAAAAAAAAAAAAAAAAAGGAATTTTAGGAAATTCCTAATCTTGTTGATTATAGAAATTATTTTCCATTTAATTATTGCGAAATAATAATTCAAAGAAATAATAAATTGTGTGTAACGTAAAAACTGAATTTATATATCGTTAATCTCATGTAAAAAGGTCTCGCAATTCTCATACTTTTTTAATTTACTACCGATATCGTTAAGTAACGATATCTCTATTTAAAATAAACAAATATTTCTGTTTAGAAATATTGACGAAAAACATCGGTAAAAACATAAGAACGTCAAAGTTAACATTTTTTAAAATTAATAAAAAATATAAAATGAATTTGGTTGTAAAAAAATTATCTTAACAAAATATGAATGAACACTAGTGTGTCCCAACAAATTTTTTTTTTTGATTTTCATGGGTGCTCAAGCATAATATAAGAACCTATAGAATAAAGAATTTTTGAGATTTTTTTTCAGATTTTTCGGAAGAGGTTTAGAGGTCGCTCAAGTCGAATTTTTGCCAAAAATCGGGTCTGCCGGCCTTTTTTTAAGTTTTCTTCATAAGTTTGTTAAAAGCCACGATTTTCTTCACTTTTAAGGAATTAAATAAAAAGAAAAATGTCCAAGCTGTATTTTAGTGTACAAAGACTATAAGATTTGGCAATGCATTTGCTCATTTATGCATCCTACATTAAAATTTTTCCATAAATTTTGTAAATAACGCTTTATAACTTTTAAAATGTCTAAGAAAATGAGACAAACCAACAATGCAGTTTCAAAGATCAATTTATTCTAAATATCTTAGAATCAAATAATTTTGAATTCGCTTTTACCGTTCCTGAGTTATACCGGTTTTCAGCTTTGTACCCAGTTTATGATATTATTACTCATACCCAACAAACAAATAAAAATCAAACGTTTGTACACCAAAATAAAGCTTGGAAGGGGATATTGTGTGTTTGTGCAAATTTGTGTAACACATTAATATAAAGGGTGGTTAAATTGTAAGGGCCGATGTTGAATGTGAACCACACCTAAACGCCAAGTTTTTTTCCGAATTTTATTTGACATTTCTCTATTTCAGACTTACTCAATTTGAACCATGGAGAGATACACAATCCAACAACGTGTTAAAGTTATCCAGACTTATTATGAAAATGGATGATAAATTTCGAAGAAAATCATCTTCAGTGATGAGGCACATTTTCACCTCAGTGGATTTGTCGATAAGCAGAATTTCCGCATTTGGGCGAATAATAATCCAAGAGTGATTGTCGAAAAACCAATGCACCCACAAAGAGTGACTGTTTGGTGCGGTTTATGGGCTGGCGGCATCATCGGGCCGTATTTTTTTCAAAATGAGGCCGGTCAGGCAGTTACTGTGAATGGTGTTCGCTATCGTGAGATGATAACGAACTTTTTATGGCCCGAATTGGAAGATATGGATGTGGACGATATGTGGTTTCAGCAGGACGGTGCCACTTGCCACACAGCTAACGAAACAATGGCTCTTTTGCGCAACAAATTCAATGGCCGTTTTATCTCACGTAATGGCGATGTCAATTGGCCGCCAAGATCATGTGATTTGACACCGTTGGACTTTTTTCTTTGGGGTTATTTGAAAGAAAAGGTGTACGTCGATAAGCCAGCAACAATGCAAGAGCTAAAGGATAATATAATTCGGCACATTAACGGCATAGAACCTCCATTATGCCTCAGGGTCATCGAAAATTTGGACCATCGGATGGAGGTGTGCCGCCGTGGTCGCGGCGCCCATTTGGCCGATATTTTGTTCCATACATAATTGAGTAATACCAATATATCATAATAAAATAAAATTACAATAATTTCCTTAATAGTTTGAGTTTTATTCAAAATCAACATCCGCCCTTGAAATTTAACCACCCTTTATAGGTTCTGGACCCAACTTTCAGTATACCGATTGACTCAGAAACAACTTCAGAAGCGATCTAACGAGGTCCGTCCTTCTATTAGGTTGGCTGCTTGTCTGTCCAAGTTAATCTTGTGCGGAAGGTACAGGTCGCAATTTTGGAAATAATTTTATCTAATTTGGCACTTATGTGTTTATTGTCACAAGGTCAAAATAATGAGAAGCGTTTCTTTATTTTTCATAGCCCTCATGCAAACTTCTTTCCGGAATAGGGTTTTGTGCCCATTAACCATCGCGTTTTATAGACATTTGGGTTTAATTAGGTCCAAAAATATTTTGTTGGAACTAGGGTATTCATTTAATCGACCTTTTGCTTTAATCGGTTAATCGCTCGATTAATTAACAGCGGTTTTTGTTTAATCGGTTAATAATCGGTTAATTTTGATCGGTTAACCGATCAATAAAGTTTTTTTATTAATTAAGTAAATTCAATATATTGCATTAATAATTTATTATTTGGAGTTTATTAGTAAAAAAAAAACAATTACATACCAAACATAACAATTCTTGCACCAAAACGAGCAAACAAAAAAACAATTCATAAATATGTAATATGCATTTTTCAATTAATACATAATCATCCCAATTATGAATAAAAATTCCCTGGGAGTTTTCTCCCTTCTCTCATTTTTCCTATGTTAATTCAATTGTAAAAGTAGGAAAAGGGAAAAAACTCCCGGGGAATTTTTATTCATGATTGGGCTGAATATGTATTTATAAAAAAATAGACTGAGCTAATTTTATTAGTTATTTCAATAGTTAAAGGAGTTCTTATTTAATAATCTTTTAAAAAGTAATTTGGTTTAAATGTTTAGGATTGAAGCGATTATTTTCTTTAGTTTTGACAAAACTTGACTTGAAAAAAAATTCTTTTACTTATCGTAGATGAATATCTAATTTCTCAGTCCTTTTCCATATAAAAATTCTAAACATATGAAATACTCCATTGTACCATTAGAGTCCTGTTTTAATTTTTTTAAATTTTTAACACTTCTAATTGTTTCGGTTAAATCTGTTAAGACTGATATGAGAAGAAACAAATAACTAAACACATATAACAAGTACGTGAAACAAAAAAAGGTGTTGGCAATCAAACATTTAACCCATTTTTCGACACATTCCTGTTGATCGATGATGAAGAAAAAAAAACATTAAAAAAAAGAATAAGAGTGCTTGTAATTTTAGTCACCGGTCGGCGGAAAATGGGTTAAAATGAAGACCCCTGAAAACTTTCTTTGTTTGTATGAAAAAATATTTTCTAAACACATAGCCCTTTGTATATGAGACGAAACAAATAATTAAAAACACAAAAAAAATATTTTATAATACTACAAAAAATTTAAATTTTGTTACATCGGTTAATCGGTTAATCGACTGAAATTAACCGGTTTAATCGTTAATCGAAAATAGCCAATTTTAAATTAACCGATCAGTGAATCGGGTAGTAATTAATCGGTTAACCGTCAATCGAATGAATACCCTAGTTGCAACCTACATAAATCAGAAGAACAAATTTTATTAGAATACACTTATAACAAGTTACCTTAATAAGATAGAAGATATTTAGATAATATTTGGCACAAAAATCTCTTATGTGAATCTTATCCTCACAACATACTCTTTTTGGCGGAAACATGATCGCCCAAATACTGTAATGTAGGATCGGGCTTGTCGATTATTCTTTCTTACTTTTTTTTTGGGCTAAAAATTGGCTTCTTAACTCTATATTTTTACCCCCATGCTTATAAACGATCTTAACGTTTATTAAGGATAATTTTCACAATAAATTTGTCCGTTAAACCTTTATTAAATTTAAAAAATTTTTATGAATATAGGCATTAATCTGTTAACAGTACATTTATTATCGTTATTATTTAACAAGAACTTGTTTTGTGTCATTAGCTGCCGACATTGTTTGCCGATTAATTCGTTTTATCGTTATTCGTTAGCTAACGAATTTTGACTACTTAACGACAATTTTTTGTCGTTAAAAAGTTACAGAATTTTGTTACAGCTCGAGTTTTTTCCGAAACTAAGTTTTAGTGATTCCAATACCTTTACAAAAATTTAATACAATCGTATCAAAAAATACGGTTTTACTAGCATTTCGATACCTAAAACGCAAAAGGCCCTAACTAACCAAAAATTTAAGACCGACTTTTGCATTAAATCTGATGTATTGCTGCAACTGAGGTGTTCAGTCGCTTAATTCTTGTTCCATTAATCGAACAATTTTAGACGATTAATTGTTCGAATAATTTAAAATTGCTAATTTCCTTTAAAGGATTAACCGAAGATTTTTTACCGATTAATCGAATGATAAAAAGGTATGTTAAATGTATCATTTTTAAAGTTTTAGGTCGAATAAGCAATCCAAAAAAAAAACAGTCATGTTTAGTGAGTAATTTAGCTTATATTTTTTAAATATTTTCACAAAAGAAAAAACGACAAAGGTATGTAAACTCAACAATTTTTATTAACAAAAAAGTTCATGCGTTTCTCTCTTAAGAATGAGCTTGGTTTAAAAATATTGTACGAAGGATTAATCTTATTATTTTCAATGTAGCAGGTGTCCAAAATGTAAAAATGTTCAACAACTTATTTGCCACTCACACATTGACTATAACATAGTACTTGAAGAAGATGCACCACCAACAAAATCAAAGGGGGCTACAAGTGATCCAATGAATATTAATTCAATTATTTTAAACTAGATACTTTGATCGATTCTCTTGAGGAAATTATTTGCAGAAGCTAGCAGAGGATGGAATGTCATTGAAAAGTTTAAAAAAATCCAAAGTTATATTGACTCTTTAAAAATCGGATGCATAATTTTTAGGATTGATATTAAAACACATTTATGTTTAAAATCGTTTTAAATACAAAATTCTTTTCTCTTCACTAAACACTTAAATGTAACTTAATTCGCCGATGTGGTACATTTAAATTCATTTTAAGTTTCCATTGGAAAAACTTAGCAAGGTGGGCTTAATATTAAACCAATACAACAACAACAGGCAAAGCAATAGCAGACAACTGTTTTTTGAGGCCACCTTGTAATTAAATACACTTTGTTAAGATATTTTTTTCAGGGACCGTAACTGTTATGACTTTTATCAAAAAAATCAAGAAATAAGAGTTATTTTTGATTTTTATATTTTTAGATAGAAAATAAGAGTTATTTTTGATATTTATTATTTTAAATGAAAAATTAAAGTTATTTTTGATTTTTATATTTTTAAATGAAAAATGAGAGTTATTTTCGATTTTTATATTTTTATATCAATAATAAAAGTTATTTTTGATTATTATATTTTTATATCAATAATAAAAATCAATTCAAAATTTGTGACATAGGTAATATGTTTATTAATCTTTGTTACGTATTAAAGTAAAAATAAAGTACACAGTTATAATAACAACAAAATGTGTGTAACAAGGTTTCTAAATTACGCTGTGCATTGCCCTTGAACTTGAAATAACGCTATTATTTGTTCTTTCATTTTTGTTGTTGTTATTATTATCGTAATCTTATTGTTGTTTTTAATTTATTAATTGCAATGCAAATTGTATATTAAGTGAATTGATTTTTATAATTGATATAAAAATATAAAATCAAAAATAACTTTTATTTTTCATTTAAAAATATAAAATCAAAAATAACTTTTATTTTTCATTTAAAAATATAAAAATCAAAAATAACTTTTATTTTTCATTTAAAAATATAAAAATCAAAAATAACTTTTATTTTTCATTTAAAAAAATAAAAATCAAAAATAACTCTTATTTTTGATTGTTAAAATAAAAATCAAAAATTTAAATATCATGCAATTTGTTGGATGCATTTCGCCTAAAAATCATGATGGTGTAATTAAAAGTTTTCTACGATGTTCATTTATGTATGATTTATTTCTTCAAAAATTTAAAAATAACTCTTATTTCCGGTCCCTGATTTTTTTGTATTTAGTTGTGCTACCATATTTTTATCATAATTAAATAAGACATTCAAAGGGATCTGTATCCATCTGTATTTAAATACGATTTAAGTTTATATGAAAATTAACTTAATATAGATTTGAATATTTTCCTGAAAATTGGGTAGAAGTGCCCGAAAGTAAAGCAACAATTTGGATCTACCTACATTGACAAGTTTTATTTAAAAAAGAATATTTTTTTTACTCATGTACTTTTTTTTTCTAAAATTATTGAAAAAAAATCTCGTAATTTTAAAAATATCTGGACTTAGACTTATTCGAAAAACCGATTAATTTTAAAATTTTATTCGCTTAATCGAATAAGCTAAAAATGCCAAATATCGATTAATCGAACAAAAATAAAATAAAACTACAACACAAATGTCCACAACAAATTTTGTAATCTTTCAACCAAAATTATCGATCTTATTCGCTACTTTATTCCAACATAGTCATATCTCTAAAAATCAAAAATGTGCTCCTTCATACCTTCTCTATATAACCGAAGTTATAGCAAAATATACTTTATTGAATCCGTATAAAAAGGTAGATTTTAAAAACTTTGATCGCATTTTGCCAAGTTTGATTTTTTTGAGATATAGAGATAGACGCTAAAAGATCTAACTAATAGTTTGCGTAATATAAAAAATTGTCAAAACAATTGGTAGGTTTAACAAGAATAATAAATTAAAAACAGTTTAAGGTAATTTATCAATTTATTATTTTAAATATTTTTTGCTTCTCCTGTAAAATTTTTAAAATGTTAGATCAGACCTTTTGCGTTTTAGGTAACGATTTTTACATTCTGACACCTACAGTTTCTATTATTGTGCAAAGTTGTAAAGTTGCAATTATATGAGTTAGGTATTTTTACACGAGATCAACGATTTGTTGTTGCATTCAAAAATATTTTAATTTTTTTTGATCCCAAGACAAAAATACTATAGTTAAAATGTTAATAGAAAGAAAAATCGGAATAATCATAAGTAAAAATCATTAGGCCCCAACTTTTCTTAAACGATAAGAAATAAAGTGGTATAAAAAAATTTTTTGATAGAACTTTTTAAATCGGAGCCAATCACAGAAATTCATAGAAATGAAATCGTTTGTATTTATGTTGTATCAGAGGTCTTACGGGCCGCCTAAAATTTAAACTCAACTACCTGTGCTATTAATCGGGTGTGTTCTAGAATCCGAATCCACTCGGAAGTGGATAACTTCAACATTTTTGGAGTTCTGCAATTCACATCCACATGTTTTTATTCGTTTTCAATAAGAGTAGGAAGAGGTTGGTTGGTGATAAGATTTAAATCAAAAATATGTATGTCGTTACCTAAAACGAAAAAGGCCCTAACTAACCCAAAATAATGCCATATACGGATTCAAAAAATAAAAATAGAAACAAAATTCCATAAACAAAATTAAGGGCAAATAACTATCTATGTTCTAACATCAATAATATCGCACTTGATCATAAAGAGGGTATTAAAACGAAATTTTTATTTTTTACTTATTTGAAAAAATTTACACGTAATATCCATATCTACAGGCTGTAAAAATATCGTGCTATTTCGTCTGCTTCTTGGTAAAAAAATGGTTGGCTTAAAAATTATTTTTCATACGCCTTTAATGTTAAATTAAAAATTGTTTTACTTCTACTGAAAGTTTCCAAATTTCGAGATTTAAAGAGGGTATATATTTATATATCTTCTTGAACAGTTGAGTTTCTTGCGTTGCGTTACGAACTAAAAGAGGTTATCAACAGCCAATTAGGATTGATAAAAGGTTAAACAGATTTTGTATTAAAAAATTGGAATTAAAAAGGGGACCGGGTGTATGAAATTTCTGCGATTTAACTCGACTTTTTCAAGGAACCAACAGCTTGTTACGAACTATTTAGATTTTCGATTAAACGGAGTACGATCATCGGGGTTCTACTGTACTAAGTTTTAATTAAAAAAAAAAAACATTTTAATTATTGATCGTTTTCCTAACTTACTTGCATTTCGAGACAATGTCCTCTTCATTGATGGCAATTTTTGATGTTTGTAGAAATTCCATTAGATGTGGAGGCAGATCCCTAAAACAATTGTCTGCCATTTTTTGCGTATTGCCACACATGATATTTTTGTTGTTGCTATTTATAGATATGTTGCTGTTACTGTTGATATAAAGATTCGAATTCACTTCTGTTGCTGCTGCTGCTGCTGCTTCAGCATTTGCGTTTTCAGTTGCTGTCGTTAATGCGATATCCGGTAAGTTAGTTTTAATTAGTTTTTCACAATTGACACATGTAAAGACGACTGTTGTATAAATTTGATAAAGTAATAATAAAATCAACAAATTCTCTTTGCCATGACAACTTTTCAATTGGAATTCAGACATATTGGAAGCACTTAATTGACATGCATACGTGAGGAATACCAATTTCGAAAATTTTTAAACAGAAATCGTAAATAATTTAACTTTTTATTGCTTTAACTCGAATTTCAAGACAAACGCTTTGCAATTTGAAAGGATTTGCAATTTTTTCTTAGCCTTAAATTTCCGGCCACGTAAACTTTTTTATTTAATTTTTTTTAAATTTCATAAGAACTTGTTGCTCTTTGATCATTTTTAATGGCATTGAAAGCACTTTAACAATTTCTTAAAATTTAATGAAAAAAACTGTTTAATTATGCCAAAAAAAATTTTTTTTTTTCTTTCAAACTTTTTCTCAAGAAGCGTAAACTTTTTTTTAAGTTTTCTTTCTTTTTTGCGATTTCTTTTCCAATAACGTTTGTGAACAGCTAGAAAACGTGCCAACAACTGCCAGTAAATTTAAATGGTTTTTGCTGTTTTATATTTGTTAAAGCAGAAAGTTAACAGCGATAGGATGCTGGTAATTTAACAGATTTGTTGATGCCTTAACATTTGGGAGAGCGCATTAACAGTATTTACAATTGTTGGAGCGAGCATGAGCAGTTGGTAGGGAAGCACGTGCTTGCGGTTTGTTTTGATTTTATTTTTAATGTGAATTTAATCATAATTTTCAAATAAAGTTTTTTTAAATGAATGAAATTATTCTATCAATTTGATTTCGTGGGATTTCCCTATTGCAAGTGAAGCCATTTTGCTAATTGACATCACTAAATTTAAAAGATTTGTTGATGTCTTAACATTTGGGAGAGCGCATTAACAGTATTTACTCAATTGTTGGAGCGAGCTTGAGCAGTTGATAGGGCAGCACGTGCTTGCGGTTTGTTTTGATTTTTTTTTTAATGTGAATTTAATCATTATTTTCAAATGAAGTTTTTTTTAATGAATGAAATCATTTTATCAATTTGATTTCGTGGGATTTCCCTATTGCAAGTGAAGCCATTTTGCTAATTGACATCACTTAATAGAATAATTAAACTTTCCGGAACATGATAAGAGAAATAAATTTTCACAATTTGCAAAAGTGCTGGCGTTAGTTTGGTTCGATTTGGTTTTTGAAGAGGAATTATTTGGCCAAGAAATATTCATAACGCCATCACGAATAACTGCAGTATGATTGAAAAGCCTTCTCCAAAAGCTATAGACTACCTACACCTAATTGTAAGAAGGAAAAACTTCCAAAATCAGCTCCATGTAATTTTAACAATTTTAAGGCCCAACTATAATATGCTTTAGTTGGCTTAAGCAAATGGGCGAATACATGTAAATCATATATGTCAAACCATATTGAACTTAAGGAAACTTTTTGTTAAATTTTATGAATCTGTCATTTGCTTAAGCAAGGTGCGAAACAAATCGCACTTTCCGTACGGAGTCAAATGTTTTTTGGTTTTGTTTTTGTGTTTTTAAATGCATTTGAAAAGATTTTTGTTATTTTTTGACAGGAGCTTAAGCATATTATAGTTGGGCCTTTAGTTGGTTCTTCACTACGTTGCAAAAAGTAAGGTAAACAACAATTGGTTAATGCGACTCCAAACCTTAACGAATACGTGTGAAGGGTAGAACGCGCGAAGGCAAACAAATGGAGATGGCCTGATTGTCCTTAAGAAATAATGCCAAGAACGCGCCAGATGCTTCTTCACCCAGAGTAGTTTTACGAATGAATGCTGGCGTTAGTTGATTTAAAATAGTCATCGTTCAGACTTGCTATTTTTCTTGCAGCAATTCTTGAGTTTATTGGTGAGAGGGGTAAGAAGATTGGGGAGGGGTACTCAGTTTGATGTACTCTGCAATTCTGTTTTGTTTGGTAGTTCTCACACCTTTTATCTTGAAGTTGGCTGTATGTGTATTTGTAGTAATATATAAAATATTAAAGGAAAAAGAGAAAAACAAAATGAAAATACAAAAATGGTAAAACTTGAATTTCATAATCTAGAAACTAATGCAATTTCAAAGCAGAATTTAAAAAAAATTTCTTCAACAAAAATTCTTAGTCTGGACGATGACATAAAATATCAAACAAAACTAAACACAAATGGTAATGGAGATGCCAGATTTGTCTTCTGTATGCTAGTGTAATACCTGCTTAATATTAAAACCTTTCAAAAATTTTTATTTCAAAAATAAAAGTCGATAAATTAAATGCAATAATTAAACTTGTGTATTGTACTACAAACTAGGGACGATATTACGAAATAGGGGTTGTTTTCGGTCTTAAAACATTAAATTAGAAATAAGTGACAAACGACTTTTGGCAACACTGTATGAACAGAAAATGTTGCTCTTAATTTCGCAACAGGTTAACTTTAAAAAAAAAGAGCGCCAAGAGTTTTAAAGATATGAAAAATTATGTTGCCAATGAATTGCTTATAAAACAAACATGCTAAACATGTCTTATTGAATTTTTGTAGCCATCCAGTGTTAAATAAGTTGTTGCTGTTGTTGTTTTTGGCCTTGATGGCAATATACATAAACTCTCAAATAAATAAACTAATTCGCCTTGTGTTTTGCTTTGTTTGGTATTTTTTGTATGAAAACTAGAAGTTCTGATATAAAAAAACTCCTGCCCCTTTTTTCTAGGTTAAACTGTAACTGTTAAATAGTCAAGCAGCCTGTCTCCCGTGTATCAAAATGGCCTGTTGCATCGAAATGACGTTACTTACAGCAACAGCCTGTTGGCAACAGGTTTTTTATTTATTGGTTTTGGCCTTTAGTAGTCTTTGTTTTTTTTTTAACGAGATGAATAAAAAATAAATTGATTGCTATCATTCGTGTTGCAGGCACTGTAATTGTTGAAAAAAAAATAATGTTTTTATTACAACAACAAATTTCAAGGGAATATTTCTATAAACTTTAATTAACCGCAACATTATTTGTGTGCTAATTGAAGAATGTTGTTATAAGGCAAAAGTGGCATAAGTGTAAAAAACCAATTGTATATTAAATATGCTCTACTATTTCTATTATCGATGACTAAAAGGGACATATCACTTTTGGTTTCTGTTGTAATGAAACACTCTCTTATAGGTAGGCATACACAGCGTTTGGGAGCTGGACACTATCAGCCGTATTCATAACAAAAAGTTAGCCACAGTTTGAACACTACGTACAACGAGCTGCTAACTAGAATGCCGATTAAAGGCCCAACCATAATTTGCAAAAAGGGCACCTTTCGAAGAAAAAGACAGAAAAACCACAATATTTTCTGTCTCGTGATGCCTTTGTGTGCTCTGTGCTAAATACTTATGTTTTCGACAGTTAAGGCCCAACCATAATGTGCTTAGGTTGGCTTAAGCAAATGTGCGAATACATGTTAATTATATGAGGCAAACCATATTGAACTTAGGGAAACTTTTTGCTTAGTTTAATGAAACTGTCATTTGCTTAAGCAAGGTGCGAATCTAATCGCACATTCCGTACGGAATCAAATGTTTTTTTATTTTGTTTTTGCTTTTTTTAAATACATTTGAGAGACTTTTTGTTAATTTTTGACAGTAGGTTAAGCAAGGCTATGCATATTATGGTTAGGCCTTAAGCTTAGCAGCTTGTTGGCACAGAGTTAATTCTTAACGAACTTTTCTTCATCTGCCAACTTTTAATAAATCAACTCTGAATTTGTATGATGCCACATTGTATTACTAAGAAATGCAACACGTTTTGCATCAATCAATGCTGGTTTTGCCATTTTTTTTTTTTTATTTTTGTTTTTGCTCCACATATAAAAATTTTAAATTAAAAACTAATTAAGAAAAAAAGATGGAATTAAAAAAAAACAGTAAATTGAAAAGAAAACAAACAAAATTGTTTAACATTAAACAGCTGTTTCACATAAGTTGACAAACGTTTGGCAGGTCGTTAACAAGAGTTTAGCAAATCGTTGGCCAGAGTTTGGTAGGTGTATTATGAATAAACTTTGTGCTTATTTCATGCCAAATTTTCATTATGAATACGGCTGTATGATTACTGCATGGATCTAAAGCCTAAAGACAGTAAAATATTATCATGTATGTTCGAAAATCTGCTGTTAATGGCGTTTAACCATTAACAGAAATAATTTTTGCAACAAATTATTATTCGCAATATAAAAGATTTATTTACTACGGCAACCCCAGGTACACGAAATCGTTTGTAAAGTCCGGCAAACCAGACGAATCAACGCCAAAGAAAAATACGAGTATTTATAGCACCGCCAAGTAAATGCTCTCTATTTAGTTGGATCCGAACACGCAGTACCAGTTCCAAAGCGCAGTACCAGTACATTGAATAAAATACATCAATACATTTTTCTAAAATTAATACAATCGTGGTATTCGCTGAAGAAATATAAAGATATCAATTTATTCGTGCACTGCTTATTTTATTTGTATGAACCATTTTCGGAACAAAAAAAAAAACACCCAAAAAACAACTTATTTTTTCGCGAATACCGCAAAAACGCGCATTAAGAAATATAGGCCCCTATTATAGTTTACAACTCAACTCAGTGTTTTTGTTCACCTCAAAATAGCAAAGTTGTAAACCATAATACAAAAATTAAGAAATTACAACTCAACTGAGTTGAGTTGTAAACCGTAATAGGGGCCATAAATTAATTTCATATTCGAGCTCAGCGATCTTAAATTAGCTCAGAAATATTTTTTTTAGACATGAAAAAGCCTTGGGAATTCAAAAATTTGCCTCATCCCTTCATTTAACCTGGTGTTTACACATGAAAGAACTTTCTTGCACGAAGAGTTTACGTATTATCAATGAAAAATCGATGAAGCAGCCGATTGGCTGAAAGTACAAAAATGTGTGTGTTAGAGAAAAAGTGTGAGCGTGTTTTAATTTTCAAGAAATTGCTTTCATGTGTAAATGCAAGGTTAAGTTTATCTGAAAACTGCAGCCGTATTCTGTAATTCGCTTAGCTAAAGCTAAATCTCGATCGCAAAACTGCCTTAGAGATTACAAAATTTAAACATTTTAGCGAGGGCATTAAAAGCTAAAATTGCGGTGGATTAAATTTTTATGGCATTGCCAAATTTAGCAATGCACGTTACAGAATTGCATTCGTAGCCATAAATCGCTAAATCAGCTTTATAAATTTTTAGCGATAGGGATTTAGCTTTAGTTAATTACAGAATTCGGCTGCTGATCTTGTATGTTGAAAAATAGTGAATATATTGAGCGCAATGAGTTACTGCGACTGCAAACAATTTTTAATATTATATCTTTTGCTTTGTTCACACTTGGGTTTTTATACGCGTTTAAGCAAAATGTTGATTAAGTTATTCAAAGCCGCTCATTTTACATCTGAGATGGTTAAGATGACAGTTGATGAAGTGTGAAAAGTGCCCCGGTAGGCTAGCTGGTAGTGAGCCAGTCTATCAGCGCCGGGGTTGCCGGTTCGATTCCCGCCAAAGACTCTGGTTTCTTTCCTGCAGACAAGCGTAAAGCTTCGCGGGGATTAGCTTAGGGAATTAAAAAAATAAATAAAAAAAAAAATAAAAAACAACAAACAAAAATTTATATGTCTTTAAAGCAGTGTTCGAAAATAAACAGAACTTTATTGAGCGTTCTGCTCACACACCCAAGAACGATATCTATTTTTTTAAAGTGATTGTGTAGACGAATACAACCCTTAATACCGTTCGTAACTATTTATAAGAAAGAGCCGAACATTATAAAGTGTTCCATTATTCGTTAAATAAAAAAACAATTGTAGTGTTACTGTAAACAAACATTATATTTTAATGTTCTTTAATGTTTCTGATTTTTTAATTGATAAAGAAATGAGCAAACAAAAAAATTTAGCAACGACCGCAGCCCGAACAGCTTGTGTGTGTATATGTTTTGTTTGTGTAAAATTATTTTGCTGGCTTTTTGTTTTTTTTTCGTATGTGTACTTTGTTTTTGTAAAATATTTTTGGTTTTTTTACCAGCCAGTTTGTGGCCTTAAAAAAACCGAACAGATTTAAATGTTCTCATCTTTTTGTGGAGTTGAATAGGAACAGTATTATTTTTGTGTTCAAAAGATGACAAACAGGGAAACGATATTTGTTTCATGATTTACTACACAAGCACTATAAACTTTCCACAAATCTACAGAATCGATATTTATTGTTTATTTTCGAACTCTGCTTTAAAGTAATAAAAATGTTTAAAAATACTTTAATAAAGTTATCAAAAGATTAGTTTAAACATTTAAATAATGAAATTGTGAAAATTAATGAATTATTTAAGGACGAACTAACAACATTATGAAGATCTTCTGGTCGGTTGTACACGTTAGAAATACGTTTATTGTGGCCGATGCTACATAACAAGCAGTTTGTGGTATGTTCAGAGGATTGTATGTGATATATGAAATGATAAAGTTGTAATCATGTAAATTTAAAGTTGTTAACAAATCACTTCAATGTATGGATAATCATCCCGATTTGGATGTGATTAAAGCTTTGTCACGATCGACGTGAACATAGCATTATGATGTTTCCCAAATTGATAAATTTGATGTCATTTTCAATATATTGATGCCGAACTAGGGAGCTAAAAGTAGCCCAATAAAAAATGGAGCTTCCAACGAAGCAGGTTTGTAAGGTGTTATGTAAGAGTTTCGCTTACCGTCTTGCTTACGAAAGGCATACATTTTATATGCCGAGTTCCCTCTTTGAAGTAATACATTTTTGACACACAACGCATATAAAAAGTGGTGATTGTTGCTATCAGATTTACACACTGACTGTTTGAGCACAAATTTTGATTTTATTCACAATTTACTGAGAAAACTGAATATCGAATACCATACAAAAATAACATTTGAAATGTGTGCGTGTCATAAACGTTTTTTTCCTTTTGAATGGAAATCGATATTCAGTTTTCTCAGTAAATTGTGAATAAAATCAAAAGTTGTGCACCGATAACAATGAAATAAATCCCATTTCAATCGAAATATGTTAAGCTAAATGTTTTAAGACTAAAACTGTGACTTTTGTCACATTTTTATTTTTTATGAACTTTTAAAGAACAAAAAAAATTTTTTTTTTTTAATTTTCCTTTCTTTTTAAAAATTCAACGATGTCTTTGAAACTACTGGGCAAATTAAAAAACAATGTAAGCACGGCTTAAAGGTAATAAGATAATTCTGGACAAAACTATATATTTCGAAAAGTAGAGCTAAAAGAGAAAAATGGAGATTAGATTTAAAATCAGCGACCTAAAATGAGTAAAAATTTGTAATCAAATTCCGGACGCAAAATTATTGTTCCGCAATTTAATCAAATATAATTGTTTAGTAAAAATTTATCAAGATTTAAACTATGGACACACTTAAGAAATACTTGGCACTCCATACATCACTTTTATTTAAAATTTGCTTGACATTGTTGAACGTTTTCAGAATAAATTTATAAGATTCTAAAGGGTGTTTAAAAATTTTAATTATAATAAAAAAAGAGTTTCTTTTATTTCAGTTTATTAAAAAAAGGTTCCGGTTAAAATTATATCGGTTAAGTGCCCCCCCCCCCCTCCCCCCCAACTGGCTCGACAGGCTCGCAATCTTTTTCCAAAATTGCTGTACACTTTTGGCTTAAAAAATTCCACAAAAAATAGTCTTAAAGTGTCAAATCGCACGATCTTGATGGCTTATTCACTCCTTTTCCCCGAGAAGTATTGCGAACTTTTCTTTCAAAAGATCCATTGTTTCTTTTGGTGTGTGGCAATTTACCACATATTCTCTACGCCTTAATCATGAATTTTCCGAATACCTCAAATTTAAACACCCTTTAATATACTTTTTTCAGAATAGAAAGAAAAGGAAGTTAAAGATTGTCCAATTTAGTGCTCATGCTTTTTTCATCAACTATTTGTTAAGTGTAAACGTTATTATTGGTTTTTTTATTTCCAATTCATCATCAATTATTATTTTTAGAAATGTCAAAATTTCCCTAACCATACAATCCCCAAGGCATTAATGTTTGTTTGGGTTATAATGAAATAAAGAATTTACTTTTGTAATAAAATAGCTGGAATTAATAAGAAACGATAGAAGTTTCACTTGTATTTCATTTGTTTTTGTATTTTATTCTAAGCTAAATTGATTAAGCTTTAGCTTTATTTTTAACAATTTTACATGATTTTCGTACCAAAAATAAAAATAAATCTTAATAATTGATTTAAGACTTTTTTTCAAAAAATTAATTTCACTTCGTTCAATACACCAGAGAATTCCCATAAATAGAGGCAGCGCCTCGAGTATAAACGGTTTCAAAACACAACTTTTATAACATGTGTGTGTGTGTGGGCGTGGGTGGGGTGTAACACATTTTTTTTTTTTTTTTTTTTTGTTTTGCGGTTGCAACATAGTAAATTGTTAAGTGCTTTTAAATTGAACATAAGAACAAGCGAATGAAAGAATGAATGAATCAATAAAGAAAGATGCAGAAAATGTGCTCTTACAACTTTAGTAGCCACTTGCTGCCACTAACCAGCAACAGGAGCAAAAACTAAAAATGAAGCCTTTAAATAAATTATTGAGGTTTTCTAGTAAATAGCGACTCGTACGATGTTAAAAGCAATTTATTGATTTTTATGTTTAATTATTTGCTTTTATGGAAAATAGATTTCAAGTACAATGTTTTATGTTTGTATTGAGCTTGTGTACAACACGATACATGTAAAATACAGGAGGACCATGTGCAACATGCAGGATTTCTTTGGCTCCGGTAATAAATAAAAATAATAATAAAAAAACTTAAATAAATAAACAGCAGAAAATGAAAGGTAAAACGTATTAAAAAGGTAAAACAAAGCTGTTTTTAATTTTATGATATGATAAATAAAATAAAAGAAGGAAACGGATGTGGAATATTGCATACGTACACGTGACGTATACGTAATAATGGCATTGTAGATGCTTAGGGAATTAATTGCTCATACGTACCAGTGAACCTTCAAACATATTTGTGTATGTAAATAGATGTATGTTTTGGTATTTTATGTATTAACTGCTTTATTATTTCTTATAAAATATTAAATATGTTTTTAAGATAAAGCTTTTCTGAATTCTAAAGTTTCCCTAAGGTAAATTGTGATAGAACAAATGTAGCTTATCCCATCAACAATAAATTTCAGTGTTTTTATCAAGAATAAAAATTGGGAATTCAGTACGACAAGCCAACTCTTGTTAATTAAAATTTTGTATTTCCAAAAATTACTTTGATAATGAACAAATGTCTTTAAGTAATTTAACAAGTGTGGTACTGGACTAATCAGTATTTAATCTTGAATTACCATTATATTCTTACGATTTCTAATAAATTTCTAAAACGCAAACGCAACGCCAAAAATTATATTGAAAGCAAAAACAAAATCGAAAATATTTCATAGTTTTGTTGTTGTTTTCTATAGAAATGTATATTGAATTTTTAAATTTTAAACGCTGCATAACTTCTGGCGTTGATAATTTTAAAACTCAATATGTATTTCTGTAGAAAGCAGCAACAAAATGTTGACAAACTTTTGACATTGTTTTTGCTTTCAATGTTATTATACCCACACCACAATAGTGGAGAGGGTATTATGCATTAGTGCTGATGTGTGTAACGCCTTAAAATAGTGGTCCTAGACCCACCTTAAAGTATACCGATCTACTCAGAATCACTTTCTGAGTCGAACTAACGATGTCCGTCCGGCTGGCTGGCTGGCTGGCTGGCTGTCCATGTAACCTTGTGCGCAAAGTACAGGTCGCAACTTTGGAGATAACTTGATAAAATTTGGGTCATAGGTTCGTATTGGCACAAGGACCAAGCCTATTGAAAATGGGGCAAATCGTAGGACCACGAGGTGAGATAGGGGGAAATTTCTTCCTCTCAGAAACTATCAAACCGATTTTAATGAAATTTAAAACATGGATAGATCCATATCTATATGGACACATAAGCTATACAGTTTTAAAAAAATAGGACCACAAGGGGTTATAAGGGCAATTTTTGTCTCTCAAACCGATATTAATGAAATTTAAAACATGGATAGATCCATATCTATATGGACACATAAGCTATACAGTTTTACAAAAAATAGGACCACAAGGGGTGATAAGGGCAATTTTTGTCTCTGAAACCGATTTTTGTCTCTCAAACTGATTTTAATTTTTGTCTCTCAAACCGATTTAATACAGTTTTAAAAAATATAGGACCACAAGGGGAGAAAGGGGCAATTTTAGCCTCTCACACTGATTTTAATGAAATTTATATCTCTTGCCTTTAGAAGTACAGACTTTAATTTTCCAATTAATTAATGAAAAGCATACCTTCCCTTAAACATTTAAACGTTTGACTTTAGACTGACAGCCGCCGCAGTGGTGGAAAATGTAAAACTGCAATGAACTCTGAGGAGGATGAGAATGTGGTTATTCTCGAATCATGTATATATGTAAGTTTGGCCCGAGTTCAACTCCTCTTTAAGTAAGTAATAAAAATTATTAATAAATTTTATTTTCATGTTGTAAAATTCCTTTCTTTATTGAAATAATTAAATGAAAATAAAATTTGATGATTTAAAATAAAATCAAATATGGATTAATTTTTTTTTTAAAATTTTGCTAAGAAAAAAAATGTTCTCTATAAAAATATATCAATAATAAATTTATTAAATTATAATGTCAAGAATATTCGGTTTACTGGAATGAAATGAGATTATTTAATAAATGCTTACTTCTGTATTTCAATTGTTTTATAAAAGAAACAAGCAATTTAAAATTTGAATCTTAATATTTGCTATTTTTAACTTAAAAAACATATTTAACTGCTTTATTTTTTGTGGGTGCAAAAATAACCACAGGTGGAGAGTTGATTATGCAATTGTATTAAGCTGTGTGACAAACAAAAATAT
Organism: Pollenia griseotomentosa; assembly: GCA_963931875.1. NCBI lineage: Eukaryota > Metazoa > Arthropoda > Insecta > Diptera > Polleniidae > Pollenia > Pollenia griseotomentosa. Next base: position 11,018,681 of record OZ007560.1, on the reverse strand, counting down.
TGGTTCTAGACTAGATTGCAGTCAGCTGCTGGCCATACTAGACTAATTTAGTAAATCGGCTTTTTTAATCATTTTTAGATTATTATTTTTTTTTTTTTTTTTTTTTTGAAATTTTCAACAGATTTAAATATTTCTTCATATGAAAAGAAATCTATTTCTTATTTTATTAAATGTTTAATATGTTTCCATAACTTTATACTTTCGTTTGTCAAAGTATCATGCATACGCATGCCTTTGCTAATTTGATTGGTGTTGTTGATGTTGCCATAGCTGTCGCTGTTGTCACTTCTTATTATCGACTCATTCATTGTAAAAAATATTTGTGTAAACATACTCACATTCCCATATTTCCGGTATTTTCCAAACACCCAGCAAGCATCTCGAAAATTTTTTAAGGTGGAAGTGACTGGCAGTCACTTTTTCTACACTTCTGGGAAATTTAAAAAAATATTCTCCTCTATCGTGAATTACAAGTGGAATTTTTGTTCCCATGAAATTTTTATTCCCCTCGAAGGGAAAAAAGCAATCGTAAATCTCCCATGAAAAATTGTTCCCGCTATCAGTTACAGTGAATGTAAAAAAGCAATTGTGAATCTCCCGTAAAACATTTTTCACGCTATCAGTGACAGTGAATGTAAAAAAACATTAAAAATTAATGAAATTTTTGTTTAAGAATATACACAGTAAAAATTATTTTTCCAATTCAAACAAAAAATTTGTAGAACATTTTTTGTCTGAAATCGTTCCTACAAACAAATTTGCATATTCAAACAATTTATTTGCATTCCGTTTATTGAAAATAAACACTGATTTTATCAAACAAATAATTTAACTGAATCAAACAAATAGTTTACGGAAAATCATATAAATTTGAAAGAAATAATTTTGCTGAATCAAACAAAAGCACTGTAGAAGTAGATGAAGGCAGAGCAGAATTTTTGAACCAAGTCTTGTTTATACACACAATGTTTTTCTTCTTCACTCACTGTTGCTGTACCCTTTCCTTGGCAGCAGACCGACTCGACATGTTTTTCGTCATCATTTTATTTTTATATTTGATGCAGGTATTTCACAAAACATTTTTAAAAAATTGAATACGGGATTTTGTTTTTCATTCTTTTTTACCAACTTTGAAACCAACCAAAAATTTATTTTGTTTCTTCTAATGTTGTTGTTGTTTAAAGAGAGTGAAACGTTTTTTTACCTACTATTGTTTTTGTTTTTTTTACTACAAACCTCGCCACTCTATTTTATCATCTTTCTTATTGTTGTACTTTTAAAAGCGTACAAAAATAGACTGTATGTGTTTTTTGTTGTTGTTCTTATATTTCACATAAAGAAGTGTTGCTTACGAACAAATAACAAAATGCAAAAAAACGAAAACATTAAAGAGCGTTAAATATTTCATACAAAATTATGAAAACTTGAAACCAATAACGCGTATATTATATTTTTGAATAGTTGTCAACATTTTTGTTGGTTAAATAAAAATCAAACAAAAATATTAATTGAATCAGTGAAAAAATTTGTAGAAATTAAAAAAATTTTCAAACAAGCGTTTGTTTGAAAATAATTCAGCAATAATTTTTTCTGTGTACACGTATATATTTTAAAGAAAAGTTAAAAAATTTAAGGAAAAATAAATAAAGTGAGAAATTCAAAGGGAAAAGTGAACAAATTACGTGGGAAAAAACTTTTTACGATAAGGGAAATTGTTTTTAATTACCTTAAAAAAATTTTTCATGGGAGTTTTTCATGATCGCAAATATGTGAAAAGGGAAATATAATTCACGATAGTGGTGATTGTAATCATGTTTTCATAATCAGCGATTATCAGAATATAATGAAAATTGTTGATAGAAAAAAATTAAATATATCGAACCCTTACCGCAAAAAAGCTTAAGCGACAAAAATACAATTTTACAGGAGAAGGTTTTTCGTTATTATATTTCATAAAAATTGTGTATGAATGTTGGCGTTTTAGCTAAAATTGCTTTTGCTATAAAATCGAAACGATACCATATGTGACCACGACATTTTAGGAGATGATGCAAGTGTTGCCAACTAGTTAATTTATCAAAAAAAAAAAAACGAAAATTTAAAATGATGTCGCTTAAGCTATTTTTACGGTAAGTGCTCGATATTAAGTATGAGTATAAGATTTACTAAAGAATAATATGTAATTAGTAATTGCTATTACACTATTATTTTACTCCCTGAAGGAATGCATTTCCAATTAATTTACTCGAATGTAAGTCTTTGTTCACATTATTTAATTCCATTTAAAATGTTTATTCGTGTCTACACCTCGAATTTTTTTTCTAAAGAAATTGTGTTTATTTTCTGTTTACTTAAACAAACAGTCTAATTATGAATAAACTTCCCCAGTAGTTTTCAATTCAAATTCAATTGTAAAAATGGGAAGAGTGAAAAAAATCCCGGGGAATTTGTATTCATAATTGGGCTGATAATAGAAAACATGAATTCGTTTATAAATTGCGCCAATCGATGACTTTCTATTATCTATTAATGATGATTTGACAGAGTTTTCTGATGATAAATATCAAAAAGTGATCGCAGTATGACAGTTCGTTTGATAGGTAGCCCTCTCGTTAATTCGGGTTGAAAAAAATCACCTTTATTATTTAAATTATCTAAAAGTGTAAATAATTAACATTTCGTTAAAAAAATTAAATTATAAATTATCCCTTCAACAATAAATTTCAGTGTTTTTATCAAGAATAAAAATTGCGAATTAAGCACGACAAACAAAATCTTGTAAATAAAAAATTTTGTATTTCCAAAAAAAATACCTTGATAATGAACTGGCAGTGCACGGCTAAAAAAACTAAACTGGCAACATGCTTTATTTTTTGCGAGAGCAATAAAGCATATTGTTTTTGTTTTTTCTTAACCTACTTACAACTAAAATTAATGTTGGAAGAAATCCAACTAATTGTAGTGGGGAATGTAAGAAAAGATAAACTCACTGTTTATTGTTGTTGTTTTTGTTTAAGCTTTGATATGTTTACAAGTAAAACGGTTACTTATAATTCTAATTCGCTTAACAGTTTTATTTGTTTAATATCGTTAGTTTTTCTAAAATCTTTGAATGACGTTTCCTGACGATCTGGCCTAAGTAACCAATGCACATGGAATAGCTTATCCCATCAACAATAAATTTCAGGTTTTTTTTTATCAAGAACAAAAATTGGGAATTAAGCACGACAAACAAAATCTTATAAATTAAAAATTTTATATTCCCAAAATTAAATTAAGTCTTTAAAGTAAAATAAAAGAAAGATATATTAAAATACACCATGAATTCCATTTATTATCATAGCATATAGTGTGGTGAGTATATCCAGGGTTAAAGAATTTTGTTAACAAAATATGATCTGACCTAAGCAACCAGTGAAATGCGCATAGGAATAGCTTATCCCATCAACAATAAATTTCAAGTGTTTTTATCAATAATAAAAACTGGGAATTAAGCACGAATAACAAAATCTTTTGAAATTAAAATTTTGTATTCCCAAAAATTGAAATTACTTTTTGATAACAAAATATTTAATTTAAAAAAAAAATATTTTAAACAAAAACAATTAAGAAAGAATAGTCGGTCAAGCTCGACCCGAAGCCCGAATTTTTGCTACCCGCCTAAACAAAATTATGTTCTGAGTTTAAGGTTTATATAAGAGGTCTTTGTGCCGAATGTTATTTAGCTATTTTCATCTATATGAGATTTAGGATGGGGGTTTGTCCAGGACAAAATTTTGTCATAACATGGAAGCTACCGTAAATGTTAATATCGACATTTTTTATTTTAACACCAATATTTATAAGGAAGTTATGGTATTAAAAACTATTTTCGGGAGTACTATTTGTATGGGAGCTATGGTCAAACATGAAACGATTCCATTTAAATTTGTTAAGATGATTTTGATTGCAAAAATTTAAATTTGGACCAAATTTTATCAAATTACCAACATGCTAAGATGGGCTTTGGGCTTGTATGGAGGCTATGTGAAATTATGGATTGATTCGCCCCATTTTGAAAAGGCTTGCGCACAAAATGTACATGGACAACCAGCCAGCCTGCCACACAAAAACAACGCTTCCATGCGGTCCATCAGCCCTCCCGACGGAAGACCAGTATTATAGGAATTTGAAGTAATAATTGACAGTCATTTAGATGTCGTTTACGAACTACCGCGCTAGAAAATGCTTGCAGGGAAGACAAATATTAACAAAGTTTTAGCAGGAATTTTCTATGTATTTCTTGTTATGTGATGTGATTCTTGAAGAAATGAATAAAAGAAAATAAAATCTTTCAATCCTTTTCCATTTGTTTGGCAACCATTTAAAATTTGAGCAAATCACGTTTGTTACGTGACTCAAAAAAAAAAATATTGTTTTCTTTTTTGTTGTGATAACTTGTAAAAAGGAATTAAAAAATTTGCCATAACTTAAAAATACTGCGATTTTGGTATAAACAAGTGTGAATTTAATAACAACAGGATAAAAAAAAATTTTTGAGCAATACTTGTTCATGTCTTTAAAGCTTTGAATTATGTTTTGGTATAATTAGAAAAACAATTATTTTAATTTGTTTAATTGAGACTTACATAAATAACGTTAATTAAATGTAGAAAAGCCCTTACTAAATTTTTTTTGAAGTTAAGTTTTTATGTGATTCCAATACATTTCAGACAAATACACCTCGTCACAAAAATTAAAAGCAATAGTAGATACCTGCAGTTTTTTTTATTCTGTTACCTTTTTCTGTAAAGTTGCAATCATGGAAGATAGGGCCTTTTTAAATAATGCCAACAATTTATGAAAACTTTTATACAAAACTCTTACATTTATTTTCACTTAACAGCATGTGGAAGGATTATTTATTTAAGAAAACAAACAATCCAATTTAATTAATTTAAACAAAATTTTAATAATGAAACCTTTTTATTAGAATATACAAATAAAAGGGAAGAAGCATGTGTGGGTTCAATATTCTACACCTAAAAGTTTTTGTAAAAAAGCTTTTGTTGCAAAAAAATATTTATAATTACAAAGATTTTTACTTACAACAAAAGTTTTTGTTTTAAAATCCTACTTAAGTAGAATTATTTTTTTTTTTTTTTTTGTTTTTTATAAATTCTTTTTTGTTTATTATTTTGTAAAGAAGTCTATTTATAGTATATTTGTTTAAATATTTTTTAATTTCCATAAAAAAAAAGAAAAAAGATGATTATCATAAATGTTTTGTAAAATTTTAAAAGAAAGCTTTCAATAATTATATATCTAAATGAAGTTTTTCGTAATAAAAGCTTAAAAAAAATGTTGCTTCTAAAATTATAGAGGTTTTTTATGAAAATGATTTTGAAATTTTTTAAAAAAAACTTTTTGTTCATTATTATTTAAAAACCTTTTTATACAAAATATAAATTTTTGATAAATTAATTAATAACACTATGCTAGTTGAAAAAACAGACAAGCCGGTCACATGGCGTTTTAACATAATTCGGGGACGCTGAATCCAGTGGTGGCCGCGGTTTTTTCAGATTGGCTCTGGTTTTCGAGATATACCGTTATTTCGAAAATGGAGGAGGTTGCTCAACATATATTCGCGTAACTCAAAAACGGTTAAGTTTATTGAAATTACTAAAAAAACCGAAATTCCGCAATAAAATTTCATTTCAGAAAAGTAAAACTTTTTTGCTAATATGAGTAGTCGTTATTGAAACATAATTTTTTTAAAAAAAAAAAATTAATTTTTTTATCAAAATTTCGAAATTTTTGTTTTTTAAAAATTCATAAAAAATTATAAGATGCAGCTAGGCTTCTGATTTTTTGCAGACTTATAAAAAACGAAGCTACAAACAAAATAAGCCATAAATTATTAAAATCTGTTTTCAACTTTTGATTTTATTCACAAAAGTCGACAAATTTTAATTAATTTAAGAATTTCATAAAACGCAATATTTGTATGGGAGCCCCCTAAGGGATGGTGATAAAGGGAAAGTATAATTTGAGAAAATGTTAAGAACAAAAAACTAATGGAGGCCAGTCATACATTTTATTATCCTAGCATTGAACATTTTGTATAGAAGCCCCCTTAAGGAATGGAGATAGTGGGTGGGTATGTTAGAAATAAATGATTGAGATGAAAAATTAAGTGGGGTTGGTCATACATTTGACCCATCTAGGGGCATCCTAGGCGCTGCAGGGCCAAATTTAAGGCTAGGGTTCTACGCATATAAAAAACAAAGTTCCAAATAAAATAAGCTATAAGTGATTAAAGTCTGTCTACAACTTTGAATTTTTTCATAATAGATGAAATTTTTTTATTTTTTAAATTAACCAAACTTAAAAATTTTAAAACATTTATTTTTGTTGTTAATTAGTTAAAGTTTAAGTTTTTATTTAGAAATTTATTCTTCTTCCTCCTGCAGATTCCAACAAATATCCCCTAATAGCGAATCAAGTTGTTTGCCGCTATACCAGTGTTCGAGCCTGGCTGTTACTTGGTGAAATCTCTCGCCATGTTCATCAGACTCGGCTGGTGATTGTTCATTAAATTTTTCGGCATGGTAATGCAAAAAATGTATTTTCAATGACATTCTAACGTTTAAGTTTTTAAATGCGGTTAGCATATTTTTGATTAAAATTCGCCAGTTTTCAGACCGATGATTTCCTAATACATTTTCTATTACTGATTTCACACAATTCCAGGCCAATAGCTCGATATCATTCAATGCAACCTCAAATTGATGGTCCTTCATAAGACGACGAATGTCCGGTCCATTAAGAATTCCTTTAAAATAAAAATATTATGATATAAAATATAAATCTAATTTAATAAAGTAGTTACAGTTTATACCTTCTTTTACTTTCATGCCGCTTAGTCGTGGAAAAATTCGGCGCAATTCGGTAAAAGCAACACCATCTGGGCTCAATGCTTTTACAAAATTTTTTACAATACCCAGTTTGATGTGGAGTGGAGGGAGCAAAATCTTTTCCATCGGCACAAGTGGTAATTCAATAACATTATTTCTATTCAATCTGCTTTCATGTGGCATGTAGCAAAACTGCTTTTAAGCTGCTTTTGGAAGAATCAATGAATAAGCGCCAATCTCCAGGATTATATTCATTTTGCATTGTTAAAACCAAGCCACGGATGTCAGTACAATACGCGATAGAATTATTCTCAATTGATTTAAAAAAAGTCGTAAATCGTCTATGGCGATTGATAGCCCCGTATATTTGTACACCTGGTGCTAAAATATTAGCTCGTTTTAGCTCTTTTGTTAAAAGAATGCTCTGTCTTTGAGATAATTTAAGACGCCGTACCATTATATCCAGACGATCTTGCGTGATTTCATTGTGACTGCATGGAACCGTGATGCATGACGGTTCATACATTGAAGTAGCTGGCCCACCCGCTTCAACAGAATGAATTATTGAGGGAATATGTTCTGTTGGTATTTGGCTATCCGGAACAGGAATTTTATCAGAATGTGGCAGCGGTAATCGAGCATATGTTGTTGCAGTATAAGATATATAAGTCATTTTTATTCTGTTCATACCCGCTGTATAATTTATGCACGCATAACACTCATCTTCAGCATGAACTATGGGATCTCTCCAAATCATTGGAACACCAAATGGCATGGCGTCTCCATTTTTTCGCCACTTGTTTAATTGGTAAATGCAGTGTGTACACACTATTGATGGTGTCCAACTCTTACCATATATAACACTTAGAGAAAAATATGATTCGTACAAGGTACTTGTTTCATTACTGATTTTACGGCGACTTGGCATATTTTTATATTTTCCACACACATAACAAAAGTAATTAAACTTTTTACACGCCTCCATCTTCGATATTTCAATATAACTGATTAGATACAAGACTGTCAAAGGCTTTAAACTTCACTAATCACTTTCGCAAGCACTTTCCATATGACAGTGAAGCGGTTGAGGAACTCTTATTTATACTGTAATTGTTTTAATCAAAGTACCTGTCGAGACCTTCATGACCATGTTTTGTAAAAAAAACCAAAGCCAGACCGATTAATTTTTCTACCTGTTCCAGGTATAACAATAGAATATGTTATTTAAGTTTTTTACAAGACCGATTAGTGCGGTTTCGACTGCACAATAAAATACCGTGTTGTGTGGTTTTGTAAGCACATTAAAATACAAGGATGTAAGCATTTATGACTTTATTTCTTAATTCTAAGAATTTTTTAATCGGTAACTGTGGATTTTCCAAAATTCCTACCGCAAAGTGAAAGTGTGGTAATAAAATGCATATTTCTTTGGAATAGCATACATTTGAATATTTGTTTTTTTGTTTTGTATTGTAAATGGCACAAAAACCTCATTAAAAAAATTTTACGTCAAAATGTCATTGAAAATAAATTTTCTGCATTGGCACATTCTTCATATATATGTACATAATTTTGAATAAAGAATTTAAAAATTAAAGAAAATCCTGTGAAATGCTCCATATAAATTATATTCTTCATATATATTGAAGAAAAGGTTCCACAACTGCCTAGGAGTCACTCCTAGTGGGATAAAATGTATGACTGGCCTCCATTAGTTTTTTGTTCTTAACATTTTCTCAAATTATACTTTCCCTTTATCACCATCCCTTAGGGGGCTCCCATACAAATATTGCGTTTTATGAAATTCTTAAATTAATTAAAATTTGTCGACTTTTGTGAATAAAATCAAAAGTTGAAAACAGATTTTAATAATTTATGGCTTATTTTGTTTGTAGCTTCGTTTTTTATAAGTCTGCAAAAAATCAGAAGCCTAGCTGCATCTTATAATTTTTTATGAATTTTTAAAAAACAAAAATTTCGAAATTTTGATAAAAAAATTAATTTTTTTTTTTTAAAAAAATTATGTTTCAATAACGACTACTCATATTAGCAAAAAAGTTTTACTTTTCTGAAATGAAATTTTATTGCGGAATTTCGGTTTTTTTAGTAATTTCAATAAACTTAACCGTTTTTGAGTTACGCGAATATATGTTGAGCAACCTCCTCCATTTTCGAAATAACGGTATATCTTGAAAACCAGAGCCAATCTGAAAAAACCACGGGCACCACTGGATTCAGCGTCCCCGAATTATCTTAAAACGCCATGTGCCCGGCTTGTCACGAAAAAAAAGTGTCAATTTCATGCACAGTGTAATTATAAAGATCCTTTTTGTTATTACATATTTATTTATCTCTTTGTGAAATATTAGCTTTCATTTTTTTAGAAACATAATAAAAAAACATATTGTATTTGATGAAATTTTTTTGTAAATTGTTATTTATTTACTGTTTGAGAGAAATAAATTGTGGAAAAAATTGTTATTAATATTTTTGTATTAAAAAAAAAATACATATGGCAGCTTTGATTTTCCGGAAAATATTCCGAAAGAGGTAATCGCGTTGCAAAAAGCTCTCAGTAAAAAATTTTGTCCGGACAGCATGAGACAACATCAGCTGTTAAAGTGACCTATTTTTTAAACATTTTATGTATTTTAACCCATTCAGACATTTTGACATTTAAATTTTTCTCTTTGAAGTCATGTAGAGTTGACTCAAATCAACCGATTTTTATAGTATTTACCGTTTAAGAAAGAGTATTTGTTATACTTTACACTGAGAAAAAAATTTGTTAGTTTTGCTTAAGTAGTTCTTAAGCTATTATAATGTTAATTCCATTTAATTTTATAATAATATAGCCTTTAGACGCTTTTAAATGCACATCCATTATAATGTACAAATGGACTTTGTGGTTGCAGTTTTTGAAATTGGCGAGAACATTTAAAACGACTACTTAGTGAAGAAGAAATCCTGAAACAATTAGAATAATAGTCTGCTGTAAGCGATGCTAGAGAAGATGATGAGCTTTTCTCTTAGTTTCTTGAATTTGGGGCAAACGCGTGTGGGGATCTGTTGCTACACAGACGCGTCTAGACGGCTCTAAACTAGGGAACAGAACGAGCATGGGGCTCGTCTTCCGGATAAAATTACAAGCTTCCAGGCGGAAGTGCGTGCTGTTACGGAATGTGTGACATGGATGGCATCGAATATGGGGCGGGTAGACGCTCATATATTTACCGACAGCCAAAGGGCAATTAGGGCAATATCAGTCAATAGGCTTAAGTCCAGGAATCTGACGAGTATAGAGTTTGGTGGGGAGAGCGGGTCGCTGAACACTCTTACAGCCACTGTCAGGCCTTCGTCGAATTAAGATCCAAACAACTCGGGAGAGATGTCATGTTGGACTTACGATCCCTGAGGTACGCTGACTGGAAAACCTTAAGGAATTACTTCCGGGAAACTGAGTTTCTTAACGCCGAACGTTAACGCCCTCCTTATAGGTGGTGGTAGAGCACTACCCACCTAGATCCCCATGTTTCTTAAGGAGTGCACAACAGGTCCGGTAGTGGCCTAGGTATATATCGTACTGATATGAGGTTGCATCCTTGATGCTTCGTCCTCCTTTCGACCTAACCTAACCTTAGGTTCTTGAAACAGTGGTTCAAGTTGAAGCACAAGAAGCATAACCAGAAGAAATTGAAGATGAAGAAGTCTAAGAAGAATTGAGCTGACCCACTTTGTGGATTAAGTACTACAAAAAATATTATGAAAGCACCAAAATGAAATTCAGTCAAAAAATATATTGTATGCGAAATCAGTAACTTGTTGCATTGGCTCCGCCAAATGATAATATTATTAAATAAGCTCTATTTCAATATTTCCAAAAATATTTCGACAATGAATTTTTTGATAATGCCACATTAGGGTGACCGTTAAAATCAAAAGTTCGATTTCTTTAGGTCTCACCCGCCAATTTGGTGGGTAAAAACAACGCAAAAAAAATTTTACGACGATCGGCAAAGGCTAAGCTGTCCCTCACGCCCACCAAAGTTTGAGAAAAATTATATTTTACATGAAATCTGACTTTTATGCTTCAAAACTTATTAAATATTAATTTTGTAGAATAGTTCTTAACAATTTTTTCCTTAGTCTGTTATTAAACAAAATAAACTGAAAAATATCGAATAGGACACTATAAAAAATAAAATTTATAATATATTAAAGAAACGCATTTTCTATGAATCACATATCTTTAATTTTGTTGAAAACCATTTTTATTATTTATTAAAAAAAAAAAACAGACCAGCCGGGCACCTGTTGTGTTTTAACCTAATTCGGGTACGCTGAATCCAGTGGTGGTATCCGTTTTTTAGGTTAGCTTTTGCTTTGGAGATATACCGTTATTTCGAAAATGGAGGAGGTTGCACAACATATGTTCGCATTACTCAAAAACGTGTTAGTTTATTGAGTTAACTAAAAAATTCCGCAATAAAATTACCTTTAAAAAAAGCCTTAAGGTTTTTCTTATATGCGCAGTCATTTTAGAAACTTAATTTTTTTAGCAAAAAAAAAATAATAATTTTTTATCAAAATTTCAAAATTTTTGTTCTTTAAAAAATCATAAAAAATGGAATTGCAGCTGTGCTTATAATTTTTTTTATACATATGAAAAACGAAATTTGCAAACAAAAAAAAAGCCATAAGTGAATCAAATCTGTTCACAAATGGAAAATGTTAAAAACAAAAAACTAATGGAGGTCGGTCATATATTTTATTCTTATTGGCAGTTACGGGGCCTTTTCTTCAATATATTTCTAGAAGGTATTGAAAATTTTGTATGTGAACCCCCTTAAGGAATAGAGATAGCTGTTAGGTATGTTAAAAACAAATGATCAGGATAAAAAATAAAGTGGGATCGGTCATACATTTGAAAATCCTAAGATTTTCATTAAACCGCCATATTTGTAAAGGAACCGCCCTAAGGGTTGGAGATATATGGCAAGTATTTTTTAAGAAAATGTTAAGCACAAAAGTATGTATTGACAATTCTGTATGGCAGCCCCTTAAGATATGGAAAAACGGGTAGGTATGGTAGAAACAAATGATATGCGTTTGACTTTTCTTTTTTTTTGTAAGCAAACGTACACAAACGCAAATATTGAAGTTGAATTGACGTGTGTAAGAAAAAATTGTTCTAAAGGAAAAATTTGCATTAATGCTGCTGTTTGCTCTTTTTTTGGTTACCTAGTAACATCTTCTTTGTAAACAATGTTTATGTAAAATAAATATTTTCCAAGTTATGAGGCATAAAAGTCGAACTTAACGATTTTTCTCAAACTTTGGCGGACGTGAGGGACGGTTAAGCCTTCGCCGATTGTCCTTAAACTTTTTTGGGTGTCGTTTTTTATCAATACCCACCGAATTGGTGGGTGAGACCATGGAAAAAGAAAAAAAAAAATTTGCTTCATACAGTTAACGACCACCCTAATGCCACATGTTACATTATTTTATATGCCGTTTAGCAAGGCAAGTCATCAAGCTCATATGAAAATGCGTGTGTATTTTGGACTTCATATCATGATGAAAAATGGTTTGTAATTAAACAAGTGTATCGTCCGTAAAGGAAAATATTTGCTTGGGCTAGCAAATAAATCCATTCAAAGAAAAATGTATTTATAGTCAAGATGTTCAAGACGATGGTCCCATCCACTTACCAGCATTTTTGGAAAATACAAACACTGGCCGCTGCAAAATAGTCGGTAGTTCAAAAAAAAATGAATTTTTATTTGCAAAAAATTTATGTTTATCTTTTTGAAAAACGTAAAAGCAATTGATTTGCTAACTATTACACAAAATAGATTTTGTTAATAATAATAATAATCAGCACCCTCAAATTAGCTTACGCTGAAAATTTCAGATTTTTATCTCAACTGGTTCTATTTAATGTCTGCACCTTAATTTTATTCCTTCCATGAAACACAACTTTTATTTCGAATAACAATAAATTCTTAAAATTTATTGTACAAGCAAAGTAAATAATCTTTTTAAATAGATTACAAAAAAAAACAAAATTGACAAATTTATATAAAAATATTATCGGTACAAAAAAACCAAAGCCAATAAATCATTAATTAAAATACCATTCATTAATTATAATCATTTACATTTTTAATTTTATTTTAAATAGGAAAAAGGGCCATTAGGCACAAATTGAATTTTCGTGTAATAATAGATAATAAATAATCCCTGGAAAAAATGTTTTTCAATAAATATTAGTTACATTTATAAAAAAAAAAGCATTAAAGAGCTAAATTATGGCAATAGTTTTAAAATCGTTTAAAAAGAATTTTATTCACATTTAAAGTAAAACAAATTTGTTTCTCCTGTGTTGGGTTTTGTTAAATCTTCGGTAAATTTTTCAAAAATCCCTGGAAAAAATATTTTTCAATAAAAATTAGTTACATTTATAAAAAAAAAGCATTAAAGAGCTAAATTATGGCAAAAGTTTTTAAATCGTTTAAAAAGAATTTTATTCACATTTAAAGTAAAACAAATTTGTTTCTCCTGTGTTGGGTTTTGTTAAATCTTCGGTAAATTTTTCAAATATTTTGACTTAATTATTTTTTGTTGCTATTTCTTTGTTGCAGCTTTAATTAAATCCTGTCCTAACTAAAAACAAAAATTGCCTCATTATCTTGCCTTTGCAAATTGAAGTATCCCCATTTGCGTTGATGAATTGCCACTAACAAAATAATTGAATCCTTCTTAAGGTTAATAAAAAAATTACAAAGGATGGATTATTTTCGTCTGGTAAATTATTGTAAAAACAAGTGTGACCAAAAGTTGGGCAACGACATTAAAGAATATAATAAAAATTCAGTGCTTTAATACCCTCCACCACCACTAGTGGTGAATGAGGGCATAATTAAGGCCCAACCATAATTTGCTTAATGTAAATGTGCGAATACATGTCAATCTTATGTGCCGAACCATATTGAACTTAAAGAAACTGTTTGTTAAATTTCATTTGCTTAAGTGAAGTGCGAAACTGATCGCATATTCCGTACGGAACCAAATGTTTTTTTTATTTGGTTTTTGTTCTTTTTAATGTGTTTGAGAGGCTTTTCGTTGATTTTTGACAGTAGCTTAAGACTGTTTATACATATTCTGGTTGGACCTTAAGTTTGTCATTTCGTGTGAAACTTTTTTATTTTGCATCTCATAAAGTATATATATTCTGGCTCCTTGAGTTATTCTAAGAAGATTTAGCCATGTCCGTCTTTCTATCCTAGTATCCGTTTGTACGTCTGCTGAAAACATACTTCTTTTAAAAAACTTAAAAGAAAGGATCAAAGATGGTCTCAAATTGCTTCCAGTTATCCTAAGCACGATTTAAAAACGTTTGCCATAATTTAGCTCTTTAATTTTTTTTTTTATAAATGTAACTAATTTTTATTGAAAAACATTTTTTCCAGGGAATATTTATTATCTTTTATTACACGAAAATTCAATTTGAGCCTAATGGCCCTTTTTCCTATTTAAAATAAAATTAAAAATGTAAATGATTATAATTAATGAATGGTGTTTTAATTAATGATTTATTGGCTTTGGTTTTTTTGTAAAGCAAAATCGGTTCAGTACACAGAAAGAAAAACACTGGAGATAAATCAATTTTTTTTTAAATATTTTTTTTTTTATTTTATTTATTTAAGTCTATAGCTGGGATCACACGATTGCCGCAAATTCACCAATATGACACAATTTTAATTGTGCTTTATTGACGCACAATAATGAAATCACACGATTGCCCTGTTTTAAACAAATTTAATTGCCGCCAGTTGGTACAAAGCGAAATGGTTACAACAATTGCCGCAGCACAGTCACACGATTGTTCTTACTTGTGTAAACTGTGAAAACAGCTGTTGTGGTAGCTTTTTTATTTGTTTGAAAGTTCTTGTTGGTTTGTTCATTATAAAAAAATTAAATTTGAATCATATACTTAAACAAATTTTTATTGAATAGTTTTATTTAAATTTTTTAAGAAATTCCAAAAATGAACAGTCTATTCAACAATTTCGTATGTTAAGGTTCGCATAGAAATATCTTTAATAAAAATATTCGCACTGAACAGCTAAATATGCTTGCGAGTATACATACACATTTTGTTAATAGTAATAATTAAAAAAAAAATTTAATGCAAAATAAATTAATACATATTTATCTTCATTACCTACTAAAATAAACAATAAAAAGTAAATTTATTAAAAAAGGCAAATATTGGTGCGTATTGTGTTGTTTGATTGCCGCACAATAACACAATAAATATTGGTGCATTTTTGTTATTATTATTGACGCGCGGTTGCGTAGCAAACAGTCACACGATTGCCGCACCAGGGTTGCATTTGATTGGTAAAAGTAAGCACCAAGGTATATTTACACAAGGTAGACTCATTTGGGAGTGTAGACATGATGCTCTATAAAAGGAACCATGTTGTCAAAATTGTCTTCATTTAAAACAAAAACAATTTAACGCACACATGTACAAATTTTGGCTCATATACACGCAATTTGACGTTGAGGTTCCAACTATGGGTAAACAGCTGACAAACATATGGGCCAACGAGTTTACCTTGTGTAAATATACCTTGGTAAGCACAATATTGTCCTCGATTGGTACATGAGCCATTTGGTAGTGCAGTCACACGATTGGGGTATTAAAAAGTGTGAAAATTGGTGCATTGCGGCAATCGTGTGATCCCAGCTTATGGATTTAAATCCGTACAGACTATAATTAAATTAGTATTAGTATAAATTATGTATTTAAAAATAAGATAATACTACGTTTAATGACACTTAAAGAAAATTCAACTAAATCATATATTTCATTAAAATCTTTACATATTCTCCGAAAAGGATCAGAATTTGCATAGTTTGTGTGAAAGGCCTGAAGATATAATGGTATGTAATTGCGAGTTGATCGCTGAGGAACGTTGAGTTTAACATTATTAAGCAGGAATTCAGAACTAACGTTACCATAAAGCAAATTAACTAAAAACGCAATGTTAAGCATTTTTCTTCGGCTTACTAGTGATGGTAATTTAACGCGTGCAAGTCTTACAGAGTAAGATGGAAGTACTTCAGAGGGATTCCAAGCTGAGTTTACTAAGCAGAACAATAAAAATTGTTTTTGGACATATTCTATTCGGTTTATTTAAACATCATAGTCAGGATCCCAGATAATAGAGCCATATTCGATGATAGGTCTTACCAAAGATGTATATAACAGCTTTGTAATCATAGGATCAGTGAACTCCTTAGCCCAACGTTTTATAAAGGCAAGTACACCACGAGCTTCATTTATAGTTGATGTAATGTGTTTTATAAAATCTAATTTTGGATCAAGTAAAACACCAAGATCCAAAATCTCTTTAACTAATTCAATTTGGCAGTCACCCAAAGTATGGGTACCCAGAGGATTCCAATTTCTACAAAAGCGAATATGCTTACATTTTGTTAAATTGAGATTCATGATGTTGATATTGCACCAGTTATAAAAATTATCCAAATCATGTTGAAGGTTGAGCATTTCTGATGATTTTTTGTAGCTTAAAAAGATTTTTGCATCATCGGCATACATTAACACATTACAATTGTGTATTACACTCGGCAGATCATTTATAAAAAGTGAAAGTAGATTCGACCAAGGTGGCTTCCTTGTGGTGCTCCAGAATTGACGATTATGCTCTTTGATGTTGTATTATTAAAACGAGCACTTTGTTTCCTATAAGTAAGGTATGACTCAAGCCAGCGAAGACTGTTGTTAGTTAAACCCATTATGGAAAGTTTTTCAAGAAGAAGGCTATGGTTGACTTTATCAAAAGCTTTACTGAAATCTGTGTATATAACGTCCGTTATTTGGGTATTATTGAATCCTTTATGAATAATAGTGGTTAGATGTAATAGGTTGGTAATTGCGGAGCAACCTTTTCTAAAACCATGCTGGAAAGGTGATAGTAATGAAGATGCTTGACGAGAGAGAGAATCGGTTATGCACTTTTCAAAGAGTTTAGGGATAGCACTTAGTGTGGCTATACCTCTATAATTTGCCACATTTGATTTATTTCCAGACTTAAATAGCGGAATTATATAAGATTCTTTCCAAAGTTGAGGAAAGTAGCCATATGTAATTGAATGGTTAAATATTATTGATAAAGGTGTGGCAAAAGCATACGCACTGTTAGTTATCCTGGATCCTTATGAGAAGGGAAGTTCAAATCTGGTTGTCCATCTGTCCGTATGTCTGTTGAAATGGGGTTTCCAAAGCCCCCAGATATGATTAGGGTTTTTTTGGTATATATTTATGTCAGGTATGCTTATTATAATTTTGCTATTGAAATTCAGCCAGATCGGTCCAAAAAGGGCGGGGATATGAACAAAAAACCACGACTACCTCTAAGTTTTTCCAAAAATCCCTTGTTGTTGTTGTTTTTCTATTCCTTTTTTCTGCAAATCTAAAGAACGGCAAGAGGCAAAGTTTCCAAATTAGAAGTGAAGAAGTGGGCGTAGTACCTCCCGTACAGAAAATATTAAAAATTGTATAAAGACCTGCATTTTTGAACTGTCATATGACCTGTGGTTACGCCTTATATATCAAAAGATCCGAAATCTTTAGCAGAAAATATGTTTTTAAAAACTCGAAAAAAGCGGTTCAGATACGAAAAAGTTATGACAAAAAGTACCCATTTTCGGGAACCATTGATCTTCCCGAGTCCAAGTTTCATAACTCAAGTAAATGGTAAATTTCTTCTTAAACACGTCGTTATATAAATCTTTTTAATCGGTTAAAAAATGGCTGAGTAATAAAAAAATTATTGAAATCCCTAAAATTACATACTCTTTGTTGATAATTAAGTTTGGCTCTTCATATATTTATTTATTAGCACGCAAACATGTGCAAATAATTAAATGCAATTAAGCGATTAATACTAATGGGTGATTTTTTAATCGCAGTGTTTTTTTTAAATCTAATAAAACACTCAATTTTGCGTCATATATTCAAAATTTTTATTGGAATCGGTCTTTGCCATTTACTTTTTAAAAATAAATTCATGAAAAAGTTGCCCGCGGCTCAGGTTCAAATGGTCCATTCGTAAGGTCCAATTTTGCACCACTTTTTCGAGCGTTTCGGCCTGTATTCCATTAACGTGTTCTATGTTATACTCTTAGGCTTCAATCGTGTTTGGCTTGTCCACATAGACCCACGCCAACTCACAGGGCCATTTCGAGAGATAAACTGCTCACCAAACTCACCCTTCAATATGTCCATTGTTTCACGAGCTGTGTGGCATGTGGCACCGTCTTATTGAAAGTTGTTTACCATACGGCCATAGTGATGCTAACGGCTCTTACAGCTTCATTTTCGAAAAAATACGGACCAATGATTGTTTCAGTCCGTTATGGCTTATCTTATTTGTTATCAGATGAACTTAAATTATAGAAACTATGGATTTTGTTATTAGTTGTGGTAAAACCATCTTCCGAAGGGACAATAATTGGTGAAACCTAAAATGTTTATGAAATCTTAGATCTGATCCAAATAACTTAGTCAGTTTTTATCCAATCATAGCCAATTGACCACTATTTGTATTCGTTATTAAGTAGCCTTTCAAAAAAGGTATAATTAATTTTAATTGAACCATAACTTGACTCTGGATAGCGGCTGAAAAAGAGACGTAAGCAGCAAAAAGCCCAAATGTAACATTATTTATTAAAAGCGACGTAATGTGAGAAAACTGAGTTCATATTTGGATACAGCATGCCAAAAACACAAGAATCAAGCTTTGTACAGTCGATGGTCAGATCTTACAATGTTGTCATTAAAATTGACTAAAAATGTCTTGCAACTGTGTGTACATTGTACGCTTTTTTCATTTGGCAGATGTGTTAAATTAATGAATCTGACAATACAGTACTTTTCGCTTATAGTCCATTCCGCTTAAAGGCCAAAAACGGATATAAGCCAAAACTGTCATATTCACATGCAGATTTTTTCGAATTTCATACAAATTATTTGTTTTAAGGTCCATTTCGCTTGTAGTCCATTTTCGTTTAAAAGCCACATTTTCTTAGCATGCGTATATAATTCTTAATGCAAAAATTTTCCACACTGTTTTTTATATATTTTTAATCAACTGGCAACATGTTTTAATTTACCTTTCTGGCAATTACAGCACACGCTCGGAAATTCGATCCACTTTGTTTTTAGGGCGATTCAAGTTTCCGAATTATTCGAATTTCTGGTCGGTTTTTTTTACAAAAATTTAGATAAATTTGACCATAAAGATATACAAAACTATACTTTTTTTTAATTTTAGTTTATTTAACATAAAAACTATAAAAAACTTAACGAAATATAAAAAATAAAATAAAAAATATGTGTAATACAAACACCAAAAAAACTGAGTTTTAAACTCTAACAACATCAAGTTGATTCTGAGAGTTCGAATTTTTGAGCATCTACTGTATTATAAATGCCAAATTTCGCAATTTATATTTCTTGACATGGTGTCTTCGTCTGACAATTTTTTGTTAAATAAACGTCCAACTTTATAAAAAAACGCTAATAAAAATAAAAGAGTTTTTTTATATAGACTTTGACGTTTGGTATAACAAAAAACTGTCAGGTGGAGACCCCATGTAAAGATCCTATGAAATTGATATTTATGTTGTGTTTGATTTCGTCATCCAAAGAATTAAAATGAATCTCATACGCATTTGTTTTTATTGAAATCTTTTAAAGCATTTGAATTAATTAATTAAAAAGATTTTTGTTTTAACTATTTATTTAAAATAAATCAATATTTGGTTATGTTTTAAATAAACTTTTCTTTGGTTTAAAAAGAGTTATTCCAATTCGCTTATAGTCCACAAAAGTTGTGCAACTATAGTAGTGGACTATAAGCGAAAAGTACTGTAGCACCATTGTCAGAAAAATGACAACATTGTAAGATCTGATTATCGTCTATTAATAAAAAATATATATGGTGTGACAAAAAAGTTCTAAAAAACAGGTTATACCGGTTTATTACCTAAAAGGGCCGAGTTTTATAAAAGTACCAGACACTATTCCGCCTTTTTTTCTAACGAACAACGATAACTTTTAAGGAATTAACCCGTTTTACTCTTTTTAAGAGCATAACAATATGAAAGAAAAAAAGTTTGCTAAATATTTCCAAATGTAAAATTTCTACCAGCACGAAATATAAACCATTCATTTCAAAGTACATACTTATGTTCATTGCCCATTCACAAGGTATATTTACACAAGGTAAACTCATTTGGGAGTGTAGACATGCTGCTCTATAAAAGGAACCATGTTGTCAAAATTGTCTTCATATAAAACAAAAACCATTTAACGCACACATGTAGAAATTTTGGCTCATACACAAGCAATTTGACGTTGGGGTTCCAACTATGGGTAAACAGCTGACAAACATATGGGCCAACGAGTTTACCTTGTGTAAATATACCTTGCCCATTCACTTTAAGAGAACTATTAAGGAAGATGAAAAATGTTTTTTGTGAGTGTATTAGTAAAAAAACGTGAGTGTATTGAGTTTTTCGAACTGGCAGTGGCATGTGTAAATGCTAGGTTACCAATTTTTATTTATTTTGTCTTCTTCTGTAATAAGATTTACCATTCACATTGGTTGATAACCTAAAATTAGGGCAGGTATGGGAGTTTGAATTTGAGTTGAAATGGTAATAACTATTAATTGTTAAGCAATTTTAATTAAAATAGTTTAAAATATATTACAATGAATAAAACATATATTAGTCACTGGTAAGAATTAAATTTGTGGTGGTGGTTTTCACATTCTAAAAAGATTTTTACAAATTCACCAAACAAATCGAACATTTTCAGGCATGTTATAAATACAATATTTTTCAAATCACATAAAAATCAATCGTATAATGAGACAGCACTTTTGTATGCAAATTACAAACAACAAATATACAATTGGGAGATTCACAAGGTAGTCGTAAAGTTGTCAAGTCATAAGTCTTAAAATAATTACAAGAAATATATATGACTGCTGTGGGCAACCGCTTATAATTTAGATTTTTACTGTATCGTTATGACGAATCAATGAACACAGCATTAAAATATTTATTTTATTTAAAACACAACAGTATTTTTTTTAAGCAATTGTAAAATATTTTTAGGACATTATGACGATATGACTTAATAGCACACTTTGTGAATCCCCAAAATATATATTGTTTAATTAGACGATTTTACAATGAACACGACTATACTACGAGCTTCTGAATTCGACAATTTACTTTTTTATTTATATATGTATTTTTTTTTTTAAATTAACATTTCAGTGTTTATTAATTAAAATATTTTGCAAACTTTGCTTTTTACTTGTTATTTTATGGTCTTATAAAATCCATGTTTATTAAATTCTTGTTTGAACAATTTTATCTAAACATTTCCTGAAATACTGCAATTTAACTAAAGGACAAAATTACTTATTATTTACATCCCAGCAAGCAAAACAGTACGAAGAAGATGTTTGTAAACGTATTACCAGGGCATGAACAAGTTCGTGTAGCAGCAGATATGGAGAAGATGCAGCCAGTTTTTATAGTGAAGGGGTATTAAATGAGCAGAGATAGAGTGAGATAGAGTTTTAATGAGTTTTCTTGCGACTGTCAATAAATCTAATTTAACATGACAGTTTGTGTTCCCACCATCACACAAAGTATAAACACTCACACATGAAATAAAATGCAACCCTGATCCAATGAAAAGTATTATTTTATTTATTTATTTATTGTTTATAAATTTTTCAAAAAACGATGTAGTCGTATGGGATGTCAAACTTTTCTCTTAATACTTGTCATTTTCGTGACACATTGCATTCACACTATCACAAAAACATATTTGTTATTTACACTATCACACTTTGTCATATTACTTGAGTTTTTGACATGTATTAATACAAAGTATAATAGTGTAAACTAGCCTATAGCAAAAATTTAATGAAAAGCACTCAGTTTTTTGATAAAAATGCAATTCCTTGTCCCAAAAAATTGTAAGGCTATTAGACCCTTCACCACAGGTGGTGAATAGAGTATATAAAAGTTTGTCATTCCGTTTGTAATTTCTATAATATTGATGTTAGACCCTATAAAGTATATGTATTCTGGGTTCTTATGAGGAGCGAAGTTGATTTAACGATGTCCGTCTGTCCGTTGAAATGGATTTTCCGAAGACCCCATATATGATGGGGGCCAGGTTATTATACATTTATGTCACATATGGTCCGATATTGTTTGCTATGGAAATTCAGCAAGATCGGTCACAAATGGCTGAGATATGAGTAAAAAACCACGACTGCCTCAAATTTTTTCCTTTAAACGGCCAATTAGACGTGACATTACCATACCACCACTGTATTGCTACAACGACATAAAAATACCATACAAACCAATTAAATTTTGGTTTCTACGGTCATACAGTGGCTATGGTAATACAGTGTTGGTAGTGTGGTTTTTTTTATACCCCTCACTACAAGTGGTGGATTTTATTTGTAATGTCCCTGCAGTCGGCGTAGCTAGCGAATGCCTAGCTATTTCCTTAACTACCAATCATTACCATTAACTACCAGCCTAACTACTAGCAATGCACACGACTAACGATTTTAACATGGGGATGACATTGACGGTAGTCAATTGCCTCCATCTGCATAACCTTTTACTAATGATTTCACTAATCACATGTGATGTGCGATTTCACTGACACTGCTTCTATAGAAAAATAGTTAATGTTTTTCTTGTTGAATTCTCTTTGGAAAAAACTGTGCCGTTATAACGGCACATTTTTTTTCGACACACAAAAAATAAATATAGTGAGAGATTTAAAAGACGAACTCTTGCATTACTTGTGGCAAATGAAGTAGCTAGTCGATTTTTCCTTAGGGAAATACCTAACGATTTTGAGTCAATTTCTACTTTTAAAACTGCAGGGGTGTTTAATTTTACGCATACACATACACATTAATGCATGTATATGATATGCCGCTCAAATAAAGAAACAATCTCATAGACTCAATATATTTTGATTTAACGCTTCTTCAGTAAAAGCATTCGTAGCCGAGTTGTTAAGTTCCCTCCTGAGACTGATGATATTGCCAGTTCAAATCCCAAAAAGAATTTTTTTTCATATTTTTTATTTAATTTTTGTATGTTCTTAAAAACGATTTTAAGATTATAAAACGAATTTCAAGCATCAACTTTGGCAAAAGAGGAAACGGGCTTAGGTACATATATATAAATTTCTTGTTTTTTTTTATATTCTTCGGCATGGCGGAATGAAGAGTTGGCATGGCTCAATTAATATTTATTTATACCTATCTAAAGAACGTTATTTATGTATATGACTTTTTATTCATATCTCATCACGGTGAAGGGTAAATAAGATTCGGCATAGCCGAATATAGCACTCTTACTTGTTTTGTACTACAATTGCTAGAACAAACTCTAGCGACCCTAATTTCTTAACAAAACCCGATTTTTTTGATTAAAAACAAAACCGAACTTTTTGTTATCGACTTTATACGCTTTTTGTTTATTTATAAATTCTATTTGTCTATAAAAAAATTAATTTAACACACATTTTTTTCAAATATATTTGCTTAAAGGGTGATTTTTAAGCCAGATAGTGCAAGCTGTCAAATGAACTGTCATACCGCGCTCACTTTTTTAAGTTTATGATCAGTATACTCTAACAAAACATCGTTAATAGACTTTTAAGCAACGCTACAAAATTTATTTTGAAAATCTGTCATCGATGTGTTAGCGACGGGGACCGCAACTACCGACTTATTGAAATTAACATGTTGATTTCAAAAAATGGTTCTGGTAATTGCTCTTTAAGATCGTCCGATTGGGCACCTCTCGATTATTTCCTTAGAGCTTAGTAAAGTCACTGGCTTACGCCGATAAAGCTGTAACAATTGACGCCTTAGAGGCCAACATTGTTCTTGTTATTCGTGACATACGGCCAGCATACATGAAAAAGTGTATGCTGTAATTCGCTTAGCTTAATTTCGATCGCTAAAATGCCTTTAAGTTTACAAAATTTTAAAATTATTGCGATGACATTAACAGCCAAATTTAGCAATACACGTAACTGTATGGCATTCATAGCCAAAAATCGCTAAATCAACTTTTAAGATTTTTAGCGATAGAGATTTAGCTCTAGCGAATTACACAATACGGCTACAGAATGCGCTTCGTCAGTAACAGCCCAAAATCATTTTCATATTAGAATTAAATTTTTTCTGTACAAGTTCAATTTCTATGGGCATCTAAAAAATACCCCTTTTTTATGCACGAATGTTATTCCTGTTATCCCCACCCCAGAGAGCAATAACATTTTTTTACACTGCCGAAAAGCAACAAATTGCTTTAACTAAAAAAAGAGTTCTGTTTATTTTGTAAACGAAATTGTGGCAGTAATTTAATTTTACTTGCGCTGCTTTCTAAAAAGATTTTTTAAAGAGTAAAGAATAATTTGACATTGAACTAAATGAAGAAGGACTTTGAACTTTTGTTCTTTTTAGTCGGTAAATTTGTAAATTGCCAACTGGGCTTTGTGTAAAGTTTTCAAATTAAAGACACTTTTTTTAATTTTGTTCTAATACAAAGTTTAAAAAGACCAGTATTGCTCCTTTTGAATCCCCTTGGAGCCAAATTAGGTCAGTCAACATCTGGGATTGTTAGATCTCTTGACCAGAGATCCAGACTGACTATTGGTTGAGGCCTCCGAAAGTAGGCTTTCTGTGGGAAACGCTTTTTTTCTTGCAGAAGGAGCGGAGATTAAATAGCTCCGGCTCCTAAAAAATGGGCAAGTGTATAATCTTCCTGGATTATGCACTCAAATTGCTTTATGGGTGTGCTTGCTGCTCTCACATTCGGGGACGGCTGGTAAACATATTGTCTGTCAACCAGTGGTTGAGATCCAGCATGAGATAAGGCCATAAAGAAGGTGGCCACCTAAGTCTATTTCACATCCAGCTTTTACAAATGCTGGAATTGGTGTTGATCAGCGTTACCGTTGTGATACTAAAGTATCAATTTGACCCTTTTTTGACGGTCTTGATACCTTTTATGAACCTTTTTTTAAATTAAACTTTGTATCATTTTCACCTATTTTAAGACACTTGTTGACCCTTTTTTGAAAATAGCACTCACATTTTGTTTTTTGTCAACACTGCGGAACAGTAGTGCTAAACAAATGTTTTCGAAATAAGCATTGCTTAATATGGAACAGACTCAAAGTAGAAACTTACAATTCCATGCTTTGTTCTTCTAATTTGTTTCAAGCGGAGATGGAGGAATGGATTTCAAGATTTAATAACAAAATATAGAACGCCCATTCCTAAAAAGTAGTTAGTATTCCTAAAAAGTTTGTGTTAAAAGATTTTTTACGACTTCTAAAATAGATTTTTGATGGTAAATTAAGTACAGTTTTCCTAAAAGCAAACATAATTCTTATACATATTTGTTATTTTTTTACGGTGGTCTCTTTTCAAAAAAAAAAAAAATAAAATATGTGGCATTTTATTTAAAAAAAAATCCAATTTGGTGTTTGTTTCTTATAATTGTGATTTCTTAGAGAGTAGCATGATTTATTCTAAAAAAGTCGACCTTAATAATGGCATAAGGTATTGAACTTTTCGCCCTTTATTGAATCGATAGTGTTGAGAGTGCCCTGTAAAAAAGGTGACTTCAGTTTATGTTTGGGGCTGTTTTTAAAACGGCGACGATTGCCTCAAAGAAAAACAAAGCAACGCTAAAATTTTAAAATTTAGAGAATTTTGAAAAATAGCGCCCTAACAGACATGAAAACATTCGGAAAAAATTGCTAAATTAGCGGAAATTCCCAAATATTTGGTAACAGCGGTATGATAGCAAAGTCTAATATTTACTAAAAATCGTAGAAACGTACAAGAATAAATCGCTTCAATCGCGAACATGGCAACGATTCGCGAACGATTGCAATTTAAAACAAACCCTAAAATTTATTTGAAATCGCTTAGTCGTTTAAAAAAAAGAAAATATCGGAAAAAAACATAAAAAGCTTAAAAAAATTAGCTATAATAATAATGAACAAACTTATTGTCAGGTGTTAAAAACCGGAAAGGGCATTCCATAAAAAACTAAATTTTTTGAGCACTTCCTACCTGAAATAAATATTTTTTGTTTGCTTATATTATTATTATGTTCATTAAAATGGGAAATACTGCGCATACAAAACTTGACCCTTCTTTTATTGAAATACCCTTTTTTGACCACTTTTTCTGGAAAATCCCCTTTTTGAGACCCTTTTCGAAAATTTCCAACGGTAACCCTGGTGTTGATACTGCAATTTCAGAGTAATGCAAACTTTTTTGAGCTATGCTAATTTAATTCAAATTGCAATTACCAATTAAGCCTTTTATAAAGATAATACACAGTAAAAAACGATGGTTTACTTTTAAAACCCATTGGTATTAGTTTAAAACTTTAATTCTTATTATAAAACCATATGGTTTTAGCTTTAAACCATTTCAGTATTAAATTCTAATTTAAAACTAAAAGGTTTTAATTTAATGACAAATAAATTTAACTTAAAACCGTGAGGTTTTATTTTAAAACCATGAAATACTCATGCATGTCGATCAAATCTTAAATGGTTTAAAAACAAAACCTTTTTAGCTTGAATTAATAATTTTTAGTTTAAATTTAAAACCAAAAAAAGAATTAAACCTCGCTCTCTCACATATTAATCCCTTTTGGTTTTAAAATAAAACCAAAATATTATTAAATGGCTCTCGCTCTTACATATTTTTTCGGCAACTCTTAACTTAAGAAATTTTGGTTTAAAATTAAAACCAGAAAGTTTTAAAGTGCGCTCACACTCTCTCAGCTGTGTCTGGCAAGACGGCAAATTTAGTAATTTTGGTTTTAAAACAAAACCAAAAAGTTTAAAAGTGCTATTATACTGTAAAATCATAGAGAGCACATGGAAAATTTTCACAATGTTTCTCAAGGTAAAATACGACGCAAAAGTGCAATTTCTACAAATTTGTGAAGATATTAAAAGTGAAGAGATTGCGCCTGAAACAATTCTATTTGCAGGTACGTACGTTTACCTATCAAAAGTGATTAAATGCAAAATGTTTGCCAAAAAGCCATTTGTATTTTTCTTTGTAGTTCTTGAAAAACTAAAAATCAATACAGATTGCGAAATTTCTTTGCATGATCGGGACGGAGCCGAGATTTGTGTGGACCAATTGTTGGGAGTCATATTGCAGTTCATGCACTGCAATTGCTTTTTTATAGAAATTCGAACTAACAATAATGACACTTCAACAAATGTGAAAGAATCGTCGAGTCACCTTATAAATCAGAAGGTAGGTATTTCATTATTTGCTATGCTTGCATTAAAAATGTCCTTCTTTACAAGGAACTTGAAACCTATTTAAAAAGCGGAGACATTTCAAATATTTTGAAGGAGTACGAAAGCAACAAGACTTTAACCGACAACTCTCGTCGCTCTTTGGTGCGCGAATCCGTAAATTTTTTGCGAAAAAATTGTGGAAACCTTCCAAAGCGTGAGGAAAAAATTGCTTTGGCAAAATCAATTATACAGCTTTTTCCGTCCTACAAGGTAGCAAATAGCAAATTTGAAGGAATTGTGAGTATGCACTTTTGATTTGTTAATTTTTTTGTGCCTTATGTTAACAATACGATTTTAGGATCTTTTTTACAACCCGGAATATAACACAGGTTATTTGGCTGCAAAATTGAAAAACTTAAAGCACAAGCTCACAAAATTCTCTGACGTAAGCAACAAAAAACTGAAATTGTCATCAGTTAGAGAGGAAGGCAAGGAAGAAGAACTTTCACAGGATGATCTGACATTTTTTAAAAATTGCGTTGTTGCAGATAATTTGCAGGTTGTAAAGGAAAAGCTGCGTGAAACAGTTAAGGCCAGGATACAGTTTTGCGCAACAGAACCTAACGTTTTAGAACGCTTTCCTATATTTTTGTACGATTCGTCGCTGGTAATATGTTCAATTATGTTTTTTTAAACAAATTCTTAAGATTGCAGTTCTTATAGATTGCATTTGACTTCGCTCTTCGTTACGGAGAAGTGGCATCCAAGAGTTTTTTGGACAACTGGAGCAAGTATGAAAGCTTTGTGACCGAGATATCGAGTGAGGCAATTGGAGGTTCTTCTTGGGACAGATTTTGTGACTGGTCTACTGAAGTATCACCATTTTTAAACCTGCTAAAACTGCTGCCATCCACCGGTCTTGGACGAGCTCGAAAGAAAGTAAAATTGCAACAATCAGTTGACAGCTTCATTTCTTTTCAAAATGTAATTATTTTTTAAAACTATATTTTTATACTTCCACTCACAATATTCACATTTATCTTTACAGCTCAATACGCCTGTAGCAGAGTATAAGGTTGAGTCGCACCAGCCAGTAATTTTAGCAGTTGGACAAAGCAAAAGCTCCTTAATTCAGTATTTTATAAACATCGATGGTAAAAAAATTAATGTTCCCGATAATTACAATTTCTGCCAGGTATTCGACTTATACTTTAAGAGTTTTTATGTTTTTAACATTGAATTCGACGCAGCTATAGTGAACTTTATGCAGTTCTTTGCAAAATTTCTCTACGGAATTGATAATCAAAAGAAGCTAACGTCAAGACTTATAGAAGTCCATTCGAAGTTTGAAAACAAATTCAAGGAACGCCTTGATTAAATTTGAGTGCAGAATGTCAAATTTTTGCTCTTTATGCGATAGGGAATTCGAAACAGTAAATTTTGTGATTTTTCATTTAAGAAATGAACATTTTTTAGCAGAGTCCCATGGCTTAAAATTAAGATGCGTATCCAATAAGAAATGTCAAAAAGTATTCTGTACATTTAGTTCACTAAGAAGGCATTCAACATCCTGCAATAAACGTAAAATTAAAGGTGAAAGTCCGATTAAGAAAAAAAAATTTTTTGAAAATAATGATGAGTTGCCCATGAATGAATCATGTGACCCAACAAATAAGAGCGAACAATTTAATGTTGATAATGACAAACACACAACTAATCCATATGAGTTGCCTTCAGCAAACAATTTAAACACTTTCTCAATTGCTTCAATTGCTTCTCAAAATTTGATATCATGCAATATTTCAGAAAAAAAGATCAGTGAGATGCTTTCAACTTTAGAGGGTCTGTTTCAAAGAAGCTTTATTGAGTTTAAAAATTTTTTATTTAGAAAACATACAGAGATAAATATGAATGATTTTGAAGCCACTTTCTCTGATTGGAGGGACACAATAACTCAAGACTTTAAGCAATACTCTACTAAATATAGAAGAGATAAAGACTGTAAGAAAAATGAATTATATGTCCCTCCGATTGCTTGGCCTATAGGAGGCCATTGGGTTGTTAAAACAAAAAAAGGAAAATTACATTCAACAAAGCACTTTGTCCAGTCAACATTTCAATATATTTCTATTATTGCGACACTGGAAGCTCTTTTTAAAAACGATTCTTTTAAAGAATTATATTTTGCAAAAAACCACACTTGTGCTGAAAATATATTTTCCAGTTACTGTTGCTCTGAAAACTTTTTGAATTCCGGTTTTTTCCGAAAAGAAGTAAATGCTCTACAATTGCAAATTTTTTATGACGACTTTGAAATAGCAAATCCTTTAGGAAGTAAAGCCGGAATTCATAAGGTTGGAGCACTTTACTTTACAATACGTAACCTTCCTTTTCAGTACAATTCAAAATGTGAGAACATTCACTTAATTTCGCTTTTTTTGTGTAAAGACCTTAAAAATGAACACGTAAACTTCAATCATGTGTTACATCCGCTTGTTAATGATATACGAGCTCTCGAAAACGTTGGTGTCAAAGTAGACAGCGCTTTTTTAAAAGGCACCTTAGTAGCGATAGCTCACGATAATTTAGGGGCAAATACTTGTCATGGCTTTGTAGCTTCTTTTCGCGCGGACCATTTCTGCAGATTTTGTAAAATTCACCGAGAAGACGCTAAAAACATTTGCGTTGAACAGCAAAATCTATTAAGAACGCAAGCCGAATATAATGAAATGTTGTCCCTTAATATCGGAGTATCATCTTTAGATCACAAAACTACAAAAGGAATTAAAAGTGTATGTGAGATCAACAAATTGTCACATTACAAAATGTTTGAAAGCCTTAATGTTGACGCAATGCATGATATATTGGAAGGCGCTGTTCCTTTTATTTTAAAACTTTTTTTTCAGAAACTTCTAGAATTCAAACATCTGACTTTAAACGAAATTAATGACAAAATAAAAAGTTTTAATTATGGATTTTTACAAAACACTTGCATTCCTCCAAAAATCACGCTGGACAAAAAATGCCGGACCTCTATTGGCTTGTCTGCTTCGCAGAATTTGTGTTTAATTTTGCATTTTCCTTTAATTTTTTTTGACTTTTATGACAAAATGCCACATTTCTGGGAAGGTATTACTTCTCTGCTTCGGGTTTTAAGAACAGTCCTTTCTACCGTTGTTAAGCAAGAACATATCGACTCACTTCGAAGCGATATAGAACTACATTTGAAATGTATTGTCGAAGTTTACCAAAAAACCCTACTCCCCAAACATCATTTTTTGACACATTACGCGACAGTGTTTAAAAGAATAGGTCCACTGATTCATACATGGGCTATGAGGTACGAAGCAAAGCATCGTGAATTCATTAGGGATGTGCCAATTATCAACAATTACAAAAACATATGCAAGACCCTTGCTATAAGATATCAAAAAAGAATGAGTGTTGCTTGGGAGAATATGACATTTAAAAATGAATTTATTTTTCACAAAATGTACACTCTCCTTTTTGAAGATTTAGATGTAAGCGCTCAAAACTATTTTTTGCAAAAGTTTAGTTGCAACGAAATTACTAAAATTTTGATAACAAATAAATTTGAATGTAAATTTGGTTATATGTACAAAATAGGATTTATAATATATTTAAGAAAAGAAGTCGAATACATAACGTTTGGCAAAATCGTGGATATTTATGTAATAAATAACGACGTTTATTTACGTTTAGAAACTTTTGTAAGCAAACACTTCGACTTGGTCGCACATTGTTACGAAATTTCACCAAGAAATGCTTTTGAAATAGTTCGCTTTACTGATTTGCAGAACATAAGACCTTACGAATTTCATGTTATTAAAAATAAAATGCTTTTATTAGTTCCCAATCTATTAATTGAATAAAAATTTACTAAATATTTTGATAAAACTTGAAAAACTGTTTTTTTTTTATTTGGGCTTAGGTTTGGAACTATAATACGGATAATTTTAATCCAGTTTTGGATTTAAATTTAATCCAATTTTGGTATAAATTTGAATCTAATTTTTGACTTAAATTTAATACTAAAATGAGATCAATTTGAAACGTCTTGGATTCAATTTTAAACTATTTTGGTTTTAGTTTTAATCCGGAAAAGTTTACTTTTAAAACCAAAAATGGTTTTGATTTTACTCCAATTTTGGTTTTAATTCAATGACAAGAATATTTCATCTCCCGAATTTTCTCTCTCTCATTTTTTTATTTTTTTAATCCAAAATGGTTTTAATTTAAAACCATATCTGATTGTTCTATATAAAAACCAAAATGGTTTTAATTTCAAACTAAATTTTTTACTGTGTATGTATATAAGAACAATTTAAAAATTTACTGCTCACATTCGCCAAAAACTTTTTTTCCGCGAAGGACATTTGTGTTTAAATCAAAGTTTTTCCTGAGAGTGAAAAAATTAAGCAACAAGGTTTCGTTTAAATGTGCTAAATTCCCATTTCACACTATTGATAAACTGAAATTTATTGTTGATGGAATAAGCTATTCCTATGCACATTTCACTGATTGCTTAGGTCAGAAAACTAAAGATATTATACAAATAAAACTGTTAAGCGAATAAGAATTATAAAAACTATTTTTTTTTTTTTGGCTCCCAGGAAAAACTTTGAAAACTAATATGCAATTATTTTATTTGTTTTTTCTTCACCCACTTACAGCTACATTTACAGTTGAAATCAACCAATTGTGGTCGGGACTGTAAGAAAAGATAAACTTACTGTTTATTGTTGTGGTCTTTGTCTAAGCTTAATTCTGCTGGTATCTTACAGTTGTATAAATTGTCTGTACAATTTACTACATTGCTAGCCAAAGGATAGCTAAAGTAAGCCTCGAAACAGAAATATACAAACGAAAATTCTGATAGTACATAGAAAGTATTCCTGGAAAATATTGAAGGAATAAGACTATTAAAGCTTTTAAAATTGTAATTTGACTTAAGGGCATAATAAACCACACAAATGGCTTGGCAAACATGTCAAAATTTTACGTTTGCACAAATATTTTGTGTTGTTAATTTTGTTAATATTTGTAGAAATATTGAAAATTTTTAATATTTGGCAGCAGTGTTGCCAAAACTTGGTGACGAAAAATGGCTAAATTTACGGAAAAAAATGGCTAAAAAATGGCTAAAAATGGGCTAAAAAATGGCTAAACTTTTTTTTAAGTAAAAAAACACATTAAAATTCTATTAAAGCTGTTTACGATGAAATTGTAAGTTAAGATCAATTTCTTAAATAAGAATAAACGTAAATTAATATTTTGATAGATATGTATTTAAAAAATTAAATCATCGAAAAATTTGTCGTTATTGCTCATCTCATAGGAATCACTCTTGCCTATTAGTTTTAAATAATTTGAAGGAAAATCATAATCACGACAACATTCACCCAACATTATGAGTCCAGATCTACAATAAAAAACAAGTAAAAAAGTATAGTCGGTCAACCCTGACTAGATGATACCGTACACCACATTATAACCTATATACCAAATTTTATTAAATTATCTTTAAATTTGCGACCTGTACTTTGCGCACAAGGTGTGCATGGACAGCCAGCCAGCCAGCCGGACAAGCATCGTTAATTCGACTCAGAAAGTGATTCAGAGTCAATCGGTATACGTAAAGGTTGGCTAAAGCTATGTTCACACCTATTAAATATTTGACGTCCTACACGTGACCACTAGTTTTCTTAAAGAATTGTTTGCTTTTGCAAAACGTTTGGCTAGGGCAAACATTATTTAACAGTTTCTAAATTCCATTATACAATGATCATTTTAAAATTAAAGTTTTGTAAATAAATAGAAATTGTTAAAAATAAAGCTTAAGTTTGATCAATTTACTGGCAACGCTTTTTTTGGATTTTATTGTCAAATATTTGTTAGGTCTGAACACACCCTAAGTATTAATATTTAAAGGTGTTTCAAACATCAGCACAAACGCATAGTACCCTCTCCCCTGTTGTGGTGTTGGTAAAAATATTTTATTATTACAGTAAAATTCTTTACCTAATTAAAAAAATCGAATTAACGGTTGCTAAATGTAACCTATTTCTCAAATTACTTTTAACGATGTTTACTTGGCAAAATACCCTCTCTACTTCAGCATTAGACCATGGAAGTTAGAGCAACTTTATAGTCAATTCTGAAATTTCTAAAAAAATTTTGTTGCTGCCTGCATCTCTTTACTGAAATACTTGCAACCAGAAAGAAACACCAATGTTTGTGGTGATCCATTTTTTAAATTTAGTATTGGAATACTGTTCCTTTATTTTGAAACATGTTTCATCATCATCGTTTATAGCGATTTTCAACATTTGTAAAAGTTGTGATTTAAATTAAAGGCGTTTTAATTGTTAAAAATGTTTGTTTTTCTTTTATAAATTTTTATAATAAAATAAAAATTATTCCTTTAAAAGAAAAACGACAAAAAAATTTTATGGCTAAACAATTTGAAAAATGGCTAAAAAAATGGCTAATGGCTAAACTCATTTTTTAATGGCTAAACAGGGTGAAAAATGGCTAAATCTAGCCACTAAATGGCTAAATTGGCAACACTGTTTGGCAGACATGTTGGATATTTGTCAAACTTTTTGTCGCGTCTAATGCTAAATGTAAATTCAGCGAAAACTTTGCAGAGTAAAGACGTTGCAAAAGGAAGCATTAAAATAATTTTAAATAATAAATTAAATTTTTTTTATCAGTATTGCTTGCCACAAAACAACTCATTGTTAAAATCACCTCTTACTTTATTTTAAAAATCACGTAAAAATATCTAGGTTCACAATATGAAAGGTTTTTTTTTCAGAAACTCTGAGTTTATTGATGAGAGAGGAGATAATAATAGCATGTTCTCTTTCCCTCTCACCAAAAAAACTACGATTTTCTGAAAGAAAATTTTCATAGTGTGAACCCAGACAATGTGACAACACTGATTGTCAGTGATTACACAATGGAACAAAACTGAACTTTTTTTGTGTTGACTGGAAGTTTGATGGATGCAATTTTTTACTAATTTGAGTTCGCTGTTTTCAAATCTAATCTCCGTTTTTCTCCATCAGCTCTCATTTTTAAGTTGCAGGTACTAATCGTATTTTTGACTTTTTTTCAAAAAATTAAAAGTTAAAAAAAATTACATATTTTGTAATTTAAAAAAACGGGAAAAAGTTAAATTGTTATTACTTTCCCGTAAAGTCACATAACCTATAAACAAAACTAGATATAGACCATAAAAATCGATGAGCGCCAGTTATGGGTTGATTAAACCGCTTTTGGAAAAAAACACGTCTTGTCTTTTCTGTTATAAAATCTTCAATACCTTCTTTACTTTATAATTAAACTTATTAACTAAAAATACAAAGTGCTTATTCTATTGGTTTAATAATATTTTTATTAATCAGCAATTTCGTTTAAACAGGTTAATGATCGATATTTATTAACTTAAAATTCAAAAGTCCTTATTCTGTTTGTTTGATTTTAAAATAATATTTTTAATGATTAGCAATTTCATTTATTTCAAAAAATGCTTATTCTATTGTTTTAATTTTGAAGTTATATTTTTACAGCCTTATTCATAAAAAAATCTTAATTCAGGTTTTTGATACATTTTAGTTAAAAAACATTTTAAGCCTTAAAAAGCTTTTTTAAAAATGTATATTCATAATCAGCATTTTAACTGATAAACGTTTTACCCTATTTTTTGATTGCAAGGTGGCAATACTATCTCTTTTATTGGTCACTTGAATCATAATGATGCAAAACAGTGGTTATTAATTCATACTCGTACTCGTATCTACAATTTTTTTTGTAGTGTGTGAGAAAAAAAATTGCTTTTTATAAATGAATAATAGTACGATAGTTTCTCTTTTATTAAACAAAATAAAAAGAGTTCAAAAAGTTTTTAGTAAAAGTGCAATTTAGATGATGATTTAATTGCTGACAAGAAAAGTATTTAAATAACGAATTTTATTTTATGTGTTTTGATCATTTACACATCACTAGTTCATTCTGTACAATTAATAATTTGTTGAGCTTTAATTTGTGAAATTGAAAAATATATTAATAATATACATACAAACTTACATATTTTTGAATTTCATTTTATTATTAATGTATATATAAATATTGAATAAAAATTTCTCGCAAAAATGTTCAAAATGACCATAAACACACAGAAAAAAGCAAAAATGTCACTTTAAAATAGGCTTAAACAAGAGTCGAACCAATTTTAAAATTCGTTTATTTACACAAGGTTTAAAATAGGATTTTTAAGGTAATATTCGCTTATGAATACAATTTTAACCATTTTTGCTTAAAACAGGTTTGAAATGATTTTTAAAATGTTTATGAATACGGCTGTTAATGATCAGCAATTTTATTTATTATGTGTGTGTTATAGTTTCTTAGTGGCTTTTTTGGGGGTATATGTGGTGACATAACTACCGTTTTGTTTTTATTAACAATAAGGTGAAGGTACCTCATATTTAAGTGAAGCAAAAAATCGTCCATAAGTCCTGCGAAACATTTGAATTTGATGATGAAAGGGAAAAGACGAATGGAAAATTTTGCTTTGCTACGTGTGCAAGCAGTTTTTGTGAGTTTTTTATTGAGAGGAAGAAGAAGAAAGAGAGAAGGCAACAACATACTGCAAAACAAATGTTTCATTCTATGAACACGAATGCAGTTCAAAAAGAGAATTGAAAAAAGTATTTGCAGCAAATCTTTCATAATATGGACGAGGACTAAATAGAACGAACAGCAGCAAACACACTCATTTAAAAATATATTAGTTTTGTATGGAAACTGCGATTTTTATCAATTCAGTTTTCTCAGTAAATTGTGAACAAAATAACTAAATGTTTTTAAACCGAAACTGTGATTTTTGTCGCATATTTATTTTTAAGATATTAAAAAAAAACAATAATTTAATTTTTTTTAAATGGTTCTTTATTTTCAAAACTTCAACGATATCTCTAAAACTACTGGGCAAACTAAAAAACAATATTTGAAAGGCTTAAAGATAATATCGTTAATATTTTTTTTTTAACTAAATATGGTCAACCGTTTTCCAGTTATTCCAATATATGTAGCGGAAGTGCTTTAATTTTGAGCATAACAGTATATCTCGAAAAGTCGAGCTGATAGAAAATAACTAAGTACAGCGTCCCAAATTACCTATAAAGGGCGCAAATCGTCGCAGTCGTGATCGAGTGACTTTGATCGAAATTTTACATTTTGATATTATGTCATTCGATAACGAGTAGTCGATCGAATTTAATTTAACAACCGAGTTTGTTAAATTTTAGGTCAACAAATTGTTTATTTGATTCAATGAAAAAATTTATCAATATTACACTTTGCAAAATAGCACTCAATAAAACATATTTAATAATGAAATAATTAAATATTTCTTCATATTCAATAAAAAAATATTTAAATCAAAGTAAAGACAGTATTTTTACAACCTTTGTCCATTTTTTAGCTAAAAATTCTCATTTGCTTTACAGTTTTAGTTGAATAATATCTTCAGTTTTTCCAAAGTCTTTGAAAAAAGTTTCATGATGATCTGGCCTAAGCAACCAGCGAAATGCGAATAGGAACTAGCTTCTTTCCCCACAATAAATTTTAGTGTTTTTATCAAAGAATAAAAGTTAGGAGTTAAGCACATAATAGTTAATAAATAAATAAATAAAGATTCAATAAACATTTTGTTTGTTTTATTTAACATTTCCAACATTTTATTTTAACAAATCACCAGTGTTGCCACCTTATGTGTAATTACACACATTATGTGTAATTTTTTTTTTCATGTGTAGCCCATGTGTAATTGACTCCATGTGTAATTCATGTGTAATTTAAAATTTTAACTTTTTGTAGCACTGATTTTTGTTATTATTTTGTCACAAGATGTAAAAAGGTTTAATATTCTTGGCAAAACTTAAAAATTCAATTAAAAGAATGGAAGCGTTAAGAGAGCTGAACTAAAAATAGTTGGATCATTAACTGCTAACCATTTGGCATTTAAAGCTGATGGCCTAAGACGCTAGTGCTCTAACAATTCAACTGTATAATAATTATATTGTTATATAGTTACAAATAAATATAACATTTGGCATTTAGATAGCTTTTGTCACAATTTATTACCTATAACGACGAAACATCCCGGGTACATTGTTCTTTTTTTAATTTCAACAGAGTGGATCATTGACTGAAAAAGAAATGTTTGAGCTTCTCAAAAGCACAATTTTAGAAAAACAGATTCCTTTTGAAAATCTAGTTGGAGTTTCACCAGACAGTTTAATTTAGATGTTAAGTTGTTAAATACATTTGGTAGCGTCGAAGGCTTGTCTGAACCTTCCCACATATTTGGAAAATTTACTTCTCATATTAATTTGAATGTGTATTCTAAGTCAAATTACAATTTTAAAAGCTTTTTTACTTTAATAGTATTATTCCTTCTCTATTTTTCAGGAATATTTTCTATGCACAAAAGCAATCGTTTTTTTTTTAACTAAATGAAAAGTTTATACATATAATGAAATTTAAAACAAAACTAGTGAGTTTGCAAATAAAAGAGTTAGCATGTGTAATTTATATTTTCATGTGTAATTTTAGCATGATCGATGTGTAATTTATCATTTCGTTGGTGGCAACACTGCAAATCACGTAAACATTTAGTTGAAAAAAATTATTTTGGGCAACAACTTTGACTCAATAAACTTGGTTGTTGACTAAAAATTCAACAATTATGCATACAAACTTTATTATCAATACCGCAAAAATCGTCATCGCAGAAAATTCAAAAAATTTTGTAATGAAATATGCGATTTTCGTATTTAAATATGAAAAATTTTTGTTTCTGTGTAGCATATCTTCATGCTTAAAGCTACAGCCTACCGGCGAAATCAACGATATGAAAAATTCTTCAGTTTTATTTATTAAATTACCAAGAACTTAAAACAAAATTGAAGGAATCAAACAATCTCATGGTAGGGTTTAAATTGTAATCGACGAATTGACATATATTTCATACAAAAAGCATGTTCATATTACTATTGTTTCTATAAAGCTGAAACAGAATAATTTGAAATAAATAATCCTGGCTAAGAGGTTTTGTGTGCAACTTTTCAAAAATATGGCTGAAATTTACTGATTTATATAGACATGCTTAGCCAACAACAAATTAACTCATTTAAAATTAATTTCTGTGAATATCTCATATAATAAATTTATTTAATTCCCTATAATTTTTTAAAACCAAAGTTTTTCAATATTTCTACAGCTATGTTCACACCTATTAAATATTTGATTTCCTACACGTAACCACTAGTTTTCTTAAATAATTGTTTGCTTTTGCAAAACGTTTGGCTAGAGCAAACATTATTTAACGGTTTCTTAACTACATTTTACGTAAATTGAATTATCAGCTTAGACATAAAGTTCAAAATAAAGCTTACGTTTAATCAATTTACTGGTCACTCTTTTTTTATGATCTAATCGTCAAATATTTGTTTGGTCTGAACTAGGGTTTTTTCCCGGGATTTCCCGTCCCGGGTATTCCCGGGAATTTCAATTATTTTATTTCCCGTTTTCCCGGGATTTTTCTTGCGGGATCCCGGGAAATAAAAAAATCCTCATAATTTCAGAAAAGAGCTATTTATACTTTGAAATTTAGTTTTCTATTCTCTAAAAATTAGCATCTGTGGATGGGTTGTGGATTAGATCAATTACAAGAAGTGAGTACATGTATTTAAATCAATGTCTCCTGATTATTACATTTAGTGAAGTGAAGAGTTAATAAAGTACATTAATTCAAAATAAGATGCAGGCAGTAAAGTTTCATTGTCCATGAACAAGTTTTAAAAATAGGAGATACCTAAACATATCGCTCCTTTATTGCAACTTAGTTATATCTACAAAAACAAACGATCTTGGCAAAATGCGATTAAAGTTTATGATGCAATGAAGGAGCGATATGTTTATTAGGTGATAAACAAAAATTTTCAATTTCAATTTGTGTTGGTTTATATACCCGTGAAATACGGGGAAACCGAAATAAAATAACATTTTGGAAACTCGTGTAAGATACTACAACATACAACTTGAAAAACACATTGTCCTAAAGATTACAAATGGACCTATTGAAATGAAAAGGTTTGTAAGAAGCAGTCCGGTTGATGCTATTTTTGCATCAACCTTGACATACATTTGACTGATATAGACGCTGTTTATACAAAAGAAAAAATTGCTTCTGATTGTGCATCCAAAGCATGCTACAACGGTGCACTTTTAACTATTTGTCCAACCTCGGTAAAAAATGAACGAAATTTTTCGGAAACATGATAATTAGTAAATAAAATCAGGAATATACTTTTTGACGACTTACCAAGCGCTTTAAGTGTGTCAGAAAGTTATTTCCTAAGGCGTTAAAAAATGTTTTAAATTTCTTTAAAATATTTTATCTATTTTATTAATTAACTTTTTGATCCCATATCTTGAGTACCTTAATTTTATTTTGTGTTATGAATTAAATTGTTGTTTATGTTATCTTTTTATCTTGTATCCAGAGCATAATCATACTGAATAAAAGCATAATAATAGGGAATAAAGGCGTGAGGTGATAATAATTCAAGTTCCTATTTTAATATTCTATTATTTTTTTAGTATTGAACCATTTCTTTTACTTTCTTTGTTAACAAGTTCCCTTACGTTATTTTATAAAAGTTTTTTTCATTAATTAATAACAAAATTTACTTTGTATTATTTATATGGAGCGGGATCCCGGGATCCCGGGAAATTTAAAAAAATTTCCCGCTTTCCCGGGAATCGAAAAAGTCCGGGAAAAAAAAACTCTAGTCTGAACATACCTTAAGTCATATGTATTTTGTAGATTCCTTACCTTCGTTAATTGTTTTGTTTTTATTCAAATTAATTTTTTATTACAAAAACTAATTTGATTTTTGTATTTTTATGTATTCGAATTTAAACCGGTTAACCGGTTATTTTTAAAAAGCTTAACCGAAAACCGGTTTTTTTAAAATAGCAACTATTCGGAATATTCGAAAACCGGTTATTGAAAAAAGTCGAATAATCGAACACCCTAGTAAATAATGAAAATTCTCTCTAATGAACATACCTGGTACTTATTATACTATGGAAGTGTTAAGTTTCTTTTTTAAAAATAGAAAAATTTATATATTTTAACTTTTGTTTATAAGGGCAGTCTCCAAACCGACTTTATGACTTAAGAATACAAGTCCGTGAGTTGCAAGAAGGATCGTGTCTTCCACTATTGCTCCCCACTTCCCCTTGAATCTGCACTTGATTGTTTCAGCACAGATTTACAAACATCTGCAAGTAGTTCTACCACAGAACTCAACTGACACTTAAGCAAATCTAATAAAAAGCAAAAAAACAATAAAAAGAGCATAAAA
Source organism: Pollenia griseotomentosa (assembly GCA_963931875.1). Lineage (NCBI taxonomy): Eukaryota > Metazoa > Arthropoda > Insecta > Diptera > Polleniidae > Pollenia > Pollenia griseotomentosa. The sequence continues at coordinate 10,977,861 of OZ007560.1, read as the reverse complement.
TGAAAATAAATTGCTGGAAAATGTGGAAATTTAAAAGAATGAAAACAAAGAAACGGATAACACAAATTACAACTAATTAAATATGAGTTGTTTTTTAATCGTACAAATAAAAAACTAATCTCTTTTTTTAATTTCGTTTTTCTTCTTTAACTTTGCAGAATAAATCTAATTTACAAGAAAATTGGAGATGATGAAAGGAAAATATAAATTAACATAAACATTTCTAAGGAAAAATCGTTATAAACATTTAAAGAGACAAAAGAGACAAAAGAAAAGTACACAATAAAAAAAATTACATCATGGACATTTTGTTAAAACGGTTCAGCAAAAAAAAAGGGAGAAGAACAATTAAATGGTTTTTTAACAAAAGCTCTGAATGTTGTTTTTAAAGCGTTTGATTAATTACAAAATCGAACCGATATTTTTCGATATTTCTGTGGCAAAAAGGAAAAAGTGCCTAAGTCGACTTACGATAAAATGTGGGTCTAGGACTAATATATTTTTTAGTGTTACCCACATCAGTAAAAACGCATAATACCCTCTCCACCATTGTGGTGTGGGTATAATGAAATTGCATGCGGTATTTTTCAAAGTGCACATGCACTGCAATGCGTATGAGTAACAAGTTCTCTTTTAAATCAAATTACTAAATTGTGTACTTCAGCAATGACTCCGGCATATCAAAAGCAGCGTCAAATTAGTTTATAAAACTGAATTTGTGCGTCCAATTTTAAATTTGCACAAGTTTTATTATGCTTGTCTTAAGCTTAAGGGGGAAAAAAATAAATTTATGGTATAATTTCATGTCTACAAGTTTAAACAGTAGAACATGGCTATAACGATTTAGTTGTTATAAAGAACCTTGTCTTTTAGCTTGGTAAATATTGTTGTATTTTTTATGCAGATACATATTAAGAATTATGTACTTTAAAAGCGTTAGACCTTTTAAGTTCATTACATTCGACCTCTACTGTTGTATTAAACAAATATCTGTAGACACATACATAGCCTTATTTTTACGTACAAATGTATGTATGTAATATACATACACATTTAATTTCTGCACAAAATACATATTCAATTTAAGACTTTAATTAAATTTGTCCTATAAATTCCGCATATCTCATAAATATTTACAACAAAAAATAAATGAGTTATAAAAATGGTGTTGTTAACGTAATCGTTTGTTAAGATACACTTGAATGTGTCTCAACATTTCACTTGGGCTTATAAGATTAACTAAAATCTTATTAGTTACAGTATATGAAATATCTAATGAGTTTTTTTAACAACAGAGCAGCCATTAATATTTTAGAAAACATCTATTTTATTAGGTTTTATAGTTCAGATATTTATAAATGTATGTATGTTAGAAAATTGCTTAAAAGACTCATCGACAAAGGCATGTAAATCTCTCTCTGGTCTTTATGGAAATTTGATTTAAAATTAAATTTAGTAAATCATATACATAACAAATTTTTGCTAAAAAAAAACATCTCATCAGTAACACGATAACAAACACTAACTGCCGTATTCATAAAAAATAAAATAAGTTTAAAATGTGGTTTAAGGAAAAAATTTCATAAAAATTTGTTTAGTCTGGGTTCGCACTTTGAAAGTTTTCTTTCAGAAACTCTGTGTTTATTAGTGAGAGGGGAGAGAAGAATAGCCTGTTCTCTTCCTCTCTTACTTATAAAGTCAGACTTTCTGAAAGAAAACTTTAAAGTAAAAACACAGACTTAAAATGCATTTTAAATCCATTTTAATTTTTTATGAATACGGCAGTAAAAAACAAAATATTTAAAAAATATCACATACCTTTAGGCTGATTTAATAGAAATGTTTTATTTTTTTTTTTTTTTTTTTTTGTTATAAAATTACAAGCAGCGTTGCCGTTCCTGTTACTTTTAACCAAAATTGGTTAAGGGGCACATACACGACTACAGCATGCACGCTTAAGCTAAAGGTCCATATCACGCGTTTTCGCCTCCACGCAGTGCATGCTTTTCTAGCCTTACTTGAGTTCTACGACTCAAGTTACATGCAACGCTTTTTATGCAGCAGCAGAACAAGTAAAAATAAAATTTAATTTGTCAAAATCAGCTGATTTGTTCGAACGCTGCTTGTGACGCTTACAAAAGTAGAAAGTAAACCTACTTTTCGCCTCAAGGCATCTACGCTTTTGTGCATGTAACTTACTACGTATAACTACACAGCTGCGTATGCAGCGAAAAAGCGAGTAAGGCGTGGTGTGGACCTCCAGCTTTAGTCAAGTGTTGGTGCCAGTGGTTTGTTCCTGTATGACCCAATTTACAATGTTGACATTTCTTGCCAGACAGACATAGTTTGCAGGCGAGAGAGGAAAGAAGTATGGTGTGTCACGCATACAGCGTCGCCCCCTTACCAACATGCTTCGTCTGTCTGGCAAGAATGTCCACATTGTAAATTGGGTCTATGGACGTTTTGGGGGGTTGTACGCTTTGCTGTTACAATGTTAAGCAAAGTTTGATATTTTGCTGATGGTATGAGATTGTGGTATTCGGCATTATAGTGAATTTATCTCAGTTAAGAAAGGCATCAGCTGAGCCAGAAATCTATGCCGGAAGGAAACCGGCAGCGGCGGTCCACTATTGACACAATTATCAGCCGGCTAAAGTTAATATTTTACAAATTTTCCAAACGTTTGGATATTTATTTGTGTTAATCAGTGTCCTTAAATTAAAATTTGACACCACTGATTTATGTATGTAGAAAGATTTTATGAGAAGGCGACTAAATTTGCTACACTTTGTAAACCGAAATAAAAATTATTAATTTCAACCTTTAATTTAAGTGAAAGAAAATTGTTTGTCTTCGATCGCGGTCGATGTGTTGGCCCTGGTGTATAGGATTCGGCATAACCGAATATAGAATTTTTACTTGTTTTTCAATAAAACGATTTTATTTAAATTTTTTATAAACATTTATTAAAGAAACTCTTGCTTTTTTTTTTTTTTTCTTTTTTTTTTGTTTAGTTTTAATAATTTTTATTACATTAATATATTTTTAATAATTCTCTTGAACTTCTATTATTTATAAGTGACAATCAGTCATTGTCATCATTATTATTACTTTAATTATAACTTTTTCTATTAATTTTTTTAATTGTGAGTTTTTATAAAAAAAAAATCCTTTTTATTTAATTATCATTTTATTATTTTGTATATAAAAAAAATGAACGGAAAAATTAAATTTTTTAAGTTTCAAATAAAAAAGTTCTTGCTTTTATATTAGAGATAGTATTTTTTTTGTTTTTCCTAAAATTTTTCATCTTAACCTAAATTTAATAAACTTTAAATAAAATAAATTTATTTGTAGAAAAAAAAATATTAATGAAATTTTATAAAAGTTGATTGATATTTTCTTTTGCCTTAAGAAAATACATAAATAATTAGATAATAATTGCACATAATGAGTATGAGTAAGTAAGTAAGTAAATGTTAATGTTGTTTTTGTTTTTTAGAAATAATAATAATTAATTAAATTAAATTGTATATAGAAAAAAGGTAAAACATATTTAAACTAAGAAAATTTTGTTTTTTAGTTGTAGAGATTTATAAAGAAATTCTATAAAAAATTAAAATAAACTCTCGAATTTAATCAATTTATTTGTATATTTCATTTTTTAAATCGAATTATTTAATATTTCCTAAAAAAGTATAAACGGCCTAATTTTCTAAAACACTTTACATTCTTTAAAAATTGTTTTATAAAAACTTTTTTAAATTTGAAGTTTTATTTATAAAAAAAAGTCCTTAATGCGAAGGAAAGAGTTTTCGAAAATAAGTTTTAGTTGTTAGAAAAAATTGAGATTTTTGTTTCAATTATTATGTATTTCACACCGATAAGAAAGCTGGTGGGGGGCTACTCACTATGGCGATGCGAATTAAAATGGTGTCAAATCTAGTGATTGGTACTTTGGTTTGGTTTGCGCATTTGTCTTTCGCATCTCTGTTTTTCTTTTTGTAAATATTTACTTTTTATGTTACTAAAATTTTCAAGCAAACACACGTTATGAGGCTTGACTTTCCTTTTTTATTTTATCTTTAATTTTTATTACCAGTGTAGCTACATTTTCAAAACATTTTGCGAATAGGTTTTCAAAAGTGACAGGGAGTACCAAATTGGCCCTTCCACGACAATCGGTTCTACGCACCGACACAACTCGGAGTTTAACGAGTACCAACCAGAGATTGTCAGCTCAGCATTACCTATTCTTCAGGTTTCGCTGCTATAAAAACAACCAAATTGGCTTCTTATCGCTTTTAGCTTTCATGACGAAATTGCATTTGTATCGCAATAGAAAGTAGCCGACTGACTTTTCAGAACTTTTCTTTAAAATTTCGAATCTTTTTCTTTTACAATCCTCATCATAAGGAATTGTAGGGATTATTACATATTTCGATTTGGCAATCGTAATCGAATACTTTTTCCATTTGAAAGTAATTTTGTTTCTAATTCTTTCAGCAGCAGTTGTGAAAACTGAAGAAAATGCTTTACAACACTGAAAAAATAATTTCGATTCGTTCAGTACCGAATGGAAAAAGTCTTCGAACACGACTGCCAGAATTAGCCCCGCTTTTTCGCTCGAAATTTTTTGAGCAAATACTGACAATAAATTTTGTCCTCAAATGTTTTTTTTTAAATTTACCTAATTTTGCTTTTCTTATCGATTTAACTTTTTATCTGTCTTACGGCCATGTTCTGAAAATCGAAATCGAGTGAAATTGAAACCGATAGGGATTTTAAGTTTAATTTCTTTTTATTATGTCCGTAGTTTTTCCTGGTTTGAATTGTAGTTCTGCTTAAGATAATTGATACTCAAAGTATGAAGTATAAACAATTTTTTTTTGAAATTATGATCGTTTTCGAAGTTTGGTCAATTTAAACTTTACCCGATTTCGATTTCGGAAACATTGCTGTAATTTCTGTTTTATAAAAGGCACGGTAATTTCATTAATTGTACTTAAAATTTATTAATTGTTTAATGTTAATGAAAAAAAAAAGAATTTCTTTTAAAATAAAAGTATGTAATTTGAAGTTAACAAAAAAAATATATCTGTGGCATTTTGACAAGACAACAACAAGTCGAGATAAGATGGCATAAAAGTTTTTTAAAAAAAATCGGTGAAAAAATCATTTTTATTTAATAATAAAATAAACCCAAATTAAAGAAAAAGTTTCGTTTATAATATAAAATTTTTAAAACGTAAACAAAAATCTTTTTTGAATGAAAATTCGTTTGATTAACGAAATTTTTTTCAACTTTTTAAATTTGACTTAAGATGTTTTGTCACAATGCCACAGGTATAAAAAATATATATATGAGGTTTTCACAAATTAAAGTGTTTGAAAGCAAAAATATTTAAAGATTTTAAAACCCTTTTTTTAATTTTACACTGCAGTTACACGTTCTAATTATTCTTGATAGTTTTTTACAGCGTCGAAAAACTGCAGTCAAAGTAGAAAAACTGCCATTTCTTTCACTTCTTCATGTGTCATTGGCAAAAAAGAAACTGTTGCTCAAGGCGAATGCATTTTTCAGGTGGCGTTGAAAACACAGCTGTGCTACTTTTTTTTCTTAATTAGAGAGAGAAATGTCAAAAGTTCCTTGTGATTTTGACATATGGATCAACGAAAGCAACAAAAAAATACATTGTTGTGTTTTTGGTGTTGTTACTTGTTGTAGTATCGACACCACCGTTTACATAAATTCGCCTTGCTGTTGCTTTTACTTTGAATTCATTAAATGTAAACAGTCGCTGTCAATCCAACTTAAAAAGCGAAAAGTTGTATACAAATTTTCATTTTTTGTTCGACAGTTTTTGGTTTCGACTGCAGTTTTTTAAACCCAGGTTTTTTACAAAAACTGCTTGTCAAAATTTACAAAAACTTAAGCTGTGACGTAGGCTGCACGCAATTTTTAAGCAATTTACTTTCAAGATGTCATCAAGAACACAATTTAAAAAAAAAACAAAAGAAAAATGTTCTCACTAAAATTGCAATCAGCTGTTTTCTTGACTGTAAATTAAAACCCACATTGGGAAAGAAAAGCAAGTTCGCATTAAATTTTAAAAGTATCAATGTATGAGTGAAAAGCTGTCCAGACATCATCTCAAAAACCTTATTGCGGTTATAACTGGCCACTGCCCCATTGGTAGGCACGCTTAAGAGGCTAAAACTCCCTTGCAAGGACCCACATATGTAGAAGTTGCTGCGACGAGGAGGAGGAAAAGTCAACGGAATATCTTCTTTGTCATTGTCCGGCAAATCTTGTCTCTCTAATATTGATTTAAAAACGGATCCACTCTTTTATTGAATCGACTGGGTGGCTGAGTGAGAATATTACAGGGCCGTTGGGAGACGGTGCGATATGGTAGCACAACGGGAACTAATTAATGGACCCACACAAGGCGAATTGACTAGAATGTGAGGTTAACTCTGCAACAACACTGCTTCGAAGGTCGGATTGTCAAAAATATTGCTAGTAAAAATACAGGTTTGTTTACATAAAAAACTGTAGTTTCTATAAAAAAAACTTTGACAAGTCGACCACGGAAAAAACACCTTATGTTGACTTGACCCCACGTTCTAGTGAAGTCGCCTTGAACCCAAGTGAGCTGTGCTTGATAACGGCTGCCAATAAAATCTAACCTAAACTAGTGACAGAGTGTAAGTGTATTGTAACTTAAAACAAAATTTTAAGCAAAACTTGATCGTAAAACCAACGAGGTTATCCAGTTTTACAGTTTTATTAATTTTTCTTTAGATTTTGTGGTACCAAAAATGGAATTCGAATAAAATTTAAATCAAACAAGTTTAGAACAATTAACTTGTGTTTAAAAATCTTAAACCTGATTCAGATCAAGCGATATTTCGCACAAAAATATGTCATGAAACAGAAGATTGGTGACGAAGGGTGTAGAGCTGTGGGAAAAACGATATCGCACAAAATGAAAAATCTAGCAACAATTTGATATTCCTCTTTGATTCGTAAAAATGTTTGAAATTTATACACTTTCCTTTCTATTTTAAAAAAAAAAAACTTAAGACTTTAGCAAGAAAGCTTGCTGTGTGTAAATAACAATTAATTACCTAAAATTGAAAACCAGACAGAAACAGTTTTTATCGCTTATATGCACACCGGTTATAAGCATTTAACGCTATAATAGGGCAAATGTTAAACGTCAGTTGCAGAGCAACTCTCTTTTTCAAATGCATTCTACAATGCAACCGTGTAGAGTTTAAAACTGTTATATGACCCAAAAAAGTTATCGATGCTTTGTTTAACTTGATAATACATTTTTGACTTTAACTGCAAAGTATTATGATGTTTTGAAACTCAACCATTTATAACAACTTGTGTAATTGTACCTGTAGGAAATTTAGAAAGTAAAACTTCGCAATTGACTTTGTCAATTGTATTACTGACTTACTGTAGGCCTAGACATTTAGCATGTTCTTGCCGCTGAAAATCCACTTCTGACCACAGAACTATTGACTAGGTAGTTTCAATGGAGACATTGGAACCAGCAATTTACTGGTACATTTTATAAGTTATAGATAACTTTTTGGAAACTTTTTACTTAATTTTCACTCTTACAAATAAAGATGGATGGAGCAATTATTTAAATCGATTAACGTGCATACAAACAGATATCGCTCATTTGCTGCAACGTCGTCGTAACTCAAAAAATTAAATGTTGGAGTTTGTAATGCAGAATTGTTCGCTATGCTTTTCTTTATATTCAGCCTTATTCCGGTTGCCGTTGTCGTCATCGACAGTGTCGTTTTTTGTAAAGATTAAAGACCACAGGCTGTGTGTCACTTTTATCTATTACAAAAAACCGGAATAAGGCTGATTGTGTATAGCATTCATCTTTATTTCTTTAATACTTTCCCCGTTTGAGAAGAAAATGTGTCGTTTATTTTTCCAAGTGATGCGAGTAAATCGAAAACTTTCAACAAGTTTATTTCGAAATTTATTTTTTTCAGTTATGACGATTACGTTGCAGCAAATGAGCAATTTGTGTGTCTGTACATATTTTGTTTAAACAACATGCTTAATTATTAAAAACCAATCCAAACATATAAAGCTGTCATAAACATTATTTTTCCCCCCCAAATTCACATGAAAATGTAGACGCTTTGTTGACAGTATCAACAAAAAATTCGATAAAAGTGTCTGTCGACTTGGTTCCAGGCCTCCTGCAGGGTAGTTTCATAATTTCAAATCCTGTCCCAAAATTATATCACCAAAACAAAATTAACAAATTGACGAATACATGTGGAGTTTAAGGCTTGGTTTTTGAGATCACATTTAAACTAGGTTTAGTAAATCTGAAAACAGAAGAAAAAGAAAGTCTACTTTTCGCTTTTGTAAACGTCAAAAGATATAACAAAAATGTTTGATCTTATTTTGTTCATACCGCGTATAAAGCAGTGCATGTGTGGTGGGAAAAATCATGCAATAAGTTGACGCCAAAAAGTTTCGTGTGGGCCCCCAGCTTTAAACTTAATTGCATTTTGACATTTTTGGCCCGGCTTCTTTTATAAGCGCAGAAAACACACAACAAAAATCAAATGTGTGTACAAAACGTGTGTGTTCAACCACAAAGACAAATGCTATGAGTTACTATTTATTACATACTTGAAATAATTCAATAAAATACACTCCAGCCAATACTTGTTTCTTTCAAAACCTTTCAATACAGTAACAAATGTTTGTATTTGAAATTTTTGATGTTTGCTTGTGTATTGTATGTGGCTTTCAGATAAAAAGAATAGGTTTTGCAAAGAATTGTTTTTGCATTGTTATCAAAGAAATTTACATATAAAATATTTCGCTCAAGCACATTAAAACTCACATTAAAAAAGTGTGTGTTTATATTATTCCCACTTTCATTGCTGCGTGTAAATGTTTGAGAGTACTTCGTATACCCGCTTCTAATTTGACTTTCAGTATAGTGAAGCATTTGTTTTTTGCCTCTACACGTTCACACGGTATTTGTTTGACAGGGACTCAACAGTATTGAGTTTAAAAGATGTTCAATGATTTTAACGTGTGATCAAATGGAAGAAAGGTATGTCTTCTACACCCTTCGCCTACAAACATTTTTAAATCATGTCTATCCCTCAAGCAAAAAAAGTCATAATAAAATTCCAAAGTCCCAATTACGGCATTTACATTTGAATTGTATTGTAATTTCGATTAATATGGAATGACGTGATTAGACTCCAGTCTTAGAAAAATTCCGTTCTATTTTTATGTGATAATTAAGGAAATTTGCTAGTGAAAATTTTCCATTTTCAAATCATGATTTATATATGTTCGAATTTGAACTTCGAATAAATATATATTTAACTAAATAAACGTGAAAACCTCTTTATTTTCCATTTTTTATTTAAATAAATCTTTTCTATTTTTGTTTTAACTGATTGTTTTTTCAGTTTAACTTTCTTGGTGTTTTCTTTGTACCAATTCATAAATGCAATAATGAAAGAATTATTATTATTTTTTTCGTTTTAAAATTTTGAATGAAATGAAAAAGGATCTAAGAAATTCTTTTTTTGTTTAATAAAAAAAAAATAATAATAATAAATGGGTGCTTAATTAAAAATGAGTGCAAAATTTATTTAAATTTTTTTTAATTTTTTGCTTAAATTTAATGATTTATTGTTTTATTTGATTTTAATATACAAAATTTATATTTAAATTAAAGTATAAAATATTATTTATTTAGTTTGTATACGAGTTTATTTTTTTTTTTTATTATTATTATATTATTTTCTCAATATTAACAACTAAATATGGCGTTTTGTTAAACAAAATTTTATTATTTTTTTTTAATAATTTCTTTAATTTAGATGTGATCCACTAAATAAAAAAAATTAAATAATTATTTCAGAGAAAAGAAAATTAAAGTTTGATTTTGCATTTTACTTTTTTTTTTCTTTTTTAACCTAAAAACTAGGTACATAATTTTAACAACATAAAAGATAATTGTTTATTTAGTTTTTTTATATTTTTTACTTAAAATAAATAAAACCTTTGATTCTTTTTTGTTGGTTTTTTTTTTTTTTTGACTTATTAAATAAATTGTTATTAAAGTATTAAGTAAATATTACACACAAGATGAAAAAATAATTATTATTGTTACTATATTATATAAAAATAAAAAAAAAAACAATTATATTGATTAATTTTGTTGCATGTAAAAGAAAAGATTATTAATTTTTTAGCAAGAGATTTTACAAAAATTAATAATAAAAAGATATAAATTAAAAATAAAATAATTTAAAATTTTTGTTCGATATTCTTTTTATTCCGTAGCAAATTTAAAAAAAAAATAGAGATTTTGTAGTTGTGTAGCAGAAGATGATTTTGTTGCTTCACTACATTGAGATTCATATTTTCTTGTAGGTTTTGTTTATCTTTTTAGTGATTTCCACTTTTGTTGCTATTCCGGGATGTGAGACTCTTTTGTTTCCTTTTGTTTATCTTTTTCTAGATTTTAGTTAAAATATCTTAGTTTTGTTGATAAAATCCTGTAGGTAGTTGCTGTAGTTTTGTAGTTTAGTTTTCAAATAAACTATTTTGTTTAAAAGAAGTTTAGTGGAGAGTTCAGCTTAAACAGGCTTTTTTGTTATTGTACTTTCTTTTATTTTAGTCATCTACCTTTAGACGCCCCAGTTGGTTTTGTATTTTGAGTTTTTCATTAAAACGTTATTTTTTTATGTTTTGGTTTAGATTGTTTTGTGGGATTTTGTGGTTAGAGCATGTTGAAGAGAGAGAGAGAGGAGCAAAAGAAGAAAAATAAAATGGTTAAATGTTAGTAAATATTAATTGTTATTTGAATGAATTTTATTTTATAATTTACTACTTTTTGCAATTACATATTAGAAAAATTTAAGGTTAATTTTTAATTATGTGCATGTATGTGTATGTATTTATATATGTCTCGGTTCACACGATGAAAGTTTTCTCTTAGAAAGTCAAGAGTTTATGGGTGAGAGGGGAAGAGAACATGCTATTCATCTTTCCCCTCTCGCAAATAGAATTAGCCATTAATCCCCGCATACGATATCGAGCAAAATTGATCGAAAAGTTTTATTTTGGTATCATGACACTCGATAGCATTCGATATCAAGTAAACAAAGACATTACATCTCTCCAGTTTTCATTCGATGCGTCAGTGTCCATCGTAAGCAGAAAAATATGATAGTTTACTCCATATCGAATGCGGTTATTAGACCCCTGACTTTCTGAAAGAACACTTTTGTTGACCCATTCTTTGGCAACTTTTGAAAAAAAATTAGGAGATGTTCCTTCAAGGAGCAGTTAAAATTGCTCTTAGCAGGCCGTTCTGTTTGTTGAAAATTCTTTAAAAAAAATTTTTTTTGATCAATATCACAAAGAATTTTTTTTAAATTTTTGGAGAGTAAAACGAAAGTGATTTGCCAAACGTATTGGCGAAATTAAAATGTGTTTAGATAGAAATACTTTCCATCAGGACAAAAGCTTTTCTTTTAGATTTTTTTCTGGTAAATCGGAAAAAAAACCAACAAAAATCGCGCCCATCGTTTATTAAAAGGAAACAGTTGTTACCCTCATAATTTAGCTTTTTCTCATACATTTTGTAAAACAAAGGGAACAATTTTTGAGAAAAATTTTATTCCCGATTAGGGTTAATATTTACCCAAAAAAGAGCCATATAAATTTTATTATTTTCCATAGATTTGGCAACCGGTTATTGCCAAATAAGGTGATTTACTTATGGCTAAAAAATCAGTGAATGTTTAAACGATGGTTTTTTGGAACTTAACTTGAATTTTTATGTAGTTTAAAATCAACTGCTGCAAATCAAAGTCCCATGTAATTGAAAAAAAAAAAAAATTGTGGCAACACTACGATAAATGTTCTCAAATTCAGATGATCTGTATTGGTAGTTTAAACGCCCAATTGTATGCGTTAAGATATTACTGACTTATAGATTTGCTGGTATAAACACATTTCAAACAAAAAAAAAAAGAATTTAGCTCACTGATTTATTAGCCCTTAAGCAGAAAGAACTAAACTAAGGGCCTATTCGGAAATGCATTAGTTGTTGCATCTGATGCGCAGCACAGCACGTTCGTGATGCTTTTATCACTGCAAATGTCAGCTGTACATAACACCCAGTCTACAACTGCCATGAAATGCTTAATATTAACACCAACAAGATGTTACTTTTTTCTCATGTTTTAATAGTGTTTCGAAAAAATCTGTCTTGAAAACTCCTTCATACCATCATTTTTTGACATCAATTGATCGCTAGTGTAGACCTAGACAAAAGCAGATGATGCGCAATTAAATAAAAAAAAACCTTTTACAAAAATGGCTGATGCATATTGTGTTTAAAAATATAACCAAACTGCATCGGAATAAACTGATTTACATGGGCATATCAAACTAATCATAGATGTGCATCAGATGCAGCGAAGTGATGCATTTCCGACCAGGCACTAAACTTTACGTCATCGTGTAGCGTAATTTTGATTTAAAAGAATCAATTGGGTTTAAAAAAACTTTTCGGCTGCTTTTTTTTTAGACATAACTGCTTTAAAGCTTAAAAGAATTATTTAAGAGTTGAGTTTAAGTTTTCATCCTTAAATATCTTCAGACCACGCCCTAAATGCTTATTTTCCATGCATTTTGTTAAAATTGTCATTCAAAACTTGAAAAAATGTTCATAAAAACTCAATTTCAAATTTTATTAAGTAGTAGGAGTATTCAGTAGTTAAAGTAAACTCAATTTTCTAACAAAACTCAAGTAACATTTTTGTCTAAAAATCGTTGCGTTTATTATGAATGTGGCTTAAGTTTTTCAAAGAAATCTTTTCAAGAAAAGTATAGAAAAACCAAATCATATATTCTTGAGAGTATAGCGTTAATTTCGAAACTCGTTTTCGAAATTCAAATATCAGCTAACAAAACAAATCGATAGATATCGATACATTTTTTTATAAAGATTAATTATCGAATATTTTTAAATGTGATTTTGGTTAAAAACAATGTTAAAAAAAACAAACACACACACAAAACATAAAAGAAATAGCAAAAGTTCTTAATATGAAGTTCAGTTTTTTTTTACATACACATACAAACACATGATTATTAATTAATAAACATTCATATTTCTTCGATTAGAATTAATTATTAAAATTTGATTTTGTTTTTTGTGCAAAATGTAAAGAAAGTTAATTTAATATTTTTTTGCAGAGTTTAATGACAAAGTTTTTTGTTTAATATTTTTTTTTATAAAGTAATTTACAAAAACATGAATTTATAGATAAAAAAATTAATAGATTTTTATTAATAAATATTTGATTTTAATTATTATTTAAGATAAATTGTTTTTTAGTTAACTTGGCCTTTGGTTAGTTTTTATTTCATTTAGCAAAAAAAAAAAAAAAATGTAAAATTATTAACAAATTATTATTTATAAAATAGATTTTGTTTTTTTAAATTATTAAATGTAAATATTATTAATAAATAAAATTAAGAAAAAATTAAATAAATACTGTTGGCTATGAAAAAAAACATACAAAAAGTTAAAATTTAGAAATTAAAATAAAAAATATACTGAAAAACAGTTAAAATTAATTTATTAATAACATTAAAATTGTTTATGTTTAAATGGTTTTGTTTTTTTATTATTTATAAAATTATTATTATTAATAGTTTTATGAAAAACATTTGCATTGGTGCATTATTTCTGGGAAAAGTGTTGGGAAGGGGGAGGGGAATGAGAAGTTTAGGTGAAGAATATGTGTAAAGAAAAATTTCAATTTTGATTTGGTCAAGAGGGAAATTTACAATCATGCCAATTTTGTATTCATTTTAAATTAAAGTTTTCATTTCGAAAATAAGACTTTGTGGAAAAAAGTTTTTGAAAATCGAACACTTTTTTTAATTATAATAAAAGTCATTTTTTTGGTAAAGTAAACATAATATAAAAAAAAAAATAAATTTTTTTGTGGTTTTATGTTAAGGTTTTTTTTTTATCCAAAAGTACCATTTGTAATTCAAAATTACTTTTCAAAAACAAAAATAATTTTTAAAGTCGTACTTTTTTTAATAAAGTGCATTAGTTTTTTAATTAAAAAAAAAAAAAGAAAAATTATTTTATATAAACAGTTGTAACTGTTTTTTGAAAGTACATTTTGTCTACATACGTAATTAAATTGAAAAAGGTACTTTTTCAACAAAAAAAAAAAAACCTTTTAAAAATTTAAATACATTTTTAAGAAAGGCACACGCATTTTTTTTTTTTGTTTGTAATTGAATATTTTAAAATTAGACTTTAGAAGAATTACGTTTGATAATAAGACCAACATCAAAAATGTCAAAGGTTGCTTCTGATAACATTTTTAGGACAGAATTTTGTGACAAATTTTGTGTTTAAACATTTTTAAGGAGTGTAGATGTGTTTCTTACATGTGATTTGTCGTTTTGAGAAAAAGAGAATTGGATGTTAGAAAGAAATTTTTTAAAAGAAAAACCAATCCAAAAAAAACACAAATTTGACCTCGTGAACGACCAGTACGGTCACGAATTTGTCACAAAACAATATTTTTTTTCTCGAAACGGTGGTTTTTGTCACACAAAGATTGCATTGGTCACAAAAATAATTATGTTTGTCACAAACCATTTTTAGTCACAAAAATATTGTTTTTATCACAAATTTATCGTTTTTTGTCACAAAACTATTGTTTTTGTCACAAAACTATAGTTTTTGTCACAGAACTATCGTTGTTGTCACAAAACTATCATTTTTGTCACAAAGCTATCGTTTTTGTCACAAAACTATAACTCACAAAACAATTGTTTTTTTCAAAACTATCGTTTTGTCACAAAACTATTGTTTTACTACAAAACTATCGTTTTGTCACAAAACTATTGTTTTACTACAAAACTATTGTTTTTGTCACAAAACTTTGGTGTTGCCAAAAAACTATTGTTTGCCACAAAAATATTGTTTTTGTCACAGAACGATAGTTTTTTCACAAAACGACAGTTTTTGTCACAAAACGAAAACTTTTGTGACAAAAAGAAAGCTTTTGTCATACAATAACAGCTTTGGTCACAGAACGATGGTTTTTGTTACAGTTTTTTATCACAAAAAAGTATATTTTTTATCGCAAAATAATATTTTTTGTCACAAAACAATTGATTTTTGTCTTTTTGAGTTTTTTGTGGCCTCCCCACTTTGAATTTTAGAAAAATTCAGATTTAAAAAAATATTATTAAAACTATTTTTAAAATTACTGAGTTTTTAATGAAATAGATATTATCGGGAAATTTAATTAAATTATGCTTTTAGGAGTATAAATGAAAAGAAATTTCAATGAGTTTGAAAGAAGTGTGTCAATGTGATGACATATCTTCAGGTGCCAAATGGTAAATAGTGTGAATGTTAAGAACGTTTTTTGTTTTAATGTTTTTAAAATTATAAACATTTTAAGCAATGCAAATGCAAGTTTTTTTATGTTTTTTGTTTTTACATATACAACTTAAAAACTAAAGATTATTTTAATGACTTAAATTAGAAGGAAACCACAACCAAAAATATTAATAAATAATATTAATTATTAATAATATTAATTATAAGAAATGTTCAAATTATAAAAATATTAATTGTTTTAGCCTGTTTTTGTTATTATTATTGATTGTTGTTGATTATTTTGTAATTAAAAAAAAAATTAGTTATGAAAATGATGTAAATAGTTTTATTTTTTTAAGGGTTAATCAATTACTGTCCAGGTAGGGGGAGCCTTATAAAAGCATATTAAACCATTCAATACCGATATTGCGATCGATAACGAATGTTTTTTTCGTAATTAGGCTCCAGGTTTTTTTTTTTTAATTTTGGCTTTAAAGGTAGATAACTTGAAATTTTTGAAAATGTTACAAAAAAGAGGGACCTTGTTTCAATATAAATAACAAGAAAATCGAAGATTCCAACGATGATTTTAAATCCTGGTTTATTTGGAAAAGAAATCTTTTTAAAAAAGTTATTAGTAAAATCTGAATGATTCAAATTTTGAGGGTTAGTTTTTTTTCACAAAAAAAATATTGCCTTTTTTATTTGTTTTTTCGTCTGTGTGGTTTAAATCATTGACCTTTATTTATTTTATTTTTTTTTGTTTTTTACTAAGTGTACATTTTATAAAAAAGAATATATTTTTTTTACAAAATCATTTCATTTTGTTTTTTAGGTTTTTTTTCATATAAATATTTATGAAGATTTTTACTAAACAAGACATTTACAAAAAATTTATTTATAATTTATTTATAAAAAAAAATACTCTTTTAAAACTAAATTAAAACTAAATTTAAAACTAAAATTTGATTTTCTTAAAAATTGGTTGACATTTTTTTTTTTTTTTTTTAATAAATTCTTTCAATAACTTTTTATACTTTTAAAGTTCTGCAAAGGCACAAGTCAACTTAGAAACAATTATAACTTTTTTTCTTTTGGTAAAAAAGACTTTTATAAAAAAAATTTATTGATTTTTTTTTTAGTTTAACTGGTTTCGTTTCATTTTTTTGTTTTTGTTGTCAATGAAGAAATATAAGTGTTGTTCAAGGTTTTTTCTTAATTGCCATATAAAAAAATATTAAAATAAAGATTCATATAACAAAAATGGACATTTTAATCGGTAATTGTAAGAGAGAAAGTTTTTTATATAAAAAATATTCACTACTTATAAGCCAGGGTTCATTAAATTGGTGTATGTATCCGCCCAGCTGATTGTTTTTTGTTTTACATATTACTGTAAATGTCGAAATTCCACATGTAAAAACAATTGACAGCTAGAACAACTCTTTCGGATTCATGTACCTTACGAATGTGCCTCAGGCGAATTCACTAAAAGTGGCAGCGAAAAATCTGCAGGTCAAACCAATCTCTTTTGGTTTTACAATAGCCCTATTCACAATTGTGAATGACCTTTTTGGTTTAGTTTACACTACTTGTTGCAAAAC
This sequence comes from Pollenia griseotomentosa, assembly GCA_963931875.1. Lineage (NCBI taxonomy): Eukaryota > Metazoa > Arthropoda > Insecta > Diptera > Polleniidae > Pollenia > Pollenia griseotomentosa. Next base: position 10,960,793 of record OZ007560.1, on the reverse strand, counting down.
ACGAAATTCGCAGCTGATTGATGATTGGTTAACTGAATGTCAGCAGTCGGTTTGGAAATAAAGCCCTAGTTAGCTAGCAGAACCAGTAACGTTGCAAATCCGCTTCTTCATTTTGTTGTGAAGCAATTAGTACGATTATATTAAGCACTCAGATGTAACTTAAACGTAATGTCTAAATTTGCATAAAATTTATTTTTCTGACTTTTTTACTGTATGGTGACATAATTGTTACTGTCAGCTAACTGGGGGTTAAGTGTGGCACACGTCTAGTAAATATAAACAATTGGTTTTAAGTGTTGCATAAACAAAAAAAAAAAAAAAAACATAAAAAAGTGGCCAGTGCTGTACTGTATATTTGTTGGCGTAGAGTACAAATGAATCGATTATTAATGAAAAGCCCTTGTCACAAAAAGTAAACTTTTGGAAAATAAAAAAAACCAAACCGGTTTATTTTTCCTTATAAAATTTTTGTCGCTTCAACTTTTGTGACAATGTTTAGGCTGAAAATACTGAAAACATTGTTTCTTTCATAACCAAATGACTGACGTATTATCATATGATCTTCCGATTTTCGTAAGAAAATGTTTTTCCTAAAAATATAAAAATTACAAAAAGGCCTTTCATAAACGAGCGATTCAAATATACTATACTCCCATTTAGCAAATGCTACGATTTAAGATCGTTTGGACAAGATTGTGAATAGGACTAATGTTTTGTTAAGTAATAGTTGACAATTCGAGCCAAGGCAAATTAATTTTTCTGTTGGCGTTGAACGCACAGCTAACTTGGTAGCTACACGATCAAGTTTTGCTTTCAATTCCATTCACTTTGCAATACACTCTCACTTTTTACTAACACACTCACACTTTTTAAATTGACCACGAGATGACTTTCAATTTCACCTTTCCATTTGTTTGGCAATTTTACTTTCAATTTAACAGCTGATTACATGTTTGTCTTTATAAATTGTTTTCTTGATGAAATCTTGAAAGTAAATTGCTTACAAATTGAGTGCAGCCTACGTCACAGCTTTCAATTTATGTAAATTTTGACAAGCAGTATATGTAAAAGACTATCAAGAACAACTTGATCGTGTGGCCGCAGTGCTTCTTTTTTTCTTACTTAGAGAGAGGAATGTCAAAAGTTGCTTGTGTTTTGGACATATCGACCAACGAAAAAACCAATAAAATACAATGTTGTTTGTGGTGTAGTACTTGTTGTAGTATCGCCACCACCGTTTACATGAATTCGCCTTGATTCGAGCTGTACACACTAGCAATGCATTGTTTCTATTGTTTTTGTAGTATTGCTTCCACCTTGTACATAAATTAGCCTTGAATATGTCTGTGCTTATTTATAACGATGTAAATTAAAGATTCTGAATATTTTTTTTAATTAAAATTTGAAAAAATAAGATTTTCAGCTAAACTTTAAATTTTGTAAATTTTAAAGTTGAAAACTTTTCAAAATTGTTTAATATGTGCGTAAATGACTAAAATATTTTGTAATTTCGAAAAGTTTCTAGAGAAAAATTGGTTGATTTCTTTGCTTTTTTTAAAATGTCCCCTCTTGTTATATGGCAAAAATAAAACAGAAATATTAAAATAATAATAAAAATTATAACAATTAAACACAACTAACCTGTTTTAAGCTGTAAAAATTGAGTTTTTAATTTTTTAAGAAAAATTTAAATAGTTTTTAATTGCATACAAAGTCATAGCAGATTCACATCAGAGATTTTTATTTAAACTATTTTGGTTTCAACCATCAATATGCAGGGAGGGGACCCTTCTAAACTCAGGCTTTTTTTTTTTTTATTTATAGTCGAAACAAAAGCAAAAAACTTTTAAATAAAAATAAAAAAAAAAAAATTAAAACAATTTGTTCGCTTGAGAAAAACTATATACTAATATATAGTTATTTTAACACAATTTAAATATTTTGATTTAAAACTTATATAAAACGAGAAAAAAGAGATTACTTTAGTTTTCATTAGGAGGAAAAAAACATAAAAAAAAATTGAAACAATAAAATTATGTTAAGGTAAATTTATCAAAAAAAAAAAAAATATTAATAAAATAAAATTCACTTTTTTTTAGTTTTTTCGCAGAGAAAACTTAATTTTTTTTATTGATTTATTAGATCTCTATAAAGCCTGGCTTAGTTGGGACCCCTACAGCAGCTCTCTGATATGGATGTTCACGATTAGCCGCCAAACGTCTTTGTTTAATGGCTCCTACTAAAAACATGGGTATATAATTAATTTCTTTGTTATTTATAAATATATGTTTTTATAAAAAAAGTAATAAAATAATATTTTTTTATTCAAACTACTTTACACACTACTTATATAATACAACTAAAATATTTATGAAAAAAAAAATTAAATATGTATTTCAAAAAATAAAACCAATTTCAAGGCGAATTCAATTTTTTGGTTGAATTGAAAACAAACACAGCTGAGTTGCTTTTTTTATGTAGAGAGAGAAAAGTCAAAAGTTGTTTGTTTTTTTTTTGGACGTACATATCAACAATGTAAAGCAACAATAAAAAAAATACAAAGTTGTTTTTTTTTGTTGCACTTGCTGTAGTATTGCCACTATCGTTTACCTGAATTCGCCTTGACCAATTTGTAAATTTCAAAAGTTGGAAATTCTCTATTTTTCTATTTACTATTTAAAAATGTTTCATCAATTTTTTTCTTTTTTTTTTTTTTTGGAATGAAACGTATAACAGTTATAAATATTCTAAAGAAATTTTGTTTATTTTAAAGCAAAAGTGATTTTTATTTCTCAACAAGTTTGATTTAAATACAACCAACACTGTTTCCAACAATGCTGTCACATTTAGGAAAAGTGGCGTTTTAAGCATACTTTTAGGCCGGTTTTTAATTTAAAACTTATTGTCGACCTCTTTTCTACTATTTATAATTTCCTTAACTTGTTTTCTGACTTCCTAAATAAAAATAAAAACTATTTTTAACTTAATTCAAAATTATTTATTAAATTAAAACAAAAATTCACAGTATTATAAAAAAAAACCCTATATATATTAAAATGTTTTAAAAATCTTAATAAAATTATGTATTAATGTTATCTGTTAATTGTGTTTAAGTTTCAATTCTGACTAGTTTATTTAACTGATGGTTAATTGATGTTATTGCTTAATTTGTGGACGGAAACTGTATGAGCTTTTCTTTTTTGTTGTTAAATTATATTAATTTATAAATAATATAAAGTAAAAACAAAGAAAAAAAAAACAAATAAATAAATAACAAAATAACTACAATTTTTATTTTTAAAATTTTTAAATTCGACAAACAAAAAGAATACTAAAATTATAACAAAAACCTTGGAAATTATATAATTTAAATTTTATTTTTCTTTTATATTCGTCCTTATTATGAGTGTCGCAGTTGTTTTTAAAAATTGGTATTTTGCTTGTTAGACGTAAACAGAAGGTAGCAGTTTTCCCATGCCTGGTTTCTATTTTGAATGTTATGATGCTGCCCTAAGACGAGTCGACATCTTGAAGCGCCACCATCATCATATTTTAAATTTTAAGTTTTTCTTAATTTTGCTTTTAACTTGAAAAACTTTTAAAGTCGAATCGTTGTTTTGAAGCCTTCTAACACTGTTGCACTTTTTCTATAACAAAACAGCTGTTTTTAAAAATGATATTGTTCACTTTTAGGCTGGGTTTTTGAGATGTGGATTAAATTTAAACTTAATTTAACGCAGTCTGAAACTCGGATTTTTCAGTAGAAATGCGATTTTTTTATTATTATTTCATTAAAGACCAACTTTTTAAGCAAAACTAAGTTATCCTGCCAAAAATTTTGTATACAAACTTGATAATGGCGGCAGAAATTTGTTTTCTGATTAACTTAACCTAGTTTAACTGAGATTTCAAAAACTCAGCCTTAATGGACTAGTAAGTAAAGTAGTTGAATCGTTTTGAAATTTAAGTTTTCATATGAAATAAATATTGAAGTTTTACAATGTTTTTGAAAGCAAAACAGGAAACTTTTTATGTTTTTGTGAAAGTTCTTTCTTTTGTTTTAAATTATGGTGCCTTTTTTACATCTTTTCCCTTATAATATTACCAAGTTATCTAGAGACTTGTTGGATATTGGCGCTCAGAATCCCACATACTGTCTATACCTCACAGAACTTACTCGAAGTTACAATGATCGTCGAAAACGACATAAATAATACGATAAACTTTCAGTGTGTTTTACATTGCCGTTGTCTTAAAATTTAAATGACATCGTAAGAAATTTCAAACGACTACGACTACGATTTCAACCACGATAACGACTTTCATAATAAGGCTAATTGTTTTGTTTCAAACAAATCAAAAATATCAAATTTGTTTTATAATTGTAATCTGCTTCAAAAATTCTTCTAATTTCCAATTTAAATTTTTGCTTACTTTCAAATTTAAGTGTGCAAGTATTTGTTTTGAAAACGAAAAATTTTTGAAATTCCTTTTTGATGTTACAAAGTTGTAAAATATTACTAAAAAAAAAAAAAAATATTGTAAAATAATAACAATAAATTAAACTTAAAATTTAATTTAGCACCGTTTTAGATTCAACATTTTATATTATTGTTAAGTGTTTCTCAAAAGAACTAAACAGATAACTAAATAATAAACTAAACTTATAAAATATAAAATGAATTTCTTATCCTGTTTACCCCTGCGGCTGTGACTATTGTTTTTTTAATAAAAATTTTAATTTGTGTAAAAAAAAATAATGGCACATATTGGAAAATTCAAACGACTTCTTAAAAAAGAAAAAAAAAAAAAAGCAAATAGCACAAATTACACTAAGATTTTGTAACAAAAAAATTAAAAAAAAAAGAAAAAACAAAAATTGTGAGAAGTTTTTGAGTACACTGTAAGTAAATAACCCAACACTCCAGTCTTATATGTTTTGAAAAAAAAAATTTTTTTTCGATTCATTCTAATTGTGCGCTTAAAAATTGAAAAACACCCTGATACAACTTTACCAATCTGTCAAAAACATTTAACTAAAAACACAAACTATATACATATGAAAAAAAGTAAAATAAAAAAAAATTATTTCTTATTGTTTGCTAAATTTTGTTAGATTATTTTTACTTTACACTTGCACAATTCTTTAATGAACATAAACCATTTTTGACACTTAGGGTTTAAGTAGCCAATTCGCCTTTGCACAGCTGATGAATACGTAGGCTAACGAGTCTACTTATTATTCAATTCTCCTTGGCTTTGTTTTTATACACACAAAAAATTGGCTTATCAAGACGGGGTGTAAGTATTTTCTTTTCTAAAAACTGTTTTCTTTTTTAATGTGTGTTTGTTGTGTTGCTTTTAAAATCGGTAGGTATTTCGTATGATGCTAAATAACTCTGAGTTAAATTTCTGTAATTTAAATTTTATTAAGACTTTTCCTTTAAATTCTTTAGAAAATTATTGTTACTCCTCTCTGTAACACTTAAGCTTCGTACAGACGGTGGTCAGATCTTACAATAATGTAAGGTCTAGCAATGTGCTGACAATATACTGCCAAAGAAAAGTTCACACCAAAAGTAAATTGTCAGTTCAGACGATTGTAATAAAACCATACAATTTCATTGGCAGACAATTGTCTAGCAATAAATTCATCTGCCAACAAAAATTGACAGTTTACACGGTTTTCAGATAAATACATTGCAAGAATTGCTAGATCTCTTTTTAGACTTTGTCAGAAAAAAAAAATTGCGTGTATTTTAATAAATTGGAAAAGTGGAAATATTGTTATTGAAGGCGAAAGGCAACAGCAAGGATTTTTACTTTTTTATAGTGTTTTAAATAGGTTTCATTGATTTTGATTAAAATGAGTTTTAATTTTGCAAAATTAAACTTTTTTATCAAGAGATTAGCCAGAAAATATAAAATTGCTACCGTCATAGTCTCAAAACTACATTTTGTTTTTAAAGTTGGTACAAAATCCTAAAGCCCATTTTCCATCCCTGATACGTATGTATTTGCAGCGTTGCCAATAGAAAAAGATCTCTGACAATGATGCCGTTAGCAGGTGCATAAACTTTGCACATCTGACAATACAAAATAAGCTTCCAACGTCTAACAATGATCTGCCAATGGCAACGAAGAGTGTTCACACGATTGTCAGATATCTAACAATTTTGTTGTCTTACAATGGACTGACAATCCTTTTTATGACAACGTTCTGTAACAAAAATAGCCAGTTAACAGTGTTGTAATACATTTCAAGCACATTTTACAGACAATATTGTTAGATCTGACCACCGTCTGTACGAAGCTTAAGTGTTTTATTAAATATTTTTATTTTCTTAAAAAAAACTTATAAATTACCCTGGAACCCTAAATTTAATAAATAAAAATATTGCATTTTTTTTTTTTTTTTTTTTAAATAAAACCTAACTATGAAAGCTTTTCAAATACTATTTTTGTGTTGTTCTGAACGAAAACTCTATAAATTCTACAAAAAAAAACTATTCGTTTTATATCAAGGCGAATTTATACAGACGAGCACTGAGAGAGCTATGCAAAGAAGGAGTTTAGCTTGCTGTAATTTTTTTTTTTTTTTTTTATGGAAAAAAAGGACAGCTAGCATAAGTCTCTCGCTCTCGCTGATGCGGTCAGCTGTATGAATTCGCCTTGTTTTATATACAATTAACAAAAACAAGAATTATTATAGAAATTCTAAAGTTCTTAACTAGATTATACTCATTTTGCTTTAAGAAAATAGATTAATAATAGAGTTAAATATATAAATTAAAACAAATAAATAAACAAATCAAATTTTAAAGAAAAGTCAAGAACATTTTTTAAAAAAAAACTTTTTTAAAATAGAGACAATAAATATCACTTTTGCTTTTAGAAATTAGAAATATTTATAAACCAAAATACGTTTTATCAAAATGTTCAAACAAATTTTTTAAAAAAAATTTAAATCTCTTGTTTTTCATTGTAATTTTTAGTTTTGAAAAATGTGTATTGAATGAGAGAGAAAAAAATTCTAACCTTAAAATTAAATTTTATAAAATACATTTTTTTTCGAGCAATAACTCTTTTTAGTTGATAAAAAAAATGTTTAGCTTTGCTGGATTTTTTTGTTTGTTTGCTTTTTGTATATTTAAGTTTGTATTTTTTTTAAACATAAAATACAACTAGATTTCTGTTTTTGTTCAAATTTAAAACTACTTTTTTGTGTTTTTTGTGGTATTTAAATTAAAAAAAAGTTATATAAAAATAAAATAAATTCTTTTTTAAAAGACGGAGCCAGCATGCAAATATCGACCAACTGTAAAAAGTGTTTTAATGAAATAATAAAAAAAAAAGAAATAAAATCAACAAATAAAATTTATAAAGGGGTTGGTTGTTGTTTGGTTGGTTGGTTGGTTGGTTTTAAAGGAAGTTAAAGTTTTAAACTAAAAATTAGTTTTAGTTTCAAGCCAATCGAAAAGGGTTAAAGCTTTGTTAATTGGTTTTTATTGTTTCTGTGATTAAAAGCAGTTTTTTTAATGAAAATTTGGCGTTTTCAAAATACTTAGCAGAAACTTAAAAAAACAAAAGTTTTTGGTTAAAAAGTTATTGTGGTAATTAAAGCGAATATTGTAAAATATAAATGAGTCAGGTGCAAAATGAATAAAAGAAACAAAAAAAAAAAAATAAGAAACTCCTTCTAACAAATTGCCATGGCACTAGTCACACAGATATAAAATTTAAGAACTAAATATAACAACTAAATAAAAACTACAGAGATACGACAGGGCCGTATATTAAAAAAAAAACTTTCAACAAATTTTAATAAAAAAAAAATCAAGTTCTAAAAAATTTTTAATTAAAAAAATTCTTATGCCGGGTTTTTTGAGATGTGGATTAAGTTTAAACTTAGTTTAACGTAGTCGGAAACTCAGATGTTTCCGGCGATATGTGATTTTTTTTTATTATTTCATTAAAGACTAACATTTTAAGCAAAACTAATAGTTCTTTTAAGGATGGCAACTCTACTTCTGTTCAATTGCCAGCAGCGAAATCAGGCAACGCTGCTCATGTAAAAATATACCATTTTTTATTTTATATTTTTACATAAGCGACGTTGCCTGATTTCGCTTCTGGCAACACAACTTCTGTTTAGTTGCCATACGTAATCGACCCATAAGCTGTTCCGTAAAAATTGTTTATACAAAGTTGGTAATGGCGGCACAAATTTGTTTTCAGTTAACTGAGATCTCAAAAACCCAGCCTTAAAAATAATTTTTATTTTGCCAAATTTAAAAGTAAAACGTGAGAAAGTAAAACTCGTACATTACGCCAAAGTTTGCACCTCTACCTGTACTTACAATAACAGTAAACAGACCCAGCAAACACAAAAAAACGATCTTTAAAATCAGAGTCGTCAAGACGGGGTGTTTAGTACTGTGTGTGACAGTTCTCTTTATTAGAACTTGAAATAAACTTGTTAAGTAAAGTTAAGATTGAAATCAAATCAAATCAGAATCAAAAAAAAGGGACCCTTGATATGGATTAAGATAATTAAAGCAGACGGACTCTTAAACTTCACTTACGTTTTACAACAAAACAAACTGAAAAATTTCATTAATTTTAATAAAACTGGTGAAAGTTAAAAAAAAAACAAAAAAAAAAAAACTAACAAATTAAAAAATATTAAATAATAAATATGTATAAGTAACAACAAAAAATTTTTTAACAAAATAAATATTTAAAAAATGCATTTAAAAACAAATACTTTTAAAGGAATTTAAAATACATTCAAATAAAATTAACACCTAAATCTCCTAGATTTTTTTAAAATCTTCTAAAATCGAATATTTTTTTTATTGCTTTTATTTTCAAGAAAATAAACCTACGCCCTAAAGCATTTAAAAATGGTATTAAAAATCTTAAAATTAATAAAAATTTGAACAAACACTGTGAAACTTAAAGAACAACTCCCGTATTAATAAAAATTTTAAATGGATTTGAATTTTATTTTAACACTTGTTTTATTTTTTATAAATACGGCAGAAGGAATTTAAATTTAAACCAAGGCGAATTCATACAGATGACCGGCATCATAGAGAGCGGGAGAGGGAGTTACGAGGGCTGTCCACTTGTTTATTGTTGTTTTGGCGCATATGCGAAAAATTCGCAATGGAGAACAATGAAAATGAAGTTTTACATGAAGTTTTCTGAAAACATACCCAATAGAATTTTTTGTATTTTCACAACTACGTATGATCTGAAAAAAATTTATATTTTTTTGAAAGTTTAATAATGCACTTAGAAGTTAATAGCATTTTATTGAAAGTGAAAATTATTGTTTTGCCGCATATGCTACTTTTTTAAATTTATTTTTTAAAATATGTAAGCTTTTTGTGCTGCATACGTTTATTTACTGCTGTGTATTGAGTTTTTGACATTTTGTTTTGATTTTGCTTTTACTACTTTTTTTTCTCTTAAGGTAATTTAGCAAAGCAAGAGTGAAATTTATTTTATACGTTTTTGTATGAGGAGTTTGCTGCGATCGCCAAACAGTTGTGTGTAGATCAAAACAAAACTAAATAAACTTTAAAATAGTTGCTATAGAGCAAAATTAATGCTTAATATCTCAAAAGCCCTAAAAAATTTCGTGAAACCGGTTTTGGATTCAGAAAGGGAGCATTCAAAATATATACATACCCCATACCAAATTCATTTTTTTTAAATGGTCGGTAGGTCAAACCTTTAATGAGCTAGCGATATGTATTATAAATGTCAAACTTCATACAAAAAAAAAATGACAGCAGCATAACAGCAGTCTCCTGCATGAATTCGCCTTGATTAAAACAAAACGATTTAGAAAGATTACAATTTTAAATTAAATTAATTCAAAATTTTAATGTAATATTTTTTTTTAATTTCACTGTGGTGTTTCATTTAATTTTAACTTCTTTTCAAAAAAAAAAAAAATTTTTTTTTTGCTTAAAAATGACAATTCGTTAAATATGTGATGTGTGTGAATATGCAGATAATAAAAAAAAATATTAGACAACGAAATTATTTCTCTCATATTAAATTAATATTTTTGTTGTTTTCGTCTATAAAATTATTAATTAATTAATTAATAAATAAATTATGCTTGGTTATTTTTTGAAAGACCATAATAAAAAGTTTTAAGGCTTTTTTCTGGTGTTTAAATACATATAATAAACTAAATAATAAATGTATGTATGTATAAATAAAAAAATATATATATATATGTATGTATGTATATAAAAATAATGACAACAAATACATAAAGAGAAAAATGTGAGAAATAAATATGTTTGTATGTAAATAGAAATAAATAAAATTTATCTAGCAAACAACCCACCGCTATGATCTGCGTATTCCGTCAGCAAAGGATTTCCAGTGAGGGCGGTGTTGTAAAGATTGTAATCAGCGTATGGGGCAAAAATCATGCCATGAGCAGGATTTTCAAATGCGTTTGCAGGTGTAGCAGTGCCCGATAATATACTCGCCGCTGTTGTCGGCACTGTCATGCGTTGAGACAGTATTAGGGGAGCGCCCAAAGGAGCAGCTGTCGGGGCGCGCATTTGTTGGGCCAAGCCAGGTAAGCTAGCCGGAGTCAATAGGCGATTATCGGCCGAGGCGGCGGCTACAACGCGACGCCAATCTTCATCACAAACTAAGAAAGTGAATACAAAAAAAAAATTTGGAATTGAAATTATTAAAATGTTTTAGAATGAAAATCGAAATCAAAGCACAAACTATTCTTTTAATAACATTAATAATTAAAAAGTTAATAATCAACCGATTAATATTGTTTGTTGGTTTTTATTAACATGTTTTGTTAAGAAAATTAACTTTTAGTGAAATTAAAAGAATTAAATTAAGATTCTCTTAATTTTCTTGTTTTAATTAGCGTTTGATTGTTGCGAGCAGAAACTTCGCTCCTGTTTTTCAATACATACACAACATACCTTGAGCTGCATTTTTGACGGCGGTTGTATCCCTGTAAGTGCCATTAATTATTGCTAATTCCATAAGTTGGCGTTTCTTAAGCTCATCTTCGCCTTCCGCTTGCTGTTAGTATCGATCAGTAAAATCGTTTTGAGTTTTTGTTTTTTTGATTTGAAAAAAAATTTGGTTTGGTTTGTTTGTTTTGTTTCAATGTTAAAAACATTAATTTTGTATTGTTTTTGGTCAGAAAAAAATGAAAATAAAATTTGTCAATTAATAAAGAGGGTTATTTAAATTAAAATTTTGTTTTAATAAGAATTAGAAAAAAAAATAAAGGAACATAAACATTCGAGCTGTGTTTTTGTAAAGTGTTTTTTCAGAGAATGATATCTAGCAAAAGAAAATAAAGTTTTATTTGAGTTCAAAATCAAGTTAAAATCAACCACAAAATTACAAAATTCGTAACTTATTTCTTAATTTCTTTTTAGTATAAAGAAGTGTTTTTTTTTTATTACTGAAGCTTTTGAAAATTAAGAATTTATTTTGAATCTCGTTGTTGAAATTAATTTTAAAATTTTCCTTTTAAACTCAATTATTACATTTAACTTACTAGATATTTATTCATTGAGGAACTTAACTACACTAAGGAGCGTTTTAAACACATTTTCGATCTCATTTTTAAAATTTAATTATACATTATTACATCTATAATTAGTTAGCCATTATAAAAAATTTTAAAAGTTAAAAAAAGTCTGGCAACTTTCGTAACAGCTGTGTTTTGTGCTTTATAAAAATGTAAACAAAGAATATTGATACAGCAGACTCGGGATAGAGTGAACACATTTATGCTTTTCGACCTTCAACCCAGACTGTCTCTCTCAATCGAAATTGAAAAACGGACAAATCTGGGGTATGTACAAAAAATGTGTATCAGGCCTGTTCTGAAAATCCCTTTAACTCAAATCACGTGATTTCAAATCAGATGTGCCTTTTAAATTCATACGTGTGATATTTGCTCAATTTGGCAAGATGTTGTAATTTTCCACTAAAGGCGACCGTACACGACATGTTTTTGTCATCTGACATGTCAAATTTCCCACTGCAAAACACATACATGTCGTGTGTTACCTTTTTAACTTTGCTTCTGTAAAAGTCAGACGCAAAGTCATCTGACAAAATTTCAATTAGAGCGTGCTCTATTTTCTTCTGACAAACCATCTGACATCAGAAAGCTATGCCGGCAAAAAACCGGCAGCGGCGTCCACTATTGACGGAATCATTAGCCGGCTGAAGTTAATTTTTTACAATACCGAGATAGGTTTGATCATCTTACCATTGAATAGAATTTATGTGAATATATATATATATATAAACCGTTTTATTATAAAATCCTAAATTGGTATCTTTGAATTAAAAGAAAAAAATGTTAAGATGGTTGAACTATTTTACGGCGCAAACAAAACTTTTCATGGCGGCAGCAAGTTATTTTGAAACCGAGCACTACTTTGGTTTCTGCAATAACAATGCGAAAAAAACAGAGACAATGTCAGAAGCAAATTACATGTACATTTGTGACCGAATATTATAAAGATTATGTAAAACAGCGATTTTGACAGACATGCACAATTACATGTGACTTAAAAATTTGACATGTCAGATGACAAAAACATGTCGTTTATATGCGCCTTAAGGGATACATAAAACTAAAAATCAACATCTTTACAAGATGTTCCTATCTCATTGTATTGCATTCTACGTCTTCCGATTATTTAAGTGTCATCACTAGAAAAGTGGCAATAAATTATAGTTTTATTGTGCCATCACTGAGAAAATGGCATTTGTTTTGAAAGCAGAGTTACCATCTGTCAAGCTTTCTCTTTTTGCAAGTTTTTTTATTTAATTTTTTTTTATGTTTTTTAACAGTTTGGGTGTTTTTCTCTTAAAACTTTGGCACTTTTGTATAAAAAAGTTTTTTTTTCAGATATGGTGACATTTTTGATTTGATAGTAGATTTTAGATGTTGCAAGTGTAAATGCATGTTTCACATTTTCAACATCTTCCATGCGTTTTTCCGAAATGTAGGCAAGTGTGAAGAGGCTTTCAGTGCTGTGCCCAGTCCAAATGATTGCTTCTACAAAAATCTAAATTGGCTTAATTGTGCATTTGTTTCGCCATGCTCGTCCTCATAAGGATCAACAACATTCTGATCAGGGTGATCGATAACGTCGTCGACATCATCAGCGCAGTTGTCCTCCTTATAACGTTCATAATCACACAAGAAATGTGAAGTTCCCCCCAACTCAGTACTCAATTAAAGAACTAATTCGTCCAATTGATCGAGTTACTCTCTCTCAATCCTGCCTTCCCCCTTCCCCGAGACTACTGTATTAGAATTATTTTAACAAAATTTTAAGATGTTTAAAATGTTCTCTTTAGTTTTTTAAGTTCCCAAAATGTGTCTCATTATTCTGTAATACTGACTTTGTTTGCTCCTGTTTTTGCATTAAAAAAAAAATATTCCACAGTTATTAGCATTAAAAAAATTAATTATTTGTAAAACAGTGTATAAACAAAAGTAGAAAAATAGAACGAAAATCACAAAAAAATTTAAAGGTTATATTTGGCTTTTGGTTAAAGTTTAATTATAGAATTAATACAATTTTAGAGTTAAAAATTAATTCTCGAAGAACGAAAATCTGTACTTACCGGTATAAGTAGCTTTTGTACTTCAGCAACGGCTTGACTTAATTTGATTTTGGCACGATTTTCTGTATCTTCGACTGTTATCAAGACGTGTAATTCATCTGATAAATGCTCCCAATTGGGCTTGCCTCTGTTAGCATCTTCCTGTTGATTCAAAACGAAAAAGAAGAAAAGAGAAAAAGGAAAATTAATTATTTATAATAATTGATGGAAAAAGGGTATTTATAGTTCAAAAGGGTTATTAAAGTACACATTTTTAAAAGACATTCTGCAAAATGTTTGTCAATTGCAACATTTATAAAAGAAAGAAGGAAGGAAGATAAGAGGAAACAAATTACTTGTATGTGCTTTAATCTTTTCTTTGAAAGGATTCTTTTAAGTCTTCCCTTTGTGTGATTTATATATTTTAATAATTTTTTTTTAAAGCTTTTAAAACTTTTTTAGTTATTAAACAACTTAAGTTGATTTTTTTTTTTTTTAATTTCAATTATAGAAAATTTAACTTTTTAGTGATTCTTTCAAATGCACCCCGTCACAAAAATTTAATGCAATAGTATGAAAAAAACGGTTTAATAAGAAATTTTACAGGGTGGGCCATAAGCCATATTGTATTTTTGTTATAATTTTTTTATTTTGTATTTATTATTTTTTTTTTTACTTTTCAGTATTAGGAACAACGTTTGGGAAATTCAGTAGCCATCTACTCAAATTGATGAGTTTTATTTTGCTAGTCAAAATTCGATGTAAAGGGTGGTTAAATTGTAAGGGCCGATGTTGAATGTGAACCACACCTAAACGCCAAGTTTTTTCCGAATTTTATTTGACATTTCTCTATTTCAGACTTACTCAATTTGAACCATGGAGAGATACACAATCCAACAACGTGTTAAAGTTATCCAGACTTATTATGAAAATGGGCGTTCAAATCAAAATGCATATCGTGCACTTCGTGATTTTTTTGGTCAATTTGATCGTCCAAATGTGCGTACAATCGCAAAAATCGTGGAAAAATTCGAGCAAACCGGGTCTGTAGAAGATGTGAGAACACCAGTGCATGCTCGTACAGCTCGTACTGCAGAAAATATTGCTGCTGTTCGCGATAGTGTGGCTTGCACCTCTCACGCTCGTCGTTGATGAACATTATGCATAAAGACTTGCATTTACACGCTTACAAGGTGCAATTGGCTCAAGAACTAAAGCCTCTTGACCATTCCAAACGTCGTGAATGGGCAGAATGGTGGCAGAAATGGCAACAGTGGATGATCAATTTTCGAAGAAAATCATCTTCAGTGATGAGGCACATTTTCACCTCAGTGGATTCGTCAATAAACAGAATTGCCGCATTTGGGCGAATGAGAATCCAAGAGTGATTGTCGAAAAACCAATGCACCCACAAAGAGTGACTGTTTGGTGCGGTTTATGGGCTGGCGGCATCATCGGGCCGTATTTTTTCCAAAATGAGGCCGGTCAGGCAGTTACTGTGAATGGTGTTCGCTATCGTGAGATGATAACGAACTTTTTATGGCCCGAATTGGAAGATATGGATGTGGACGATATGTGATTTCAGTAGGACGGTGCCACTTGCCACACAGCTAACGAAACAATGGCTCTTTTGCGCAACAAATTCAATGGCCGTGTTATCTCACGTAATGGCGATGTCAATTGGCCGCCAAGATCATGTGATTTGACACCGTTGGACTTTTTTCTTTGGGGTTATTTGAAAGAAAAGGTGTACGTCGATAAGCCAGCAACAATTCAAGAGCTAAAGGATGAGATAATTCGGCACATTAACGGCATAGAACCTCCATTATGCCTCAGGGTCATCGAAAATTTGGACCATCGGATGGAGGTGTGCGGCCGTGGTCGCGGCGCCCATTTGGCCGATATTTTGTTCCATACATAATTGAGTAATACCAATATATCATAATAAAATAAAATTACAATAATTTCCTAAATAGTTTGTGTTTTATTCAAAATCAACATCCGCCCTTGAAATTTAACCACCCTTTATTTCAAAGAAAATTTGGAAATTTTTTTAAAACCAGAAATGCACCCTCACTGTACCAAGTACGCAATCTAATCGCTCGTTTTCAGTCATCGAGATCTGTTAGTGACTAATCTCGAAGTGGAAGGTCGCTTGAAGCCCGAAGCCAAGATAATATCGAAAGAGTTCGGAAGAGAGTAAATAAGAACCCTTAACATCTACTCGGAAACGTCCCAGCGGGAAAATAAGAAATTGATTATATAAATAACTAAAAAAAATAATGTTTTATTTTCTAGAGAATAAAAATGCATTCAAAGCCGTGTTACCACCAGCAAAATTCAAAATTACACTTAAGATGAAGCAAATTTACCCGATTTAAATGAAATTACACCTGATATAACATGGAAGTTTAATTTAATAAAAAGACATTTACAAAGAAGCAAAAACACAAACAAATCATTGAAAGAAGTCAAACTGTTAAGATTCGTATTGTAATTTAAAACAAATAAACAAAAATAACATTAAAGACTTAAAAACAATTAATAAAACATAAAAAAAACTCCTTAAATAATGAGTTTAACTTCCACGTTTGGTTACATATATCTAGGAAAGGTTCAAAATGCTCATTGTCATTTCTTTATAATTGATGTTTTGTAAGCCTGATATATCTTACGAAAGGTTAGCTGTCAAACGAATTGTCATACTGCTCTAACTTTTTGCTCAGGCACATCATCATGAATAGATTCTTGCTTAAACAACGCCACCAAATTATCAAAATTTACTTTGAAAATCAGCCATCAGCGAAACTTATTTTTCACAAATTTTGATTTAGAGAAAATAAACTGTCGATTTGACTTCAAGGCCGTGCGATGTGACACCACTTGATTGCTTTCCGCAGGGCTGTGATATCACTGGTAAACCAGCAACAATTGGCATCTTGGAGGTCAACATTGTTCATTTTATTCATGACATGCATCCAGCAATGCTCGAAAAAGAGAAACAAAATTGGACGTCTGCAATGCGTTTCAAGGACAGGCGCGGTGCCTATTGGTTTGAAATCAGTACCAAATGGCAATGCCGTTTATCAATCTGCGAATAAAATTAGTTTTTTTGTGTTGTCTACCATTTTAAGTTTCATGGTCTTAAAAAACACCCTTTATACATTATTTCGTTAAAAAAATGCCTGCAGGGTTTTATACAACTGTCCCTTTCGTAATTCAGTTTTACAACTATAAAGGGGTTAAGTATTCTTCAAACTAAAGCATTAAATAGTTGCAAGATAAAAAATAAAATTAATTATATGTTGGAATATTGGAAACATATTTTCCCCAGGCTAGTTTTTAGTTTGAATGACTTTTTTCAATAAACTTCAGGTACTAAATTACTATGATAGGCATCTTTATCCAAATCTAAGAGTCCACCTTGCGACATTCATTGCCAAGCTTTTGAAAACATATATTGAATGATTGAAGTCTTTTCTAAAAAAGAAACCGAGACTTTGGTACAAAAGACTGTGCATTTTTTAACAACAATATAAATATAATATATATATAAAAAGAAATAAATGTCATCACTAAAATAGAAACTTGATTTTATTTGGGTATGTGAAGTAAGAATTTCAAATAACACCTGAATTACACCTAAGAGAAATTACCCACGCTCTACCCACGACAGTAAAAATTATACCAAATTCGGGTAATTACCCACAAAGCAACACTGATTCAAAGGAATCGATAAGGTAATTATCTTGACACAGCAATTATCCATTGATTACCACGTATATTCTCACACTTGCAGAACAAGGAATGTATTGTTTCTGTTCGTAACAATTATTCGTGTGTTTTCTTCTGTTCGTGACAAAAATTCCTATTTTTTCTTTTACATATTTTCTAAATAAAAATCCGTTAGGAATTATTTAATTCATTCGCAGTATACGTTCAAGATACAAATAGTACATAAAATTTTGTTGCAACCTGCTTAGGAGTTCTTGTAAACAAATGAACGAATTATTGTAAATCAGCGTCCCCTATATTATATCTATGCAATAAATTGTGGCAACACTAAGATAACTGTTGTCAAATTCATATGATTTGTATTTGTAGTTTAAACGCCCAATTTTATGCGTTTAGAGATGGTTTATATGCTTACTGCTTTCTAGATTGACTGGTTTAACCACATTTTATGCCAAAGAGAAAAATTAACTTGCTCTGATTTATTAGCCCTTAGGGTCACATTTAAGTGCGGAGTTTCAGCAGACAAGATCTATCGCCCGTACTTCTTTCAAGGCGAATATGACAATGCATTCACAGTAAATGGTGGGCATTACAGGGCTGTGTTAGAAAATGTTTTGTTTCCTGCCCTTGATAATAATCATGAAATGTGGTTTCAACAAGATGGAACTACGAACTGCGAACGAAGGCATTTAAAATTTTATTTAAAAAAAATTTTTTTTTTAATCAAATTAGTCAGTTTTAACACAACAAAAATATATCAAATATACAATGTTCAGTGGCTAATGGCCCACACTGTACAAGTAGTTGCAATTATGTGAGTAAGGGCCTTTTTACATGAGAGCAACGGTATATATGGAAGGGTTAGGTATGGCAAGAACAACAATTTTGATGATGAGAATGTGGTTGTTTTTGAAACATGTAAATTCGACCTGAGTTAGAGCCGGTGTTCAGAGAAGAATAAAAATTATATAATGAAAATTAAATTTGACGGACTTAAGCTTAATTAAAAAACTATCAAAAATTTTGATTGAATTCCAAAGATTGTAAAAAAAATTCTAAACGCAAGGTGAAGAAAAAATAGCCCACATAAATATTAAGATTTTGGAAAATTAACAAATAGAATGAAGAAAAAATGTTATAACTGAACTTTAAGTAAGTTTTATTATTAATCTGAACTAATCGAATAAAGTCAGACCCCTATTACGGTTCACAACTTAAAAACGAGGCCGAATCCATGATTCTTTAACTCAAGATCAATTTAAAACATCTGTTTGTTCCATATACTTTGCTTCTTCTATTTATATTCCAAGTATGAGGGGGCTCTTAAAACTATTTTAACGATAAAGCTAAATCTATTTTAACCTTGAATTTCCATAGGTTTAAAAATTAATTATGTAAGTGCTATTAAAATTCTTAATTCAAATTTTCATTTCATTTACATATTTTAATATGTAATTCTAAGTCAAATTTTAATTTCTTTAGGAAACATAAAATGTCTCACTCTTAAGGAAAATTATAGAAAAATTCTTAGAAATAAATTAAAATTTATTATTTTCTTGAAAACCTCCCACCCGTTTTGCGGGTGACAAGACAGAAATAAAAACTTTATAAAGAAAATTAAGTTTTATACCAATGGAAGGAGGGGAAAGACATTTTTACAACCACAATAAAAATCAGAAATCTAAAGAAAATAATAATTAATTTTTATACATCTGTGTGCAGTGGAAAACTGAATGTTTGAGCCAGTAAAGAGGGTATTTTTTTGGCAACTTATTTGAAATTAAAACAATTTTTAGTAAATTACAATTCTATAAAAAAAAAAAAAAATACACAAAAATTATTATAGTTTTGGTAGTTTTCCTACAGAACACAACAATTTTTGACACTATTTTTTACACGACAACACATCTTAGAAAATCAAAATAAATTTAAACAGCAACAACAACAAAAACGACTTGTTAAATGTGGGGAAATGAAATAAAAGCAGGAGGTTGTTGTTACTGTTGTTGACAGTGGTTGTGAGGAAAAGAAAAGCCTTTTCTTACACAAACTCACACATAAAAACACACGCTCGTACACACATTAAAATTGAGCACACGAGTAGGTGTGTAAGCAAAACCCCTCAAAAATTATTTGACAACATTTTCTCTTTATGATTCAACTAACAACAAACAAGTTGCTGACAGTTTCTTTTTTGTGTGTTGATTTTGTTGTTATTTATATTGTGCATTTTAGTTGTTTGTGGTGCTTTTGTCAAAAATTTGTGATTTATTTTAATTACTGTTTAAATTTTTATTTATACATACGTATTTTATTAAAATGTTTTTTTTTTTGTTTTTCATATTATTATAGTCTTGTTGTCATCCATCTACCATTAAATGGAAATTAATGAAACAAAAAAAATACCTATTATTTTTTTAATTAAAGGTGTTTCTTTTTGAAAAAGTCGCACATACATATTAAAACAGATATAACCCTGCAGGAAATGTCACTAGTGAAACTGTACTGATTCACTACTGACACAGTCAACAGTACTAGTGACTTATTATACCCCAGACAATGTTATTTACTATAGACATTTAACATGTGCGTGTCACTGAAAATCTACTACTGACGTTGGTACTATTGACTAGGTAGTTCTTTTGGGAACGTATGTAGACATTGGAACTAGAAAATCACTAGTACATTTTAGAAAATCTAGTCTACACTTTTTTTCATAACAATCTTTTTTTATTATTTCTTCAACTTTTATAGAAATTATACTTCTCAGTTATTATTGATCAAAAATTTTTGGTATTAAAGCCAAATATAGTGGCAAATGAAGTGTAGTGTAGACACTTCGTTGGCAATGTCACCAAAATAGTCGACAAAACTGTTGACTTAGATACACTTGCATACAGGTTTCCTTCAGGGAAATAAGTAACGGTTGAGATCAGACATTAACAAAAAGTTTGAAATTGAAAAAAAAGTTTGTTAAGTTTTCTTAATATGGAGTTGAAACGGAAAGGAGCAGAAACCAATTCAAATTTTAAAGTCTTTATATCTGTTTTGTTGGCACTTCCACTTCCACTTCCACTTCTTTTTTTTTACACAATTATGTAAAGGGTGGTCCAACCAAAAAGCACGATGTAAAACAAAAAGCTTTCAGAGAATTATCTTAAGACTTTTTATTATTAAAGAAGGATCTATGACAATTATGTGTAAGACAAAATATCGGCCAAATGCTCGCCACGGCTTCGGTGGCATACCTCTATCCATATTTTTAATGACTCTGAGACATAATCGAGGTTCAATGTCGTTAATGTGCCGAATTGTTTCATCCTTTAGCTCTTGAATTGTTCATGGCTTATTAACCTACACTTTTTCTTTTAAATTTCCCCGATGGAAGAAGTGCTACGGTGTCCAATCACATGATCGTGACGGCCAACGTGAGATAACACGTCCATTGAATTTCTCGCGCAAAAAAGCCATTGTTTCGTTGGCTGTGTGGCAAATGGCACCATCCTGTTGGAACCACATATCGTCCAGGTCAATATTCTCAATTTCTAGCCACAAGAAGTCTCGCGATAGCGAACACCATTCGCGGTAACTGCTTGGCCGACCTCATTTTGGAAGAAGACGCAGAACGAACTGGGAAGCATGCACAGGTGTTTTCACATTTTTTTTAAAGACCCGGTTTGCTGAAATTTGCGCACAATTCTCCCGATTGTGGACACGCATTTTGCATTTGAACGCCCATTTTCGTAAAGGCTTCAACAATCTTAACGCGCTGCTCAATTGTGTACCCCTCCCTGGTAAAATTTGTCAAGTACTGAAACAAATACATGTCAAATTAAGTTGGGCAAAACACCTGACGTTAAGGTGTGACTAACAATAAATATCGAGCATAATGGTTGGACCACCCTTTATAGGTTAAGAACATGTAACATAGAAACTTTATATGCAACGAAGATTAACTTGAAACCAATAATCAAATTCAAAATATTTAAAAAAATATCGTTGGTTTTATTAGTTGCACACTTGCTCGTAAAACCGTTATTTTTGATAATATTGAATTTAATTTGTGTGACAAGGTGTGTTTGTGTGAAATGTATTGGAATCACTCAAAATTCAATTTCGAAAAAATCGAGTTAAGGCCTTTCCAACGATATGTTTATACGATTATTTTAGTAAAGCAAAGGTTTCGTTTCCCGGCATGGATTGAACTGTAATACGATTATTTAGATTCGTTACCCTTTTATCAGGCACTGGCCAATGCTACAGACAAGGTTTGCAAATTAATTTGAAAAAAATCGGAGTTCATCTTAAAAAGGCAACCTGTTGTGTCAAATTGTTTCTAGTTATTCTAAACAATTTATTACTAAAATGCAGCACAATCGGTTGAGTAGGAAAAAATGTGGAACAACCATCCTAAAAAATTTAAAATTCTTTTAAAAAAATAACATTAATTAGTGGCGGCATGCATCGATTGTCATTATATTCGATTATACACGCCCAAATTTCGTGAAGATATAAATATAATTTACCCTAGGTCTCATATAAAGCCAATTCTAAAAATCGTACTTTTGGAATCCGCCAAAAAACCACAACGAATTTTTACACTGTAAGGTCAGTTTTTTTAAGATTTATTCAAAACTTATAGATAACATATAAATCTGACTTCTGAAATATTCTTATTTTCAGTGGAGGTTATCAATGAATGGGCACAGCCGAATATAACAATTTTACTTGTTAACTTTAGGATATTTGTCCAATTCACAAGCCCGTAGTATCGTCCTATTCGTTGTATAATCGTCTAAGGCCCGTTTTCACGACTTAACGATAGCTTAAATGTAGGAAGTTATCGAACAGATAATGAGTTTTTAATTATCACAAGTTCCCTTTAATCTAAAAGTGAAGGATAAGCTAAAGAGAGGAACGTTCTACCTTTAACAGCCTTTTCGTCGATTTCGAACGTTAACGTTCGCATAGAAAAATATATTTAAAACAATAACAAAATTCGAAAAATTGTTTTTGTTTTAAATGTAATTTTCTATGCGAACGTTAACGTTCGAAATCGACGAACAGGCTGTAACTTTTGTCGCAAGGTTTAGATTTGAGATTGCCATATTATATTCACATATTTCTTATATATGGCAACTCCAATTATAAATACGTTTATTATGTAAATGTAAAAAAAGTACGTAGTTGCCAGTTCGTATTTTTATTTTGGCAAAAATAATTGGTATTTTCTTTAGTATTGCCACATTTTCAAAAATGTTAAGTTTATTTTATACAGAAGTTGTGAAAACGAAAAATAGTTGAAGGTAACTTTATTTTTCACTAGTGCTACAGGTACCGTTAACTATTTCGAACTTTATAGGTAAGTCGTGAAAACGGTCCTAAGTATTTTCATACAAAAAGGAATTATACGATTGATATTTATGTGTTTTAAAAATATTCTGCATTTATGCTAGGCCTGCAAATGTTCGATTAGTTTGGTGAATTTGTAATAATGTTTTTAGAATGCGATAACTACCAACACAAATTAAATTCTTCTGAATGATAAATTTATCGTCGGCTTAATATGCAAACCTGCTTACTCCGTTTCAACACATTTTACAGGAGAGACAAAAAATTTCTTATTTTTTCTATGTGCTGCTTGAAAAGAAAACTAAAAATATAGTTGGTTTTACACACTTTGAGACTCAAATTGAAGAAATACTACATGCTGGTCGACGAGGCGTACCTTTCTCTAGCACACGGCATCAAAATCTCAATTTACTTAAAAAGTGGATTTAGCATGTTTACATATTAAGCCGACAATATGTTTTATGGTGTTTTCTTTTCTACAAAAAATTGTGACATTTTATTTAAAAAAATGCAATTTGGTGTCTGTTTCTTAAAAATTTTGCTCCCGAAAAGGATGAGTTTTTTAGAATAAAACAAGCCACCCTCTTCGGGAGCAAAATTTTTAAGAAACAGACACCAATTTCCATTTTTTTTAAATAAAATGTCACCTTTTTTGTAGAAAAGAAAACACCATTATTCATTTCATTTTATTTTTTAAACTATTTTAATTAAAATAACTTATCAATTAACATTTATAACCATTTCAGCTTAAATCAAAACTCCCATACCTGGTTTAATTTAATGGTATCAACCAATGTGAATGGCTAATTTTATAAAAGAAGGAGAAGAAATAAATAAAAACCAAGAGTAAAATAAAAATGTATAACTAAAATTTAATAATTAGCTTTCTTAATGTTATTTTTTTTAATTATTTAGGAAAAAGAAATTTGTTTATCTCCTAAAATAGTTTACTCAAGGTAAATTGACAATGTATGTATGTACATTGAATTGATATTTTCCATTTTTGCCATTTTAGCAATAAGACAAAGGTACGATACAGCAAATTTGTCTATTTATAAGTGCGTTAACAAAAATCGTATTTTTTCCAAACGATAGATCTTGCTAATTGGACAAATGTTTATTTTTTATACAGAGCTGTAAAATTAGGGCGGATTTCCTCATTTGTTTGAAACAAATAAAATTGTGCTTCAAGAACGGAGAATAAAGGAAGTTGAGAAAAAAAAACAATAATTAAGGATATTTTAGGTCATTTAAGGCCCAACCAGAATGTGCATAAACATACTTAAGCTACTGTCAAAAAGAAAACAAAAAGCCTCTCAAATGCATTTAAAATAACAAAAAGAAAATAAAAAAACATTGATTCCGTACGGTATGAGCGATTAGTTTCGCACCTTGCTTTAGCAAATTACAGTTTTATAAAACTTTACATAAAGTTTCCTTAAGTTCAATATGGTTTTACACATATGATTTACATGTATTTGCTCAGTTGCTTAAGTCACGTTATTCACATTCTGGTTGGGCCTTTATTCTTAACTCGAGATAGAGAGAGAACATTTATCACAAAAGTTTGGACATATTGAACCGCCCTTACAAGCTTAAAGCAAACTTTTAACGAATTCATTCTTTTAAAATGTTTAATTCAGCATTTACTTCTTATTCACTTGTAAAAAAAAAAAAAACTATAATTTTAGATTGCATGTAATTATACAATGGAAAAAAGAGAAAAAGAAATGCAAGTAAAAGTTATTGGCAGTTATACAAAAATATGTCACCTTGTTTCAGTTGAAAGTAATAAAACTATAAAAATAAACTCACAAATAAAAAGAAAAGCTTGTTGTGGTTTAAGAATGTTTGATTAAATGTGTGGCAAAAATAAGATCAAATAATATTTATGAAAATTTGCTTTAAAATTTTACAAATAAAAATTATTCTAATGTCTCATACTAATCTTACTAATGTGATTGTCTAACTTATTAAAATAATTACAAAAATTTATGAAATATATTTCTAATTTTTTAAATAATAAAACAATTTAATGGTTAATAATAGTCTAACGACTTGTGTGTAAATTAAAGTGCAATTAAGAACTAAAAGCAGCAATAATAAATAATATTACAAACAACACCACAACACAAATGCTACGAAATATTTTGATGCTGAACATAAACTGAATATTTTACTAGCAACTTAAAATATTTTTTTTATACTCCTCTCAATTAGCAAACCTAATGATTTTTTTTTTTTTTTTTTTTGTTAAACGGGGTTGCCATGCTAAGACAAGTAATACAAAAGTGTTTAGAAAAAAATCAACAAGAAAATAGTCTTAAGGTATGTTCACACTTAACAACTTGAACGTTAATTTTTTATTGCGAATCCGCACATCTCTTAGGGATGGATATTTCGAGGTTATTTTCATGCCTTAAAATAAATCTTCTTTATTTCGGTAATTTGCTCGGTTTATATTTATATTAACGATCACCCACCCACAAGTTCTTGCAAACTTTGGAGGTATGTGTTGGATCGTTATCCAGTGCCCATGTTCTGTAACTCTCGCGTCGAGAAACTTTTCGATAGAAATGTGTGAAATGGAACAAAAATGCCATATATTGAAACAAACAGCTTATTTTCTCACTGAACTGTGTCTGTAACTTTTTTTTTGGCGAGAACTAGCTGTTACGTAAAGAAATTACTCGCCAATTTACAGAAAAAGTGTGTCTGTAATATTTTGGTGAGAAAAGTTCCCGCTTTGGACGATATGTGTGACTGGCGTCTTCAACGTTTGCAATGTCACATCGGCTTTGAGTATAATGTTATGACATTTATAACGATACGACGTAATCTCATTTGATAGTTTACGACATAAGTTACACTTTTTTTCTCACTTTTCGAGAAACTATGGAATATTTTGTTTCACATCTTTTCGATGCGAGAAGTTCTCACTAAAGTTACAGAACATGGGAACAGTTGGAGCCTCCATTGAAGTGGCATTTCTTCGTTGGCATATGGTAACATTACATCCTTTAGAATGTTTACGTACACGAATCGATTAATAATCCCATCGATCGAATGAATCGAATCGGTTGCTTGTCAATTTTTAAACATGTCATAAGGTCAATAATTACATAAGAAGTTAAATACAAAAAAAGAAATTTATATAAATATATATTAAATAATAATTAGTATTGTGGTTATTTTGTTCAAATATTTATGGTTTTTAATCCGAATTTGTAATATTTTTAATTAGGCTTAAGTTCATTAAATTTAATTTTCATTAAATTATTTTTATGAAGAAACAGAAGTAAGGAAAAAACATGTAAAATCAAGTAAAATGGATAATCATTCAAAAAAGCAAATTTCGATCTACCAAAAGTTAAAATACAATTTGGTTTCAGGATTGATGTTTGACTATTGACGTCAGCAGTCGTCGATGGCTGCGAGTGTAAAACGGCAAATCCATCTGAGGAAATCGAGTGGTTGCGATCGAAACATGTCATGGTGGCCTGCCGGCCGCGCTTCGAAACCCGGCCACGGTCAAGAATGAAAGATTATCAATAACAATTTTAATTAATTTTCATAAAAATAATTTAATGAAAATTAAATTTAATGAACTTAGCTTAATTGAAAATATTAAAAATTTGGATATATTAAATATATAAAAAAAACAATTTTGTCTCAAGGATTTTATCTTTTAAGGTACAAGAAGTACCGGCTTTGCTTACTAGAGCGTATCTGCGTAATTGGCCTTTGCTCGGGGATAAGGCCGATTTTAAAAGCTTTACTAAGCAAAACCATGGACACTATGGCAATGGACGTTGTGACATGTCACATTATTTAGTACAGTTTAGTACTGGAATATTATTAATTAAAGTTTGTCAAAATCTAGTCACAGGGTAAATTTAGTTGTGTACGGAAAATCTAGTTAAAAAAAAAAAACAACAAAATAATAAAAATTTTGTGAAAAATTTTTGAAAACTATAAAAAATGCCTTTTTGTTTGCCAGTCATGCCACACATTTTACAAACTTAATATCCAAATAAAAACATTAAAAACGGAAAGAAAGTAAAAACAATTTTTTTATGACTTTGAGTGGGAGAAAAAAAAAATTTTTGTGGCTGCAAGAAATAAAAATGTCTTTTTAAAATTTTAGTTTCTGCACTGTTAAAAAAACACACTTCCAATTTAATAACTCAAAGTCTTTAAATGCATTCAACCATTCCACTTAGTGTTACTTGGACAATTTGGCAACAATTTTTCGTTATTTTTTATAGCTGGCCAAAATAGATTTTAGTTTGCTTTTTTTTTAATTCATTTCGCATAAATTTTTTCTCTCGCTATTTGACTGCGATCAAGAAATATAAATTTAAAAATATTAAATCAAATGACTCTTAAATAGTCACGAATTAAGAACATTTTGATGTTAAAAAATTTTTATAAACATTTTTTTTTTTTTTTTATTCGATGTCTTTTTTAATTTGGTACGGGAAGCTGACTGACTGAGTGTCAGTAAATATTTTAAAGAAATTGTGCTGATAAACCTAATTTCAAGATTTTCTTTTTAATAAATGATTTTTCTGAAAAAGAAAATTAATTTAAATTGACATATTTATAGGAAATGGAAAAGTTTTTAAGCATATTTTTCAATTATAATAACTTGGGCATGTTTTTTTATCTTTTGCTTGAATAATAAAATTAAATTAAAAAAAAATAAGATGAAAAAAACTTGCCCTAATTAAAATATAATAAAAGAATTTATGAGAATGTTAACCAAATTAATCAAAGAAAAAGGAGATGATGCATTTCCCGCCAAATGTTATTTAATAAAAGCGAGGGTTGCGGATTCGATTTACGTCAGACTCTATTCTGGTTTTCTCTAACGGTCTAATGATTACTATTGCTGCGTTAATTAAGTTAAAATATAATTTGTTATTGTATTTGTAACAGTCCCGGGGGGTGTACTACCCCAGCTAGAATTTTCAATCTTATGATTCTACTGGAAATCTCGTGAAGGGCGTTTTTGATCGTCGATGAGCACATTTTTTACACATGCAGATTCCTTTGTGAGATACTTTCAGAACACAGCAAAAGACGTTTCTATTAATCGTAGAGAGAATCGTTTGAGATTTTTGTAATGATTATCTAATGAGGCTTTAAAAAGGATGTAAAGAATAAGAGCGTCAAGCTCGTATCTTCTCATTTTCATACACTTTATACGAAACAAACCTTTAGAAAGGGAATTCAACACTACCCCACTTGACAGATCGCTCAGTAATTGTTTTATCATTTAATCAAATCATTGATTTCTACAGAGAGTCGCCGAAGGTTCAATCGATGACGGCTTGACGAAAGATAAACGAAGTGTAACATTGTTGTTTTGGACTCTTGAAATAATCACTAAAAAATTGTCTTACCCTGTGGCCACACGATCAAGTTGTTCTTGATAGTCTTTTACATATACTGCTTGTCAAAATTTACAAAAATTGAGAGGTGTGACGTAGGTGGCACTCAATTTACTTTCAAGATGCCATAAAAAAAAAACAATTTATAAAGACAAACATGTACTCAGCTGTTAAATTGAAAGTAAATTGTCAAACAAATGGAAAGGTGAAATTGAAAGCCATCTCGTGGTCAATTTAAAAAGTGTGAGTGTGTTAGTAAAAAAATGAGAGAGTTGAGTAAATTGAATGGAATTGAAAGGCAAAACTTGATCGTGTGGCCACCAAGTTAGGACATGCATGGTAAAAATTCCAATATTAAAAAACGAGCGTGTCAGAAAATGTTTTAAAAAAAAGTAATAAATAAAAATTTGTAGATGTTTTTGTTATTGTTACTCGTCAGATCATCATCAGGAGATTATTTTAAGAATTGTATAATAAACACAATCATCTAACAGACAGCCAATGCTAGCTGGGTACGTTCTTCAGGGGGCGTAGTTAAGCATCAAGACTATTCTCACATTCACTGGGAAAAACATGTGTTATTAATACCTGAAATCCGAAAGGATTAAAAATTTACCGGACCCCTGGCAACA
Source organism: Pollenia griseotomentosa (assembly GCA_963931875.1). Lineage (NCBI taxonomy): Eukaryota > Metazoa > Arthropoda > Insecta > Diptera > Polleniidae > Pollenia > Pollenia griseotomentosa. The sequence continues at coordinate 10,932,031 of OZ007560.1, read as the reverse complement.
GGAACGTACATAGAGAAGCCGTGGAGTTATATCGGAAGATTTTTTCTTTTCCGCTGTATAGTCGTACTACCATAAAGTTCTTTCTAAGAGATATATGGTAAATAGGCTAGAGGAACATGACAGTTTCTGTCGTGTCGGTATCTTTCCTCGGGCATTCGATAAAAACTGAATATGCCAGGCCTGCTGAAGCCTTCGTGATCTTTTGAAAACAAAGGCTCGCCAGAGTACCTTTTTGTCTAGCCATGGGAGTCAGTTGATCTCGGTGACACGGCACCAGTCCGACTATTGATTATGGCCTCCAAGGGCATTCTCTCTTTATGGCTTTTAAGGGTGGCTATTTTTCTTGGAAGAATGTGTCATTGGCTTTAAGTTAAATTTTGTAATAAATACATTCTGTGTGGTAGCGAGTGGGGATTCTGGTTGTTGTGAAGATTTAGTAGACTGTCTTAGTAGAGAGAAGGGGTCGTAACTGTCGGTTGTCCCACGACAGTAAGATCTTGGAAACGAAAATATGATGAAAGGTTGAAGTACCAGACGCGTTTTTGGAGTGTGTGGGTGGTGAAGACCGATTGTGGTGAGTAGATGTAGGGTCGTTATCGGTTTAACGGTCGTTAACATCGGAAACGGCCTGGATTTGATGAAGAGCTAAGGATGAGGGACCGGGTGTGAGTTGCGTTGGGGGATGCGAGCTGGGTTGGATTGCGGGTGAGACTTTGATTAGGGATAAAAATTCGAGAGCCTGGAGTATAAGGAGAGTGACAACTCCCACAGAATCTATTTTTCATAGAATGAACCATATTGACAAAGCGTGCTTTTCTCATAGAAACCTTCTCTTGTTGATAACGTGATGGATGTGGGTATAACCCAAAAATTGCGGGAAAAGTGTTGCTGAATTGCAATGAGAGATTTCCATTTGTGAAGGCTTCGAGTAGTAAAGACGGTTTAACGGTACGCAGAGACGCTTTAGATAGCTAAGCCGATGTTTGTTATGCCATAGAGGGGGAAATCCTAGCGCCCGGTTCTTGTTTAAAATTTTGATATTAGACAATGCATATGAAAGAAAACTGCCGTTAAATTTTTAGTATGTAATTGCAAAATATGCAAATGCATATTTTTCGCGCAAAAAGCATGAAAACTTGGGTAAAATGATTTATGTTGCAATAAAATATTTTTGAACCAAATTTAAATTAAATACCAACAGAATAAGACAGTTTGTGGACACAAGGCTGTTCTTTGGAAAGAAGTTTGTATGGGGGACATGTAAAATTATGGACCGATTCTCATCATTTTCCACAAAATTCGTCCTTATGGCAATTGAAACATACGTTGATGAAATTTGGATCAATTTATCTTTGCGCACAAGGAAGGTTGCATAAACGAACAACCAGCCGGACAGACGGATGGACATCGTTAGATTGACTCAAAAAGTGATTCCTCTTAATGGGCTTACTGAAGGGTGCGTCACACATCAGCACACACCCTATCCACTTTTGTGGTGTGGGTATAAAAATTTAACAAAGTGCAAAATAAAATAAGAAATTTAAAATTTCAAAATTTCTGTCATTTAAAAAAAAAAAACTATTTGTAAATATTACAGTTAAATATTTTGTGCCGCAACAATTATTTGGAATGAAACAAAAAAACATAAGCCACTTACCTTCTTTTTATCCCTCATTGAACCTTTGCCTCTGACCATTATCTTACAGCCTGTTTCTTGTTCCAACTGTTTGGCGGTCATACCGCGAGGGCCCAGAATCCTACCCACGAAATTAAACTAAAAATATAAAAAAAAAATACAATCAAATTATTTATACAAAAAATACACTATTTGTTTAACTTATAGATTTCAAGATTTGTTTCCATAATTAAAATGTCATGAGCTTTTTAAACAAATGATTTATAAGACGGCATTAAATTTGACTTTGCATAACAGATTATTTAAAAAATATCTAATAAAACAATTGAAAAATTGCAGACCAACATTCCATGGAAAATTCAAGGTTTTTTTTAACAAGTTCATAAATTAAACAAAAATTTAAATATTCAAAACAGCTTTTAGCTGTTAAAGCGAAAATTGTCAAATTAACCTGTCACAAGAAAAACCTGAGAAAATTCAACCAATTATAAAAAAAAAGAAATACAAAGCAAGAATTTCAAAGTCAAAAATAATTATTTGCTAATAAAAGAAGCATTATCCAAAGGCGAATTCATTACAGGTGATCTTTACAGCCCAGCTGATAACTCTTTTTTTAGCTTTATAATTGTTGGTTGTCAAAATTTTATTTATTAAATTTCTTTGTTTTTACAAAAACAAATTGATTGTGGTTTTTGTACGAGTTGTAATTGTTGCAGTACCTAGATTACCTGTAATGAATTCGCCTTGCATTATCCTAAAAAAAATAAATTACACTTACAGAAATTTTTATGAAAATATTAAGATTTTTAAATTCGAAATTAAATTAAACCCTATACAAAGCAAATTAAACATTTCAATAAATATTTTAAATGAATATTGCATTTGGTTTAATGGAAGCTTTGGAAAGGTTCAATTTGATTTGCACAAATTTTAGTTTGCTTTTTAAAGATTTCAACTTAATTTGGACTGCAAAACATGTGATTGGAATATTTTCATGTCATCACAAAGGGACCAAGTGAGCCGTCCTCGTGTCGGCTGCCTATTGAACCTTTGCAAGGGGGTTTCTACAAAACTTAGAGAATGTTCAATTTGGACTGCAAAATGCAGGCATAAAACTATGACTAAGAGTTACCCTGTGCAACAGAAAATTTTTAACTTAAATATTCCAACCTTAAGTGAAACTAAAAACTTTATGCAATTTGGACTCCCAAAGGATTTTGCAAATTTCGTTGTTGTTTATATAAGCTCCTAAACATCGACCGAAATTGAGGTAATTCCTATGAGTTTGCCTCGTAGACTACTTCTACAGCACGATCGAGTCATAGCATTAAAGGACCATTACTCATAATTTGCTGCCCAGTGTAAAGAAATTCAAAAGTAAACCAACACCCACACATACAAAAGCAAATATCGATGGCTACAAATCAAATTGCAACTGTTTGCCACACATCAATTACTTGTAACATTTGCCGTTGCTATCGGATTGAGTGTTGCTGCGGTGCTTAAGTCATGGAAAACATGTTAAAAATTTTAATAAATTTTATAAATTAACATGAAATGCACTCACAAATGATTTCTTAGTATGTATTTAACCTTTTTGATATGAAACACGCATTTATTTGTCGAAAATTCATAACAGAATAAAAGATTTACATCATTAAATAAATGCAAATTCAGAATAAATTACTCACAATCATTTTAAAGTGACTATAAAAGAATTGATTCTTTCAGTTGATGATGTAGTTTTTATTTCAAAACGGCGTTTTTGTACAAAACGTAGTTTTTAGTACAAAACGTAGTTTTAAATACAAAACGTAGTTTTTAGTACAAAACGTAGTTTTAAGTATAAAACGTAATTTTAAGTCAAAACGTAGTTTCTAGTACAAAACGTAGTTTTTAGTGCAAAACGTAGTTTTTAGTACAAAACGTAGTTTTAAGTACAAAACGTAGTTTTAAGTACAAAAAGTAGTTTGAAAAACAAAATGTAGTTTTAAGTACAAAACGTAGTTTTTAATACAAAACGTAGTTTTTAGTACAAAACGTAGCTTTTAGTACAAAACGTTGTTTTTAGTACAAAACGTTGTTTTCAGTACAAAACGTTGTTTTTAGTACAAAAATTAGTTCTTAGTTTAAAACGTAGTTTTTAGTACAAAACGTAGTGTTTTGTTCAAAGCGCAGTTTTTAGTACAAAACGTAGTAGTGTTTAGAACTAAACGCAGTTTTTAATACAAAACGAAGTTTTTAATACAAAATGCAGTTTCTTGCCTTAAAAGTAGTTTTTAGCGCAAATCATAGTTTTTTGTACCAAAAGAAGATATTTGCACAGAAAATATTTTACAAATCTATCAATTGTTTTCACCTCTGCTGCACTTTAAAACAATCAACCATTCATTTATTTTGTAAAAATATGTTGCATGTCAGTTGTTTTGATTATTTTTTGAACACTTCAAACTTCCATTCATTTATTTATCAAACCATCCGCAACTACTTGGGTCCATCTGGCGGATTTATTTCAATGCAACACTAGCAAAAATTTAAGATGTGCTCGTGTATGCATGTGCAACTAAATTGAATGGATGGTAATTGTTTGCAGCCAATTTAACAATTATCATGATGTTTTTTCTTTTTCTTTCCATTTGATTCTTTTTAAAATGATCTACCATTTAACTCTATTTTAAAAAAGCATTAACATAAAATATTCCACACTTGACACGGCGGCATTTTGTTTTATTGAATGTTATCGTATGTAATTTAAAAGCGATAGAATTTTAAAATAATAAAATTGGAAATTTTTAACTCGCATTGAAAAAAATCTCAAACAATAATTAAATCATTTATTTAATGAATGTGGGTGAGGTGTTTTGATGTGTTAAATTTGTTTTTTTTTTTAAATGCTACTAAATAGAAAAACTTTATTACTCGTAGTATTAAAATATATATTTTAGTTTTAAGCCAAATACAAACAAACGCTACTGACATAAATATTTCATAATTTATCATCATTATCATCAACGTCAAGTTAACAGCATTAACAAATTTTGCATTCAAATTTCATCAAAGTATTTCGAATCATGTACACGCCGCCACCCACCAAGTCAAGCCTTTTGAAATTAATGTTTATAAATAAATTTTTATTCATTTGTTAAATCGTATAACTATGTAGTGAGTATTGTTAACAACAAATAAGCCTTTTGTGTTATTGTTGTATTTGGCAAATTCGATACTTTAATCAGTAATTTTATCAATGTGAGACAACATATTTGTGTATGAGAGAGGAAAACATGATGTATTCGTTGCTCTTTAATATTTAATTTTTCAATTTGTTGTACGTTCGAGTTTAAGCGCCAAAGATCAAATCAATTTACACATTATGAGCTACACATTCTAACGTTTTTCAATCAAAGTGTTTGTTGTTTAATGAATACTGATCACGATGATGATCATCATCCTTATTATGAAGCTGATTAAGATAAAAATGATTTAATGTGAACAATTGCGGCTTTTGTTGCAAGAAACAGGTTGTGTCCTAGAAAGTACTTTCGAAATTTTGTACTAAGAAGCAAGCAAAACAACTGAAGTTAAGTTGCCAGCAGAGAAATTAGGCAGCGCCGCTTATGTTAAAATATAAAAACAATTTTCTTTATATTTTAACAAGAGCGAGATTTACCTGATTTCTCTGCTGACCACTAAACTTCAGTTCAGTCGTCATCCGTAATCGACCCAAAAGTTTTGTTCTAAAAACATTAAAACCATATTTTGTAAAAAAAAAAAAAAAAAACTTAAAATTATATCTATGTGTTTAGAACTAAGAACAACAAACTACAATTTTTACTTAAAACTAAGTTTTTTGCTTAAAACTCAAACAACGTTTTGTACTAAAAGCTAAGTTTAATTCTCCGAAAAAACTATGTCGTGTGCGTAAATCCCTGTTCGTACGCTAAAAATTAAGTTTTGTAATAAAAAACAGAATTTTGTACTAAAACATTATTACATATGTACTAAAAACTCCCTTTTGCACTAAAACATTACGACATATGTACTAAAAACTCCCTTTTGTACTAAAACACTATTACATATGTACTAAAAACTCCCTTTTGTACTTAAAACTTCGTTCTGTACTAAAAACTACGTTTTGTACCAAAAACTACTTTTTGTACTAAAAACTACGTTTTGTACTGAAAACTACATTTTGTACTAAAAACTACGTTTTGTACTAAAAACTACGTTTTGTATTAAAAACCACGTTTTGTACAAAAAACTACGTTTAGTACTAAAAACTACGTTTTGTACCAAAAACTACGTTATGTACTGAAAACTATGTTTTGTAATGAAAGCTACGTTTTGTACTAAAAACTACATTTCGTACTTAAAACTACGTTTTGTACTAAAAACTATGTTTAGTACTAAAAACTACGTTTTTGTCTAAAAACTACGTGTCGTACTAAAAACTACGTTTTGCATTTAAAATTACGTTCTGTACTAAAACACGTTTTGCATTAAAATTTAGGTTTTGTACTAACAACTTAGTTTTTTTTAATTTATTTTTTTTATTGACAATAATAATAGCAGTACAAAAGTGGTGCTTAACATTATTAGTTTTGTACTAACAACTAAGTTTTGTACTAAAAACTATGTTTTTAACTAAAAAAAAAATACGATTGGTTTTGAAAACAAGATTTTGTACTTAAAACTACATTTGTAGTAAAAAAAGGGTTTTGTTCTACAAACGTAGTTTGGTATTTAAAACTACGTTTAGTACTAAAAACAACGTTTTGTAACGAAAAACAACGTTTTTCAACAAGTGTATTAACAAGAGTGCTATATTAGGCTTTACCGAATCTTATATAGCCTTCGCCATGGTATGATTGGAACAGAAAGTTATATAAATAACGTCCTCTAGATATAAATAAATATATTTTGTACCACGCCCACTTCGCCAATCCCGCCTACAATTTGTCGGATGTTGTATATTGATAACCAAGATGCTTGTTCCTAATTTAAAAACTTTGGCTCTGTCTGTTCTCCAGATATACATACACAAAATAAAAAACAAAACAAAAAGAAGGGATTTATGGGTAAAATAAGAGGCAGCCGTGGTGTTTTGCTCATATCTCAGTAATTTTTGGACCGATCAGGCTGAATTTCTACCTAGTCCCCATCATATTTGGGGTCTTCGAAAAGCCCATTTTAACGGGCAGACGGATCCCTTTAAATCAACTACGCTCCTCATAAGGACTTTGCATGTATGTTTCCTTTCCACCTGTGGTGATGTGATGGGTGTAAAAAAAAAATTTATTTTGTTTTAAAAATAGGATTCATAAAGCTTTATTTTTTTCTTTCAAAACCTTAATTTATTTTTATCTTCAACTTTTTTCATACACAAACATATTTTTACTCTCGAAGTGCTAATTAATTAAGTATTCACTTTGTAAATATCTGTGGTTAATCGTTTATTTACTTGCTTTTTATATCTTTTATTAATAGTTTTTCTTTTTGTCCAGTTTTATTCGAGATGTTCATTCGAAACTGCAAACATTTATACATATTTTTTTTGTATTTAAATGAATTCTTTGTGTTGATTTTATTTCGATTTAAAACTAACAAATACATCATTTTAGTTTTTTTTTATTTGACATTTGTGTTCGTGTTTTTTTTTTTTTTTTTTTAGTTTTTGATTCAAGCCGCCGCGTTTTAATGTTTTTGTCGTATTTTCTTTATGAATTTTGAAATGCATTTAACACATTCTTTTGGTTATTTTATTTTTCAGTTTTAGTATTATTGGTGTTTTTCTATTTTTTTAATGAATAGTAGCATATCTGTTAGATTATATCTATTGTTCACACGTTCGAAATGTATTTTTTTGTTTAGATTTTTTTAACTGTTTTTAGTATGCAAAAAATATAATTTTTCTATAGACAAATTAAAGTACTTTGTATGAAAAGTTAGTTTTTTTTTTGTTTTGAATGGGAAGTATTTTACATTTAATATCCTGCTTGAGTGTTGAAATTGAATAATAAATTTTATTATTTTTCATGTTAATCATATGGAAATGATGGTCTGGAGACAGTTATAAATAGAGTTTGAATAATTCCAATATTAAGACTTGACATCTGTAACTATTATTCTATATTATCTTCGTCTGCGCCGGATGTGTAATACCCTCCACCGGAATTCTGAATATTTAGCAGAGTAGTTAATAATCTTATGAAACTATGACAGGACAAATTTAACTAAAGTATTTTCCGAGGGTGGGCTTTATATGGGGCCAATGGTAAATTATTAACCAATCTTCCTAAATTTTGTGCAAAATTTAAAAAGAATCTGAGCATTTTGTCCCCAATTAATATGTTCATTTTTGTTCTTAAATCTGCTTAAACAACTTTACAATATAATCTAAGAATCCAGCAAAATGTTCTGCTTGACCCCCTGACATAATTACGAAAACCAAAAATTACAAGACAAAAACGAAACCAAAATCAAAAACTAAAATTTACCGAGACTCTTAAAATTGGTAGTCATTTAAATATGACTAGGGCACGTACATACAAGCAGTATTTTAAAACAAATTTCAGCCAAATTGCCGTATTTTATGCATTTTTCTTATGCCCCAAAGCAGCAGCAGCAGCAACAACATGCACATCATAATGTGCCATCAGCATAATGCCAGCGTGTACAAAAGTTGTGTGTTAAGGCGCGTGCTTACTTTAAGGCTGGACTTACACTCGTTTCAAAAATGTATTCCAACTCTAACCAACCATTATTTACAGCCATGACTTCATTCATAACAGTTTTGTTGGTCAAAAAAAAAAAAAATACCAAATTAACGTTAAAAAACGTAACAACAAATTATGTGTAAATTAACAATAAATAGCAACAAAAGAAAACAAAACAATGTAAACGGAAGAATCCAAAAATCAATTAGTTACGTTTTCAAGTTTTTCTTTTTTGCAGCCAAATGCAGATTTACTTAACACCCATAATTGCTGAAACAGTAGTGGATAAAATTATAGCCCTAACAACATAAAATTTAAGCAATTCCTTATATATTTTTTAAGACATTTCAGAAAGTAAAAGTGTGTCACAAAAAAAGTTACAAAAAAAAATAACATAAAAATTTTACAATACAAATGTTTTTTTTTAGCTACTTCCGCTTTATTATACCTGTATAAACCACGCCTTTAAGTTTGGTTGACATCTGAGAGCATTTTCTAAATAAACTTGTGTTTGAAGAATGTACTGTCATGATAATTATAATTAACTAGATGATCATGTTTGGTTTTAATTTTTTTATTTTTTTTATTTTTTATTTATTTTTTAATTTTTAATGACAAATATCGTTTGAGGCATTGAACCGAACTTCCTTTTTCAATAAATCAATTCCAATTTATAATTAGTCGTTTGTTGCTTTATTTGAATTTTATTAAAACAAAAGAAACTATTAAAAGTTGAAATCAAATATTGAGGTTTTTTTGTATCAGTCAATTAAAACGAATTAAAAAGTTATAAAAGTAAACAGAAATATGGTGAAGATTAAGTTAAACTTAGTTTAAGCTAATGATTCACTTGATAAGTCAAACAAAAATAATTTAATTATAACAAGTAAACAAGTATTGGCGGATAAGCCCGGCTATTTGATACCCTATGCACCACAATATAAACGCACATTTTCGAGATTGTACCTCATTAAGGGGGCCCGACCCGTAAAACAAAATCATGTTATGAGGTTAAGTTTCATAGAAAAGTTCTTTGTGCCGAATATTATTTAGATATAAGAAGACTGTAGATTATTTAAATCATTCGCAGCAGTTACGACAATTTTGAATGAACAGTGATGCACGAGGGAAGAATGTCTGAACCCTTTAATAACATGTTAGGTAAGGATGCTTATAATCCACCGCTCTTATTCCTAGTTCTGGTCGATGCGGTAGCAAGATGCGCTTATTTCGAAAAACCGAGAGGGATTGTTGGCACCCACTAAAACCAAATCTACGGTTGGAGTCGCTTAATTATGCCCATGATAAATGCGAGCTTTCACATCGGCTGTTTGTGACATGCAACCAGAACTGACATGGGTGTTCTGGAAATCGATAATGCAAAACACAAGAATTTCGAAGTTGTTTTTAATACACTTTTAATGCAATTTTTATAATTTTTGTCATAAAATATTTTTTTACAGAAATCTTATAAAAAAAACGACGTTTAAAATTCTTGCGTTTTGGGTTTTCGATTTCCAGAACACCCCTGTGAATGGTCAAAACAATGGAATTGAGTCTTAGTTCCACATCCACGGATTTACTAACACTTCCTAACAAACACGTCGAACGAGTAGAGGAGTTCTCGTACCCTGGAAGCTGTATATCCGAAAATGGCGGTGTCAAAGAATGCATTGAGATTCGAATCAGAAAAGCCTTAGGTGCATTCACACAACTAAACAAAAATTTAAATCTTTAAATCTTGCGTTCTTTCTGTTATTTCTATTATACGCCTGTGAAACCTGGTTTGTTAGAGGGAACATACAGTAGAAGCTAAGGACAGATGCCTACGTAGAATTCTCCGAATATGTTGGGCACGCAGAGTCTCCAATAAACAACGATGGCTAAAGGCAAACCATGGAGATATAGACATCGAAATCCGTAGAAGAAAGTTCAGTTGGATTGGACATGCCATTCATAAGCCGCCAAAAGAAGTATCTTATATTGCCAGCTAGGAAGTAAAAAACGAAGAAAATCGAAAAACACGTGGAGGAGGTCAACATTGGCGGAAATAAATTTATTACCGCATATACTTGGGAGATTCTAAAGTAACATTGGAGAGCTAAGTGATTTAGCTTCACACTGACAAAGATGGAGACAAATAAAAGACAGCCAATGCCACACATTGAAGTGGTTTTGGAGTGTTGGTTTATATGAGACCTACGGACAATTCTGGACCTACCAGTACAAACGATGTTTATTGTTTATAAAACAAAGAGTTTTCAGAGAATTATCATAATATGTACTTTTTATTATTATAGAAGGATCTACGACAATTATGTGTGAGGCAAAATATGGGCCAAATGCTCGCCACGGCTTAGGTAGCATACCTCTATCCGATGGTCCTTATTTTTAATGACGCTGAGACATAATTGAGGTTCAATGTCGTTAAAATGCCAAAATTTCACATAGTTAAGCTTTTGAATTGTTCTCGGCTTTTTTTAAATATCGCTAAAGAAAGAAGCCCAACGGTGTCACGGCGTCACGACGTGAGATACCACGCCCATTGAATTTCTCGCACAAAAGAGCAATTGTTTTGTTGGCTGTGTGGGAAGTGGCACCATCCTGTAGGAACTACAGGTCGATATCATCAATTTCTGGCCACAAGAAGTCCGTTATCATCTCGCGATAGCGAACACCATTCACGGTAACTGCTTAGCCGAAGAAGTACGGGCCGATGACGCCGCCAGCCCATAAACCGCACCAAACAATCACTTTTTGTGGATGCATCGGCTTTTGAACAAACACTAGCGGATTCGCATTTACCAAAATGCGGAAATTCTGCTTGTTAACGAATTTACTGAGGTGAAAGTATGCCACGAAATGCAATTTGATTTTAGCGCCCATTTTCGTAAGAGGCTTCAACAATTTAAACGCGATGCTTAATTGTGTTCGATTCTATGGTTGAATTTGTCAAGCACTGAAACAAAGAAATGTCAAATTAAGTTGGGCAAAATACCTGACGTTAAGGTGTGGCTCACAGTCAACATCGTGCATTATAATTGGGCCACCCTTTATAAAAGTTATTGTTGTTGAAATTTGGCAAGGTGATTTAGAATGCATTCAAATAAGTTTGGACCAAATTTAATCTTAATACCAAAAATTTTGCAAAAAAAAAAATTTGCACTGAAAGCTACGATTTCTAAGAAAATAAACGTTTTGTGCTACAAATTATATCGCCGGTCTCATGTAGAAAGTCCGTAACTCGATTTTTTTCGAAATTGAGTTTTTTTTAGTGATTCCAATACATTTCCCACAAATACACCTCGTCACAAGAATTTAATGCAATAGCATCCAAAATATCAGTTTTGCAAGCAATTGAAGAAGCCATTTTACATTATAATGATATTATGTTTTTGCCTTCTCCTTTGCCTTTCCACATGAGACCAACGATATTTAAAATAACCCAATAAAAAATGGAGCTTCCAGCGAAGCAGGTTTGTAAGGGAGAAACACAAAAGTTTCGCTTACCATTGCGCTTATGGAAGACATGAATTTTATATGTCGAGTTCCCACTTTGAATCACTACATTTTTGTCACATAAAGCGCATTATTCAGCGCATAAAAAAATTGTTGGATGTAACGATCAGCTTTACACACTGAATGTTTTGATACCGTTATTTTTAAGTTTTCTTCCTTACAAACCTGCTTTGGAGTAAGGGAATGCCGTGGCACTTGAAATGTTATTTTTTTATAAAAGTTGTTGAGAGTTCTTTCACTTACTTTACTGCATTTCTGTGTGTCTTCTTGCGTAGCGCATAATTGTGCGCTAATTTTTTTAAATGTACTATTAGTGCTTCGCAAAATGGTTAAATTTTTTATTGGAAAGTAACGTTTTGTACATAAAACTACGCTTTTCAAACATATTTAAGAAGATATAAAAAACTAACGATAAAATTGCATTTACGAAACTGGTTACAACAATTTTCTATAATTTTATTAAAAAAATAAATTCTAAACTTAGTGACATTGTGGTTACGGTTTTATTTTATTTCAAACTATTTTTTATAAAATTAAAAAATAAGCCATACACATATTAAAAATATTCGTTGGTAAACTTTGACATTTAGAAAATAAACCAACAAATTTAGATAAAAGCATGTTTGCCGCCACAATTAAATATTAATGAATTACTTAGAATATAATAATACCTGCAAACTCCTTGGATAACCCCCTTACCCTAAATCCTCTACATCAACAGCACTGAATCATTTATTCTGACTTACATAAACATTCCTCCTCACCCCCATCAACAAAGCTTGCGAATAACAAATTTAATTGTTTATTTAAATTTACAGTGCAAAACAAAATTAAATAAATAAACTTTGCATTGGTCATTTATAATTGTTCTTATTCATTCATTTAGATTGACACACTCATATCACTGACAACAGCATCATCAGCTGCTGCTGCTGCTGCTGAGAGTATGACAACGTCAACTTAATTTTATTTATTAATAGATCATATTGTTTTTTATAAAAAAAAAAAAATCACAACTTCAAACAAATAAAAACGTGATGCATCCATCCATCCCTCAACCACAGGCACACACACAAATTTAATTTAAAACAAGAACCGAACCTCAGCCACTAAATGATGCATCAAGTATCTGCAACTATAAAATTCTTTTGTATTCGACTTTTATTTAATAGTTGTTATAACATTTGTTTCTACAATAATTAGTTAGCAAAAACAAAAAAGATTTTGCCAAGTTTCTGCAACTTTGTTGGCAGGTAGTTTTTCTTTTATTTAAATTCTTGTATTTTTTTTACAATTGTTTTAATTTATCTAGTTAAATAAGCATCATCGTATTAAAATACTCATTAGAAAAGTGAATTCTTTATACTCTAAGACTTGTAATAAATTGTTATAATTTACTTGGGACTTGTTAAATTAAAAATACACTGAAAGAAATTAATAGCCGTTTTCATTACACCGAAATCTGGTACTTACAAGATTTCGAGAAAAGTTATTTTTACTAGATTTCTTTTAAAAAATAATATCTACTTCGTGACTCGATTTCGACGAAATCTACACAAAATATAGTAATTAGTACACGGTTATACAATGTATTACGACATTGCAAAAAATTATGTAGAATGCGAAAAATCTTATCATGTAAAAGCAATATGTATTGAGTAAGAGAGAATACGAATACAAAATCTGACAAGCGGTCGGTAAATGCTTTATTTCTAAACCATTTTAGAAACTTATGTATTCTCATCACACCAGAGGTGTATTTTAACGGAGTATATTGAAGGTGGTAGCATTTTTATACAATTACAAAAACAACTAAAATCAACTCAGGAAATTTTCCTGTTGTTTTTGTAAAAATTTAAAACTGCATCCATCTGTTTTTTTTGTTATTATTTTTGATTTTACTTATACCATCCGTGTAAACATGAATTATACTTACAAAAGATTTTTATTTTTTTCTTTTAAACACGGAGAGAATTTCATAATATTTTGATTCTACAAAGTCGTAATACATTATATTACCGTGTAAACTGGCCTTTAGTGATGCACCTATGGCATTTCCAATAAAGTACATGACATTTTTACTTTTTTGTTTCTATCAGTGCTGTTATTTGTTTACATTTCGTACTTGTTTTGACGGTCCCAAAATTTCTATGAATTTCTCCTTCAAGTAATTCTCAAGAAATTCTCCTTCAAGTAACAGCTCTACCTAAACAAAAGCGGCAAGTGTTTTTTTTTTTTTTTTTGTTTAATGTTAAGACTTCTCATTTTCATAAAATGTATACGAAACAAAACTTCAGAAAGGCAATTCAACATCACCCGAATGGAAACTCTTATTTGACAGATCGCTAGGTCGGTTTGTTTCATTGAAAATGTATTGGCAATAGAATTTTTATGTTGAAAAAACGCTTGCCGCTCTTGTTTGGGTACCTGATGAAGAATGCTATAATTGGCTGTACCGAATCTTTAATACCCTCTACCCAGAATTCCCAGAACATTTCAGAAGTTTTGGCAGAGCGATTTTATATACATATTATGAAACTATGACAGACCAAAATTAATTGGAATAGGTTAAGGATTAAAGTGTACTAAAGTGTTTTCCCAGAGTGGGTCTTATGTGAGACCTATGGTAAATTTGAACCCAAGGCGAATTGACTAGAAGGTGAGGTCAACTCTACAACTACAATGCTTCTGTGGTCGGGTTGTCAAAAGAATTGCTAGTAAAAAAAATAGGTTTGTTTACATAAAAAACTAGTTTGTATACAAACTTTGACAAATCGACCACCGAAAAAAAAACACCATATGTTGAGTTGACCCCACCTTCTAGTCAATTCGCCTTGTTTGAACCGATGTTCTCAAATTTTAGAAGTCTAGTTCTAGTCGTATAAAATGATTTTGCCCAAAGCTTAATGAGAATGAGAAGTTATGTAAGTTTTTGCAACAAAATTTAACTACTTTTAGGGAGGTTGTTCCACATTAAGGTTGAAAATTAAAACTCTTGCTACAGAACCGATTTTTTTGGATTTCAATCCAAAACTGCTTAGGAGCCCTAAAACCAAGTTGACACTAAAATTTTTTTTTTTTCTGTTGAGTCTTTCTAAAGTCAGCGTGTCAACTTAGAATTACTCAAGGACCTTTAATATATATTATATACTTTTTGTGGTCTTAGATGAATATAAAAAAAGCTCACACAGAATGACAAACTAAAGGATAAAATAAACCACACAAATGGTTTGTCAAACACACACTTTGTTTCCGTTTTGTGTTCGCTAATAAACAACACAAACATATTTCAAACAAACATTCATTTTTGTTTTGTTTTCAATGAATGCAAACGACGCACATATGGGCCAAAGGCGGTCATTTGACGGATATTTAAAAAAAATACTTCAAGTACGGTGAAAACTTAAAGTATTCGCTTAAAGTGCTCGAAATTCTACATCACTATGCAAAAAACTATAATTATAATAACTATAAACTATAACTATAATAAAAATAATAATGTTAAATATGAAACGCTTTTTTTAGTGACGCGTTAAAATTAAACATTGTGAGAAAAACTGAAAAAATATGCAAAAAAAATAGATGAAAACTTGGCGTAATTAAATACTATTTACCTTAAATAATTTTTAAAAACTAATAAATTTAACCATGCAACCATCAAAAAAAAAAAATAATTTGTGGAAGTGCTTTTGTTTTTTAAGTTTTTATGGGAATTGCAGAAAAAGAATGGATTTTCTCAGTTTAAGTGCACATAAAGTTATTAAATGGGCTTAAGCAGAGATTTAAACTTTATTTTAAAGGTTAAATAAATGAGCGTTATTTAGGAACAATTTTATGCTGCTCGTCAGTGCGCCTTTTAAGTTATGTACAAATTAGAACAAGCACGCGTTGAGTTTAACAACGAAAACCGCTTCGCGACTTCTTGTATCACCGTTGTTGTTTTTTTTGTTATTGTTTTATGTTTTTATTTATTAGAGATGTACAAATGTCGTGATTTGTTACGTGTTACCGTGGTTATATTAATATATTATAAAGGTTAAAAAACATGGCGTGCGGGATTTTAAAAATTACATTTTCAAGTACTTACGAACTAATTTTCTTAGGCTCGTTAAAAAATCAATTTTTGGGTAAAATGGATCCGAAGTCATTTAGTTGCCGGCAATTTAGTAAGAACGTGCATGAATAAAAAATCACGTTTATAATTAATTTACTAATAATTTGAAGCAACTACACCACTAAGATTTTGTTGAAACATGCAGTTTGTCCTTGAGTTACACACAACAAATTAAGTGTGCGCCACTATTGTAGTTCTTCAGATACATATAAGAAAAATAATAATAATTTTTTGTATGGGGGGTACCCGTCTCCCAACTCCTATACCTAAAATATTTGGTTGGAACATGCCGTTTGTTCTAAGAGTGACACACATGAAATTTCGTTTGAGAAGATATGAATTGATCCGCGAGAAACGGGCTTGTGGCCCCAGTTCGCGCAGATAGTGCTGCCACAATTTTGCTCCCATCCACAAAGAGTGACTGTTTGGTGCGGTTTTTGTTCTGGCGACGTTATCGGGTCGTACTTCTTCGAAAATGAGCTTGGCCAAGCAGTTACTAACAAGCAGTTAAAATAAAAAGTGTACGTCAATAAGCCAAGATTAATTCAAGAGCTAAAGGATGAGATAATTCGGCACATTAACGACATTGAACCTCAATTAATTCTCAGTGTCATTAAAAATATGGACCATCGAATAGAGGTCTGCCACCGAAGCCGTGGCGAGCATTTGGCCGATATTTGGCCTCACACATAATTGTCGTAGGTCCTTCTATAATAATAAAATATATTAAGATAATTCTCTGAAAACTTTTCTCGTTTTATTTACAATTAACATCGTGCGTTTTGGTTAGGCCACCCGTTATTATTACATTAAAAAAACTTTCAGTCAGCTGTTTTGGGGATAAAAACAAAATCTTGCTTATGTCCTAAAACCGATTTGAAAACAACTTTCTAACAGAAATTCTAAGGATTTGTTGTATTTGCTCCTCCCTTATAATTTAATTATAATTTGTGTCATCCTAGAAGGTGCTTCACATCAAATCAGTATCTGTGTGATAGATAAATTTCAGCACAACAATTTTTATGTTTCAAATAGATTTTCATTAAAAAAAAACTAATAAAACATCTTTAATGCAACAGTTGCAAAGAAAATCGCTACAAAATTATGAATCATAAAATTATAACAAACACACACACGCAAAACACAACTAATTTTTAGACTAGATATTTTTAAATAATTCTCAAAGAGGAATAGATACAATAATAGATACTAGATACGCTACTCATACGGGTAGATATGCATATATGTTTGTGTGTGTGTGTGTGCAATAAAAACAGATGCGATAGTTGAATTAATGGACAGACTGGCGGCTTCATAGTGAAAACTTATGTAGAAATGGATGAACGGATGGATATATGTGTGTATATGTGTGCGTGTGTGTGTGTGTGTGTGTGTGTGTGTGTGTATAGATTTATATTAAAGAATTTTTCAATTTAATTGAGCCGTTAAATACTCTAGACACGTTGACAATTGAATACAATACAAAACAATGCGATCCAACAAATTTTGCAAAGAGGAAGATAAAACAACACTCGGACTACAAAAACAACTGAAATAACAAACACTTTGAATTTGATTAAAAATTTATGTTGTTGTTATTGTTTTGCATCCACTGAAAACGAGAAATGTTTTAGCAAAAATATCTTTGAGATATTATTACAAACATCTTTTGTTTATTTTTATTGTTTGTCTTCATAATTCGTGTGTAATTAATGAATTAATAGATACATTTTTTTTTTTGTGTTTTTTACACTTTAGGGAATGAGTTTTTTTTTTTCTTTTTTTTTTACATGACAAACTAGACAGCGAGCAATATGTCGTCGTAAAATGTTTCGTCTATTTTGATGGTTAAAAGTTGTTTGGATTGCTGACAAATTCACTCACAAACTTTTGAATTTTTATTATGTTTTTATATAAAATAATTAAATGAAATTAAACATAATTAAAACTAATTTGCTTTAATATGTAATAAATTTGATAGTCAAATGTTTGAAGACCAAAATGCAAATAAGTTTTTTATTAGTTGGCCAAATACTTAGAAATAGGATTTTGTTTAGGATACCAACGGAAAAAGAAGATAAAAATTGTGTAAAGAAAAGGAAGAGAAATTAAATTTCAGTATCGAAATATTTCGAAGGCAAAGTGAAAGTTAGATTGCAGTTCAAAACAATAAAATTTAACATGATTAAAGCAGAAATTCTATTTGACAATTATGTTCAGTGTACTCAAAAGATTCGCTCCTGAAAAACGCTATCAAATATTGAAAATCAGTAGGATTTACGCAACTTTAGGGGTTCGGCGATTGAACTCAATGTTTTTAATAAACAAATTTGACGCATATAAAGTAAATGACAAAATAAACCACACAAATTGCTTGGCAAACATGTCAAAATTTAACGTTTGTATAAATATTTTGTGTTGTTAATTGGGGTGTTTGCTGTTTGAAGCATGTTTGTAGAAATATAATATTTTTAAAATTCGGCAAACATGTTGGATATTTGTCAAACTTTTTGTAGTGTCCAGAGCTCAATGTTATCATTTTAGCGAAACCCATTTTCAGTCTTAAATTCTAATTTTTTTAAGCAGAATTGTTTTCCACAAAAAAACTTGTTGTTTGAACAACTCTTTACTCTTAAATCTTTTCCTTTATTATATATTTCTCCTCCGTTTCCGCAGCTCTATTGTCGTCTGCTGTCATTAAAATGTGTACGAAATATTTTTGTGTTGCTTATTAGCGAACACAAAACGGAAACAAAGTGTGTGTTTGCCAAGCCATTTGTGTGGTTTAATTTGCCCTTAAGACCAATCCACGTCAGAGCCTACTTAAGACTCCATACACCGAGAAAAATTCACCGTTTGGTGCGGTTTACAAGCTGGGGCGCTATTTATTTAATATTGGATATGGGATATCGCCTTTTTTTTTTAAATAAAAAATTTCGTAAGCCCTCTTCCATATTTTGAAACTTTCCTTAATTCTCTTTTGAAAGTGCATTCGTGTCCATGAAACAAAACTTTTGTTTTGCAGCATTTAAGCATTTTGTATGACTTCTCTCTTTCTATCAATAACATTTTCTCTTTCTTTCAATAACAAACTCATAAAAACTGCTTGTACACTTTTCCATTCGTCTTTCCCCTTTCATTAACAAACTCAAACAAACTTAGGGAATTTATTAAAGTTTTTTATTCTTGATTCAATGTAAATTCCCAAAAGAAAATGTTCAATTTAATTACAAAAACAGGCTGTTAATGTAAATTAACAAAATAAATTTTTTTCATGAAAAATATGTATATCTACTTTTTAAATTTATTGTTTTGTTAACACAATTTGTGCCAATTTGAAAAGCAAAAATAGTCCAAAAACTTTCATAATTTTATTTTGATCACTCACCAAAAGTGATTTACCACCTTGCCTGATGATTTATCACGTCAAATGACTGTGTATGTGTCACCAAAACAGTGGGTGGTGTTGTTAAAATAAAAAAAATATTTAAATCATGTAGAAAACTAAATCAGCGAACAGTTGTATTAAAAAAAGTAGCATTTTTAAAAAAAATGACATCATTTTAAACTGCAAGATTAAGAAAAAAAAACTTTTTTTTTTTTAAAATATTGCAATGTTCTGCTTATATTGTTAAACTGACAATAATATTTAACATGACATTAAGATTTAACATGACTATGTTAAAAATTAAAATAATTTTTTATACCAAAACCTGTGTTTCTTTTAAAAAGTCACGGACTTATTGACCTGTCCTCGTATATTAATTACTTTTAGCATTATATTCCATTGACTAGTAATTGCTTGGAGCTTAAAGTCTTTAGAATATTTATTTTACAAAGTAACATATATTTCTTCGCATTTGATTGCTTAACTTTTTACACCCACTGTATTTAAATTAACCAAATCCTCTGGCAATACAAATGCAAAAATAAAAAATATTTTTTTATATATACTTTATTAGTCATTTTAACATAAAAAAAAATACCTGCTAATTCTACATTTTAACTTAATTAGTAATTTGCTTTGTTATGGCAACTTGTTGTACTTTGATAAAGCTTTTAAACATTGACTAAATCTATTAAATCATCCTTTGAATTACATTTGATGCAATACAAATAAAAAAACAGATATTAGAAAAATAATGCCACTTTGAAAATCATTAACCCTTGAATGCATAACCGGGACACGTGTGTCCACTAGCGACTTTAACTGCCTATTTCAATAAATGCAAAAGAAAGCTTCCTTTTGCACAACAACATTTAAAATAAAAATAAAATCGTAAAACTTAGATTTTATTTTAAATGTATTTATGCGAAGGAAAGCGTTCTTTCGACATCGTGAAATTGGCAGTAAATGTTTGTAGCTGCAAAACCAATACTAATAGAGTACTGATGAAACTTCAGATCAAGGAAATTGTTATGGGGTATACGGGTACCCTGATTATGTGTTTTCGTGGAATTTTTTGGGTTCCTACGTTTAAAATTTAAATAAAAACCCAATTTTTTTTTTTTTAGCTTAAAAATAAATTCAATTTCATATAATTTTTTTATGTATCGGATTAAAAAGCAACAAAACAAAATTATGAAAGAAGACAAAAAAAATGTTGAAAAGAAATTTTCTTCATTAATTTGTCATCACTTGGAAGGGGGGGTCCATGAGGTTTTTTAGAAAATATTTTTTAAATTTAATTAGAACGGGTGTTAAAAAAACGTCTTTTTTGTGTATTCTATTGTTTTAATACTTTACATGTTTGTCATCATGTCAGCAAAAAATTTGTTGAATTTTTTTTAAATTGTACAGTTACCAAATCTCTTTGATCTTCTATGAAGTTTAAATAGAACAGAAAATTCTAATAGTTTCCTAATATGGCTTTAATAGCTTCTATAACCCATTCTTTTTTAACACTATTGACTACGGTTATACCCTGGGGACCACAGGTGTAAAGGGGACGTATAAGTTTGACATTTCGTTTGTTTTTTCTTTCTCCATTACCCTCTTTGGGAGCATATGGTTTCTACAAAGCATCTCCATCTTACACGATATGTTGCAGTTGTTTTCGTGTCTTCCCATGTTAGATTTCACCGTCCTTGTTGTAGGAGTATCGATCTATTTAGTAGTTGTTGTTCAGTAGATAATTGGTCGCCCGTATCAGGTAAGATTGCACTGTCTTAGTTCGTGGAGTATCGATCAGTCTATTATTATTTTGTTAATCGGTTGTTGTACCAGCTGAGTAGATGATTGCTCTGATGAAGCAGGTCCTAGGATGATGGAGCTACCATCCTTCGTTGGCTAGAAACAACGCCTTACGTATATTTTGGTGTAGTGGTGGGGAGCCTTGCTAATCTTTAATTTCTACCATTTTCTTTCCCAGGAAGTGGCGGCTGCCTCACCTTTGTCATGATGTTATCCTCTTTTCCTGGGGGGAGGGGTGGTCAGGAGGCTTCTTGGATGGATTGTTGATTGAACCACTTAATTTTTAAAACTCGAAAACAATGATGATTTTTTTTTCTTTTTTTTTTTTTTTGAGAAGCAAATTACGGAATCACTTCCACTTGCGATCGGAAATAAGTTCTGTGACAGAGTTGAATGAGGAATAGCGAAATTGATTTAACGAAGTCCGTCTGTCCGTGTATAAGCTTAAATGGGGGTTCTCAAAGTCCCCGAAAGTGATGGAAATTGAGTTCTTACATATTTATATCACATTGACTCCGTTACTCTTTGCTTTTGATCGGTCAATAAATCACTGTGATATAAGCAGAAACCCACAGTTGCCTCCAATGTGTATCATAAAATTTCCTGTTGTTGTTTTTTTATTATTTTTTTTGTATTTTAATGCGTAGACTTTTACACGTAACAAATACAGTCACACATTTGCCGCTTAAATAGAGGAATGTATTTTAAACGAAAAAAAAATGTACTTAACAAATTTTATTTTAATAATGGTTGATAATGTGCGTTAGTGGGTGAGTCTAATGCTCTGCACTATAGTGGAGAGTACAAAGATATTGCATAGCCGAATACAGCACTCTTACTTGTTTTTATTAGTTTTGTTTACAAAGATACTGTGCTGTACTAATTTGAGAGACAGCAAAATTTGTAAAATGGTTCTCAATTTTTTTTAGTGTATTTTACTCAATATTTAACAGAAATTTTGAATAATTTTATATATTTTTTTTTTTTTTGCTCAAAAAATTATTTGTTAAAATATTTCAGGTTTTTAGATCAAGTGCTGACAAACAGCAGCTGGTTCAAATCAAATGTTATAAATTTTGAACAAAAAAAACTAATAATTAATTATACACAAATCAATTAAATAAAGCAGTTGAAAAAATATTTAAACATAAAAAAAAACAAAAAAAAAAAAAAAAAAAATTTATAAATAAGTATTTTGTAACAAGAAAAAAAATTGTCTTTTGAAAACTTCAATGAATGACTGTCGCCAATTTCACCAAGTTCCGTTACAATTAACTATCAATTATAACTATCAAAACATTGTTAACTGGAAGTTAAAGCAATAGTTAGTTTAAGCTGAGCTTGGTGAAATTGGCAGTCAAATTTATAAATATTCATAAAATGTTAAAAACAAGATACCCAGCAAAAACTTTACATACTTTTTGTCCCACAACTACATTCGTAACAACTTCCTAAACGTGTTGTTTTTTGCACCTAATCGCTACACGCAGCATTACATTGCGCATTACAGTTTAAGTCTCAAGTGGGACAGTAAATTTTCCTATAGACGTTTAGATTTGTGCTAGTATATAATATGTGTGTGGAGTAGTGAGTAAGATCCAAGATTAATTACAGACGCTGTTTGGGCAGCTCTTGGCTTTTCAAAATAGCTTGTTCTTTATATAACTGTTTTTACTTACTAAATTGGTAATCTGTAGTACAGAGGACAATTCCACACAAATTCAAAAACTTTGAAAATTTTTTTAAACTATACTGTAGTGTCGCTGTCACATACAAATACAGAGTGAACGAGCAGAAGCAAAAAGCAGATGCTTTAATTAAATTAAAGTCAAATGAGAAGCGGGTATAAAAAATACTCTCAAAAATTAACAAGTAAATAAAAAATACACACAGCAACTAGAGTGGGAATAATAAATACACACTTTTTTTATTTGTATGTTTATTTCTGTAATAATATTGCACCAACTATTTTTAACAAAAACAATTCTTTGTAAGCGTACGCCACATCCCAGTGGTATAAAAGAGAGCAATCGCCACCAGTGAGAGGCGACATAGTTAGCACTTTTACTCAATTTGCATTAGGGAATACTGATGCGGCATTCTAATCATTCCTACATCTTTCTCTAGACACCAATATGTTAGCAAGTTGAAATAGGTACCCACGTTACACTAGCAAATTCAAGACAAGACAAAAATTTAGCTTTATAGATCCCGTCACCAAATTTGCTCGCTTTTTGCTAGTAAACCTTGAAGAAATAAGTAGCTTTCCCTTAATGGTAGGTAAAGGTTATTCACATAGCGGTCAATTGTCACCTCCAATGACTTCACCATGTTAAATTCGCCACTTAAAAGCATGTGAGGTAGATTGTGGTGGGACTAGCGGTAGTTCCTAAAGAGCTAACAAATATACACGTGCAGAGCAATTCCGCTATACCACTGGGATACGATATGAAATTTTCGCAGACTCGCAGGTAATTTTAAAATTTACTGTATTGAATGGTTTTGAAAGAAACTAGTACTGTCTTGAGCGAACTTCTTTAAATTCTTGTGCCCTAACAATAAATAGCATTTGTTATTGAGGTTGTACACAAACGTTTTATACACACATTTGATTTTTGTTTTGTGTTTATTTTTCAAATTCAGACCTTTAGTCTGTAGTTAAATAAAAATACGTTCAATTTGTAAAAATAATAATGTGTTACTATAGGTGAAAGGAAAGTAGTGTTTAAAGAAATTTCTTATTTTTGTTTTTACCGGGTATTTTTCATTTTTGTTAATTAAAAACCGTGTTGGGAAAATGGCATGCAATTTGAAAATTTAAGCAGTTTTTATTTAAAACTGTGTATGAAATAAAAAAAATCTATAATTTTATTCCAAACGAAATGTAAAAATGTGTTGTAGATTGTAAACAAATTAATTTCAAAAACATATTGAACAAATAAAATAATTTTTTTTTTTTTTTTTTTTTCTTTTTGTAAATATTTAAAAGCATCTTGTAGAAACATGTATCACATTTATTCACACATTCAATTAAACTTAAATTTCTTAAAATACTACAAATTTTCATAAAATTTTCTTAAAACAAAACAGAAAAATGTTGTAGATATTCACCCAAGAGAATATTTCAAAATATTTTTCAATTTTGAGATAAATTTAATTTCCCTACTAGACGATAATCTGGCGATATTGACATTTTAAAAATATTTTTTGAGGATTTTTCCATCGAAAAAGGTTTTTAACGATTTTGATTATTGCCAACATAAACTTTGCGCAACAAAAAAGAGGTAAAATTCTCGTTAAATTTAAAGAACATTTTCTCAATCCCCTTAACAAATTTTAATTTAAGAATACACCGTTCAATTCAATTTAACCTCAAAAATATTTCAATTAAATTTTAATTAATTTCTTTCCATATAATACCGTAAAATTATTGCTTGTATTGTTATAAAAAAATATATAAATAAATTTCCATTTAAAAACAAAAACCAATAAATATATTAATTAGCATTTGATTTACATAGCGGCTGCTGCTTGAAATGGCTGGTTGCCTTAATGAAATTTGCTTGCAACTTTTTCATTATCAAATTGATTAATTGTCTTCCAGTATTAAATCAAGCATAATTAGGCAGACAAGCAGAAACACTGAATTTGTTAAAATGATTGGCTTAAGAAGTTAAGCAAAGATTTATCTCTTTAGTCCAATGGGCACAGTATTGTTCAAATGAATGAATGGGGTTTTAAATAGAAAAATATCAACTTGTCTTAGAAGCAGCGAAATTAAAAACACAATTAAGATATTTTTAATTCTTAACCTAAATATGTAATGCATGTAAAGATTCAAAATGGTTAAGTTCAAATAATTTTGATTTTGCTTTGTATTAATCAATTAATATTAAATTCTTTACATTATGTAAACAATGTCAACAATTATAAGAAATGGCTAAATATTTAGATAAAGAAAACGATAATTAAAAAAACTTTTAAAAAAGTTTTTGAATTCTTTACATTTGCTAAGCAATGTCAAAAGTTATATAAATTACATACATAAGTAGCAAGTAAAATATGTAAAAAATACAGGTATCAATTTAACCATTTCTTTTATAAACAAAGTTTATTTCATTGTTCAATTTCGGATAGAGGTTTTTTTTTTTAATTTTATCAATTCTTTACACAAACTAAATTGGGAATTAAGAAGTTTTTTTTTAAATTGTTCACATTATGAAAAAATTTCCAATCGCAAAACGTTTAAATAAAAAAGTTATAATCGTAGTTAAGATAGAATATTAAAATGTTATAAGAAATGCGGATTTAACTTATTTTTTTAAATAATTAGCATTATGTAAACAATGTAAAGAATTATAAAAATCACTTATGTATCAGGTAAAATATTTTAATAATACATGAATAAATATAGCCAGTAATTTTAAAAAGAAAATTATTGTATCTTAATAAAATTGACTAGTTTTTAACCATCAACAATATGTCAGCAATGTAAAGAATTATATAAATAATTTTAATGCCCTTTTAAAATATGTAAATAGTACGTGAATAAATAGAATCATTTATTTAACAAAGACAATTTATGTATTTTTATAAAAGTGACTAGTTTTTTCACCCGTTGACATTATGTAAACAATGTAAAGAGTTATTCAAATCATTTAAATACCAGGTCAAATATGTAAATAATACATTAATAAATAGAGCCAATTATTTTATAAAGAATATGTATGTATCTGTGCAAAATTGACTAGTTCTTAACCCTTGACATTATGTAAACAATGTAAAGAATTATATAAATAATTTTAATGCCCTTTAAAATATGTAAATAATACATGAATAAATAGAATCATTTATTTAACAAAGACAATTTATGTATTTTTATACAAGTGACTAGTTTTTCACCCGTTGACATTATGTAAACAATATAAAGAGTTATTCAAATCATTTAAATACCAGGTCAAATATGTAAATAATACATTAATAAATAGAGCCAATTATTTTATAAAGAATATGTATGTATCTGTGCAAAATTGACTAGTTCTTAACCTTTGACATTATGTAAACAATGTAAAGAATTATATAAATAATTTTAGTGTCCTTTAAAATATGTAAATAATACATGAATAAATAGAATCATTTATTTAACAAAGACAATTTATGTATTTTTATAAAAGTGACTAGTTTTTCACCCGTTGACATTATGTAAAGAGTTATTCAAATCATTTAAATACCAGATCAAATATGTAAATAATGCATTAATAAATAGTTCCAATTATTTTATAAAGAATATGTATGCATCTGTGCAAAATTGACTAGTTCTTAACCCTTGACATTATGTAAACAATGTAAAGAATTATACAAATCGCTTTAATATCAGGTTAAATATGTAAAAATTGTATATAAAAACAAATGGAAATAATTTATTTAGAAAGAAATTTTATTGCTTTAATATTATATTTATGTACACGATTTCTATACACAAAGTTTATATCGTAAACAATATACAAATAATCTTAGAATAACAAACATGAGAATTTGAAATTATTTACCTAAGTTTAATAACGTGTTTGTTGTCTTATTTACAATTCTTTTAAATATGTATGTAAAAAATTTAAGAAATAGGATTAACTTACAAGAGGATTTATTAAAAAATTTAACTAAAAAACAGCTTTGTTTAATAATTAAATTATAAATTCGCTTTTTAAATAAAAAAGATTGATTATGTTTTTGACAAACAGTAAAACCTTTCTCTACACTTTAAAACCTTGACAAATTAAAAAAGTCTAGAAGCATTTAGTAGAAAAAAAATATTTAAAAGACAAAGATAAATACACATAACTTTGTATCTGGCTGTCAAACTGGATGCATAAATTTTGTATTTAAATTGTATTTGAAAAAAAAAGTTACAAAGAGAAGAATTACTTATTATTTGTTTGTCTTTAGTTTTGTACTAGAGTTTATTAAAAAAAAAAAAAACATAACGCAATAAAAGCACCAACAATATAAGAAGAAACAAAAAGAAGAAAAAAATACTAACGAAGACACACCTTAAAGTGATTTCCGGTGTACTAGATACTCACTGAGCTTCATTTTGTATTAAAGTACAAGTAAAAAAATACATTAAAAATAAATTATTATTAAAAAAAAAACTACTTAGTAAAATATTGGAGACAAAACTTTTTTTTTCACAGCTACTCAATTTCAAAAGGAATGAAATATTTCAGACCTAAACCAATAGACGACAACGTACGACGTTTACAAGTTGTGTCAATTTTAATTAACGGAAATTAATCGAAAATGTGATTATCGAGTACAATAAAAACAATGACAACAAATGCAACAACTAAAATTTTATATTCCGAATAGAAAACTTGTATTCTAAATAAATATACAGACATGTAAACAAAATTGTAAAGAATGTTTGCAAACAAAAAATAATAAAATTTACAAAATTCTAATTAAAAAATAAAATAGCACAGAAAACTATTGAACTGTAACAAATTTACTTTACGATTTAATATCTTTTTCGTTTTTTTATAAAACAAAATATAGATAAAAAAAGATTGGAAAATATTTGTCTAAATTGATCAATAACTCAAATTTCTACAACAGAAAATATCAAGGTTTCATCAAAATTAGTTCTGATTTAATTTATCAAAAACTTTTTTTTTATATACATATATTAAAGATCTCTTCAGCAAAAGATAAAATGTTTTGCATTTCATACAATTTTTTTTTCTTAATTTTCAAAATTGCATTTAATATAATATCAAGTTAAAACAAAAACAAAAAAAAACTTACATCTGGGTGTTCTCTGACAGGTACATAGACTTTTTCATTTAATGTAACCGGTGCTCCTTCTGGTTCTGGCAACATTAAAGGTTCTTTTTTAACACCATTTATTTGAAATAGTGAGGCACGAACACGGGCAATTTCTGGAAAAAACAAATATTAAAAAAAAACAATTATTAATAAATGCACAAAAACCTATACAAAAAAAATTTAAGTTTAAAAAATTTTTGTACCAAAATTAAAAAATTTTAGAATATAATTACCGTAAAATATCATTGTTTACATAATGTAAATAACAAAAAAATCGCATAACAATAAAAAAATTTTAAATAGCAAAAATGATTTTCGATTTATATGTACCTATAAATTTTAATTATTTACATCATGTAAACAATGTATATAATTATTTTATATACAGATTTTGAAACCAACTAGTTTTTTGTTGAAAATTTTACATTTACTGATTTTTTTTTTTTTTAAAGTTTGTAAAAAATGATTCTTTACATAACGTAAGTAAGGAGGTAAATTATAATCATAATATTTAAAGATTCAGATTTTCAAAAGCGTATGAATTTCGCCTAATCATTATTCATATTTTTCATAGTTTACATGATGTAAATAATGTAAAGTATAAAGTCATGTAAAATAAATGGTTAAAATTGTTATTTATAGTTAGATTAATTAATAAAAACATTTAATTAAATGCAATTTTTTTAAGTAAATTGTAATTATTTACATGAGCTTAATAGTGTAAACAAAAAAACTTCTTTTAATATAATAAATACATATTTAATACATGATTTAACCTTGAAATAAAGAAAAAATTGCTTAAATCACGTTATTGTTAAATAAAGCTTTTGCAATCAGTAAAATAAAACTTTAAAATCAAAAATATGTACATATTGTTTACCTAACTAACAGTTTTAAAAGAACATTGATTCGACAATAATCTCTTTTAAGCTAGAGTATCTCTTTCAAATTAGAGTATAAGTTAAATTTTTACACGAGGTATTTAATGTTAAATTTAACAAAATAATTCCTATTACTAAAAGCTTCACAACAAATAAAAGCCTTTGCACCAAATTGTTTTTATACCCTCCACCAAAATTAGTTGTGAAGAGGGTATACTAAGTTTGTCATTCCGTGTGAAACTTTTTTATTATTCATCTCAGACCCCATAAAGTATATATATTCTGGCTGCTTGAGTAATTCTAAGTCGATTTAGCCATGTCCGTCTGTCTGTCCGTCTGTCCTTCTGTCCGTCTGTCCGTCTGTCCGTCTGTTGAAAACACGCTCACTTTCGAAAAACTCAAAAGAAATAAACAAACTAGGTGTCAAATTGCTTGTAGTTATCCTAAGCAGTTTGGGATTGAATTTCAGCAAAATCGGTTCAGTAGGACCAGAGCTATGAATCAAAATGTGGAACCACCACCTTCAAAAACTTGATAATTTTGTTACAAAAACTAACATAAATGATGCAAAAATGCACGGAATGACATAAGATTTTGCACAAGTCCGTTTTATTCGATTAGAAATTACACTGTAAAATTTCGCGAAGGTCGGTCCATAATTTACCCTAGGCCCCATATAAACACTACTCCCGGAAAACAGTTTAGTACGCCTTAAACCGAAAAAAATAATGCAATCATAACAAATTTTGGCTCGTCACAATTTTATAGGACTATAAATGATACTGTGAAATTTCGTGAAGATCGGTACATAATTTACCCTAGGCCCCATATACGCCCTACTCCCGGAAAACAGTTTAGTCTCCTAAAACCATAATTAATAGCAAATCGTCACAGTTTAAGATAATAATAATAAAAAGACATCATACAGATATTACTCCTTAAACATTCGAACTGTCGGTGGAGGGTATCAAAGATTCGGCACAGCCGAATATAGCACTCTAACTTGTTTTTTTTAATTTTTTAAGATTTTGTCATTAATGAAAATAATTAAATACGTATATCTTTGAAACATTTACTAGTTACTTTATGTAAAAAATACATGATTCATATGTATATGCCAAGTATACAATTACAGGTTCTATGGAAAACATTTACTCTACTTTTAAAATAATAATTATTTCCCAACAATTGAATTTTTGCATTTTGGCTTTTTCAATTCTTTACATAATGTCAATAATGTAAACAATATTACAAATATGACAAAAAGGTGAGTCGAAAACATAAGGCTACTTTGAAAGAAAAAAAGACAATAACATTTCCAAAAATTCCAAAAAAAATATTCGCCACGCCTTGAAATTCCGCCATCTTTGCTTTAATGTATTTAAAGCCACATTTCACTTATTGTTATTGATGGTTTTTTATTCAACTTGATTTTTTTCCTTGATGTTTTTTTTAAACTGCCATTAAAAATTGTAGGAATTATTTTTGCTATCTAGGTTAGGATCCTTCCCCTTCATAGGCAGTTTTTTTTTTTGCAAACTTTTCAAAAATATGTAACTATTGCTTTTAAAATAATTACATTTATGGCAACAGCAGTTTTTAATGTTTAAACACGATATAATCTTTAAATCTTAAATTGAAAACATTTTTAAAAATTTCCATATTTAAATAAAAATTTGCATATGAAGCGTTTAAAGTGTCGGTAATTAATTTCAGATTTATTGTACTTATTTCGTTTGTTCTTTTAATAAATCTGATTTAATGCAACTAAACAGGTCTCTATTTATTTTTCTATTTTTACATCAATTAACCAGACATGACATTATGAGTCACATTTGAAACTTGTAATACCTTTGGAATAAGTGTAACTATTAAAACAATAATTCAATATATAATTTTTCTTTTTGGCTTGATTTTCTAATTGAACATTTTAAATCATCTATTATGGTCATAGAACCCCGCTCTAAATGGCTTTCAACTATTAATTCATAATTTGTATGAATTATGAATTAATAATTGCAATTAATTGAGTTTTTTGTAAAAAATTATTTTAAAGCTGACCGCTTTTAATTACACGTTTATTGAAAGGTGTCTTATTTGGAAATAAAAATGAGAAATCAAAAAAATTTCAAATGATCAGAATGACAAAATATTTATGTGGTCATGTAAATAATAAAACTAGTAATTTGTAGTGTTTCTCCAAATTAAAATAAATAATGCTAAAAAGTTACTTAATCTCTTGTTTTTTTAATAGTTATTATTTTACGGGTCAAAAGATTATAAATAGATGTTATTAATTTTCGTCTATTTACGTATTGAAGAAAGATAAAGTTATTTTTGTATAAACACTGAATTTTTAAATTTTAAATGTCCATATTTAAACAATCCGGCAGCTTTTAATGCTACAGACTGTGCTCATCAACTTGCTCTCATTATCATGAGCTGGTATGGGCACCACTACATTGAAAGCTTTGCATGTGTGGCATTGCATTGGTTTGTTTACGTTTGCATTTGTTGGTTTTATGCTCTTTCCATTTTGCATTTGCCCATACATGATCATGAGTGATCAGCGTTGCCAAATGCGCAGATGTATCTGCAATTTAAAGATTTAGTAAAGCTGGTTTTAGAAGACATGTCTGCATTTAGTAGTGTGCTTGTCAAATTTCCCACTGCAAATGGAAACATGTCGTGTAAAAGCAAAAAAAAAAAATATTTAACTTCAGGCAAAATCTCTAAAGCCCAAAACTAAAACGTCGGCAGTAACATAAAATTCTCTCATTTTATTGTTTAAATATCTTATTTTCTTTTGTTTTTCATTTTCTGTTTACAAAATGTATGAAATTTTATTAAAAGTATGGTAGCATTGTTGGGAGAAAAAGAGACTACATGGGTAATTCCAAAGTGTTGAACGTGACAGTCGTACGCATCAAAAATGCAATAACATTTTAAACAACAAATATGTTTACGTTATAGCACTAAGAAAGCACTGATATCTATGCTAAAGTTTATGGAGGGTCAAAGATAATGGCAAAAGCAGTAGCGGTTCGAACGTGAAAAAAATAGAAGTAGTTTTTGTGGCCATGTAGAAAAAGGCGTAATTCAGCGAAACCTGGCACAATTTTTTAGTCAAACTACTTTCAGAATTTTACCTAGCAATGTAACATTAAAATGTATTTGGCTTCATTCCAAAATCTTTTGTATATTTTTTTTAAGCCGAAATCTGGGCCCAAATCGTCGCACACGTGATCGAATGAACTTTCGTATCGAATAAAACTTCGTGACGTATCAAAAACGGGATTGCGGCATTCGAAAGCTTTCGTATCGAAATTTGTTTAAAAAGTGTAATAGATGTTTATGCTAATGGCAATGTTGATAGTGCCCTTTAAAATAGGTGACTTCGGTTTATTTATGTGGCTTTTTTTATAACGGCGGCGCTTGCCAAAAAGAGCAACAAAGCAACGCAAAAATTGCAAAAATTCGGAAAACATTTTACAAATTCAGAAAATTTGCAAAAATAGCGAAAATTCGCGAAAGTTTTTAACATATCAAACAAGCCATTAAATTGATTAAAAGTCCCTAAATTACAAGGAATGGCAAAAATTCGATTAAAAATTTTGAATTAGCGGAAATTTGCAAACAGCGGCATGAAAGCAAAGTCTAGTATTTATTAAAAATTGTTAAAGCTGTTCAGAATCAGAAAACTTACAGAAAAAATCTCTGCTATAGCGAAGCTAAAATTTATTTGAAGTCGGTTAAAAAAAAACAAAATGTCAACAATTAACAAAAAAAATCTTTTTGCAAAAATAGCGAAAATTCGCGAAAATTTTTAATAATTCGAACAAGCCATAAAATTGATTAAAAGTCCATAAAATGAAAAGTCCAAAGAATGAAAAAAAATTCTGTAAAAATTGCTATATTAGGGGAAATTTGCAAAAAATTGCTAACAGCGGCATAATAGCAAAGTCTACTATTTATTAAAATTCGTTAAAGCTGTAAAGAATCAAAAAACTTTCAATACAAAAATCGCTTCTATCTATGACTATAATTTGCGAAAAATTGCAAAACTGAATGTTATTATTTTATTTCTTATTGCTGAAAAAAGTTTAATACTTAATTTTTTAGCTATTTGTTAAAGAAATCTAATATATATTCCCAAAAAGTGTGTAAATTGTTTGTAAAAAAACAATTAAATGTTTTTACGAAAGCTCTTAACCTATCGAATGACATTTCGAGTAAAGTCATTCGATCGACTACTCGTTATCGAAAGACATAATCTCAAAAAGTAAAATTTCGATCAAAGTCACTCGATCACGACTGCGACGATTTGGGCCCTGTGTCGATACGTGACATTTCGAAATTTAACTTTTTTCCATAATAATTTAACTGAATTATGATTAATTCAAAATAAAAATATACCGTTAATCCGAATAACATATTTCTCTTCGAGCTCTTCCTTAGATTATAGAACATGTAAGAACATTTTTTTGGTATAATTTTTATCAAATATAGATAAAATAAAGATAATATTAAAGAAACATTCTCACAAATATGAAACTACGTTTGTACAACTTTGCAGTCTGCTTGTTCGTCTTAGTGAACGGATTTATGGGGGAATTTATAAAATTAGTAAAATCTAAATATTTCTCTATAAAAAAATCATAAGAGAATATGCTTTTAATAACTTTTAAATTTTCGGTCACGGTGAACCTTTAGAAAGAAATGCCCATATGTGAGAGCATTAGAAAAAACGTTCTCAAAATCAAATAGATTTTATTTCACACGACGGCTTTCTAGGACAAATTTGTATGTCAAATTATATGAAAAATGAGGCCTTGAGGCAGTTCTTTTGAACACTGAATAGAAAAAGAAATCAGTAAAAAATTTGCTGTTCTGAACGATTTTAGGTTAAGTCAAATAAAACGAAAAACGATCGTTTAAAAGCAAAAATTAAATACATTCTGTTTTTGTAAATTTTGAGAGACATGGAAACTGCATATGAATTTTACAGCTGACAAAGTCACTGCAAAATACATGTCGTCTAAAACCAGTTTAAGAATTAGGCAGTTTTGAAGTTTTTTGTTCAAAAAATAAGTTTTTTTGTAAATTGCACAGTTTCTGCAGTTTTTGCATAATGAGTTTTTGAATTTGTTATATCATTTTTCATTTTTGAAGCCTTTCTTACCTCATTTGCTTAATATAAATAACACAGTGGCGAGCTTTAAGAGCCTTATTAACTTCACAAACGGCTTGACAAACAGACACTTTCCGTTTGCAAATAACCGACACAAACAAAATTATTATTTTACAATTAATTCTAATAAAAACTTTAATCCTCGTAAATTTTTTTTTATTTCTTCTTCTTCTTCTTCACTCTAGACAAGTTTTATGAAATCATTTAATTTGACACTAGACAGCGCAAACATTTTGACGATATTCAATATGTTTTTATGAAAATCAAACATTTTTGATTTTTCTACAAATATGGTTTAACCGTTTGTCAACCCATCAAACACCCCAAATAACAATAGAAAAGGTTTATACAAACGTTTGACAAGCCGTTTGTGTTTTTTAAGCTGCATAAGAACTATCAATAGCTATGGTTTGATAACCGGGAACTTTCAATAATTATGGTTTGATAGCCGAGAATGTCAAACTAAGTTGTAGTTTCTGTTCAGTAACAGCCGTACCTAAGCAAAAGCGGAAAGCGTTTTCTAGCTGTCAAAAATTTTCATGCTCATGCAATTTGTATGAAGCATCCCTAAATAGCGCGGCGTCAACGCTTTGCTATTAGTGACGAAGTTGGTGAAGTTGGCCGCTCTTGTTTATAAATAAAAGAAATTTAGCGTTTTTTTTTTTTTTTTTTTTTTTTTTGCCAATCTAGTGGTTTTTCTCCATTTTTTTTTTTCTATTATGTGGCTTTTATTAAACAAGAAAGTAAACACTACTGTTTGTGACACAATTTTGACGCTCTTGTTTAGGTATTTAATATCAGCGTAAAAGCTTAGCGAAAAAAAACGTTTCGCCTTCCGCTATTATTAAGGTATGGCTGTAAAGTTTGGCAAGTCATCATTAATCGTTTAAAGCTAAAACAACTCTTCCAAATTGTGAGATTTACTTTGAAACAAAACGAAGATCGCTTTACGAAGCTTATTTCTGATTAAATGTCAACGGTAATAAGCAAAATTCATTCATCAAATTTAATCATTTTAAGTTTTCATGCAGATAAAAAACACACTTCACAAACTTTTTTATGTATTTATGAAGTTTTTTTATTAATAAATGATACTGTGAAAACATTTTTCTTTTATCTTTTTACCCTTTGAGAGCTTTTTTGAACCATACATTTTTTAATAAAGAAAAGATACAACTTCTTTAAAATTCTTCAAATAATTTTTATTTTCTTTGTAGGTCACACTTTCCAAGAAATATTTAATTAAATTTGCAGTTTGTGTTGAGAATAATATCGAGAAGAGAAGCATAAAATGTGATGCATACAATATGAAATTATTTGAATTTTTTTTTTTAGTTCTTTTAAACATCTGCATAATATCATTTTTAATTAAACATACAAACAAATATACAAATATATTTATTCATTTATTTTAACTAAACAATCTCTGTGGCGATATATTTCTTTTTTTTTTAAAGAGGCACATGAAATCTCTAACACGATAAAACTTAAAATAAAAGTGATTTCAATATAAAAGAATTTCTTTAGAAGTTCAAAAAAAAAGGAATGAGAGTTTTATTAAAAAAAAATTTGTAAAAGAAAAAAGTAGCTAAAACGTACAAATGTTCAATAAATATGTTTTAGATTAATGATCGCCCGCACATTTGACCTCAAACAATTATTCGAGCATTTCAAGACACAATCTTAAATTTGTACAAGTGTCTTTTGGCTGTGGTGGTTGTCTATTGATTCGTTAAATGAATAAATGGAATTGAACGAAATGGAATGGAATTACCTCATTCACCCTCAATCACCCACTCAACTCACACTCCATTTACTTGAGTGCAGCTTTTAGTTGTTGTTAGTGTCCACTTTTCAGATTTATTGACACAAATGAGCTTTTGCAAAATGAACATCAAAACATCAAGTTTCATAATTAATTCCAACTTGGATAACATGACACGTTTTTGTGTGATAAAATCGATTTTGTATTAAAT
Source organism: Pollenia griseotomentosa (assembly GCA_963931875.1). Lineage (NCBI taxonomy): Eukaryota > Metazoa > Arthropoda > Insecta > Diptera > Polleniidae > Pollenia > Pollenia griseotomentosa. The sequence goes on along the minus strand of OZ007560.1, from coordinate 10,895,985 downwards.
TTATTATTTACTTTTGTTTCATGTACATTTTGCAATGTTAAATTGATGTTGTTGTTGTTGTTCTTATTACTTGAAATCTGATAAAGTTTTCTAGACATAGTTCATGCATGTATGGTAAATATTGAATTTATGTTTATTATTTAATAAATTTTTTTTTTTTGAATTTAAAGAAGTGTATTAGAATTATGTTTAGATTGAACAAAAGATATACATATCAATCTTCATAATACATTAAGGGGTTTCACGATGGGTAGGGCAAAGTTTGCAAACGATGCAAATGTATGCAAAAATATACGCATACTCCCAACACAACAACAAAATGTACGAATTTAAAATTTGCTTCATTTTACTTCGTTTGCACTAAAAAAAACTTGAGCAAAAGAATATTTGCATATTTGTATATTTGCTCAGTTGTAAACACTGACACATTTAGCGCCATATTGTCGTTTGTTAAGGAAACGATAAAATTAAATTATTTTTTTAAAAGAAACAAGCATTTAACTGTAAACAAATGCAGATTTTTGACAACTTATGCTAGTGCTGCCAGAATTTTTTTGTGTTGCCACAATAATTGTTTACAAAAATAGCACATTTGCACAAAAAAGCAACGGTATGCTTACGATAAAATCATAATGTGCACTGCAAATTTACAAATTCGCACAATGACCATCGTGAAAACCCTTATTATTAAATTCAGGAAATTAGTGACACACATTAAAATTGCAAATCGAACAAAAAAAAAATCATGTTTTCACATGAATTCTAGCACTGATAAAATTGTAAAGCGGCCCATACACTTGCAATATTAATGTATATGATATTCGCCGTATTATTTCCATTTTGTCCTATATTATGCATTAAGTCGCACAATGGCTTCATTGATTCAATAACATTCAACAAAAAGGTGAACATAACCTATAGGAATAACATAAACAGCATTTTACAGTGCTGCCAACACACTTCACTTTCTTTTCGTTGTGCAATAAAAATCAAAAGTCTTTTGATTGTTGCCAAAATATTGTGCCACCTTCGAATATCACATACACATTGGCGATATAATTGTACAACACGTAAAATTGAACAATTTTATTGCAAGTGTATGAGCCGCATTAGCAAATCGATGAGATTTAACTGTAAATCAATATTGCCATATTATTGCATTTTGCTCAACTTTTCTTTTATGTATGCCAATTGTATAAAATTCTAGATTAAATTCTATTTGTCGTAAATTCTCTAATAAATGATGAAACAGAGTTGAGTCTTCAACTTCAGGCAACAATTCTAAAGCCCACAATTAAAACGTCGGCAGTAACTTCAAATTCTCTCTCATTTCTTTCTTTTTCTTTTGTTCTTATTTTTCTTTGTTTACAAAATGTATGAAATTGAATGAAAGTATGGTAGCATTGTTAGGAGAATAAGTGTCTATATGTGAGAGCATTAGAAAAAACGTCCTCAAAATAAAATTGATTTTATTTCACGCCCGCATTCTCTGCCAAAATTTTATTTCAAATTGTATGGAAAACATCGTTCACGCCCAGTTCTGTTTCATCATTAATACCCAACACGGATAAGCAAGTTCTATATGTTTTATTAAAAAAAAATCTACAAAATAATATTTTGAGGCCCAACTATAATCTGCTTATGCTAAGCCAACAAAACGCCTGTCAAATGCTCAAGAATGAATTGAAAAATTTTATTCCAAGGCGAATTCAGTTTTCAGGTGGCGTTGAAAGCATAGCTGTGCTACTTTTTTTTCTTAATTAGAGAGAGAAATGTCAAAAGTTCCTTGTGATTTTGACATATGGATCAACGAAAGCAACAAAAAAATACATTGTTGTGTTTTTGGTGTTGTTACTTGTTGTAGTATCGACACCACCGTTTACATGAATTCGCCTTGTTTTATTCCATTTTTTTGTTTCGCTTGACACTTGACAAAAAGTTCATAACAAGGGGGTTCACCTGACAATTTTTTTGTCATACCAAGCGTCGAAGTCTATATAAAAAAAACTCTACATTTTTTGTCAACGTTTTTTTTTTTTTTTTTTTTTTTTAAATTATGACAAAAAATTGTTAGGTGAAGACCCCATGTTAGGTACATTTATTTATACTCGCAGATTTGCTAAAAGGTCCTAATAAACGATACAAACAGTTTGACAACAACAAAATGTATGTGTGAATATAAAAAAAATTTTATTAAAAATTTTGTACTATTGACACAAACATGCTTCACATTTATTTCATTTGTTTGTGTAACCGTTGCAATTGGCCTTAAGTTTAGAACAGTTTAGTTTAAGAAAATCATTTGATTTTTTTGGAAGTCGCGTTGATGATTACTAGATCAATGCATTTTACCGCCACGAAGGAGCTACTTACGTTGTTAAACTGGCTCCCGGTGAATATTACGGCTTGATAGCTCGACGGTAACTAAAGGCTCAGTTAGCCGGTAGTAATATTAACGTTGCAAATCAGCTGTTTGTCCATGTTGTGTGTAAAGCAATTAGAACGATTATATTTAGCAGTAAGATGTTACGTCTCAATCTGTCAGAAAAAGATTGGTCTTACTTTTTTACGGTAAGGTTAAGTTACTGTTACTCCCGGCTAACTGAGCCTTAAGAATACGCCTGGCTGGGTGGACTATTGCACCACTGAACTTTTCTTCGGTGCAAGGTACGCAACACATACGGTAAACGGATAAAGGCTGTTTATTGAGCTGCATTTCCTAGAACTGACTCTACCGTCTATACTGACGGTTCGAAGAAAAGAGTTAGAGTTCATAGAGATATAAAGATAAAGGTTCCCATATATCTGTCGGATATCTAAAGTGTCCTGCAAGCGGAAATCTTTAAGGTTAACTCGCCAAGGTATTTTCGCATATCGGCGAATATTAACTGATAGCAAGGCTGCCATTGCATCCCTAGCGGATGTCCTTACGACATTGAGGTTTATTGAAGAAAGTCGGATGTCTTTAAATAGGATTACGAAGCATTTAATGAAAACGATAATTTGAATACCAGAGCATGCAAACTGACGTGGTAACCAAATAGCAGATGAGCTTGCAAACGAGGTGGTCGTCTGGATGACAGATTTACTTATTAATTCGTTGGCTTTCAATTGGCTCACTGTAAGTCCGAGTCTAATAGACTTACTTGTACAGTTGGGGTTAACTTGTGACTCCAACTGCTCCGGAATAATATTAATTTGGCATCACTTAAATTGACAGCACTGATACAAGTGAGACCAAATTTAAAAGGAGTCAATTGTAATTCAATGTTGCCGTTTAATTAAATTTTTCTCAAGGTCAAATACACTGATCAATATACTCAACAATCATTGTGGTAGTATAAGTAAAAATGTGTTTCTAGATATGTGTCACACCGACGATGCTGGATGGAAAATCAAAAATTTTTGATATGACGGTGAATATTATGTTCAGCACACGAACACAAGTGAATTCGCCTGCTGGACAAGCATTTGACAAGTGTATTTGGATCTTTAAAAAATTTTTTTCTAATAATACCAAGACCTAGAAATAATAAGTTTTAGACTTCCCAAAAAAATTTGTTTATTAACACACTATCCAAATTTTTTGCGATACTTTTACAATACATCTATCAGGCCTTCATCACTAAAGCTACATAGAAATTTAACCCCGAACTGCATTTTTAGATATGAAAATACAATACGGTTTTTTTATCGATAAAATGTGGAATTTTTTATAAGCAGGCGGAGAGTTCAAAAAGGCACGAGTCTACTAATCTGCGCCCGTATATGAGTTAAACTATTAACATATTCAACTATTAGCAGATTAAAATAATGCAATTAATTTTATTTAATTCAATGATTGAATTTTAACGTTATAAAAAATTTTCTTTTAATTTTTTAATTTCAAATGCAAAACAGCTTCAATTAGTAAATCAAAACATTGATCATTTAAATTATTATCATTTTATTTTTTTCTTTTAACTATTATAATTTGAATGTCATCATATTGAGAGTTATTGTTAAAGGCGTTCGTAGAATGACTCCATATGAGGGTGTCATATGAGTAGATATTTGTTTAAGGTAATTCTCATTAGATCATTATTCAGTCAGTGTAAAGCCCACCACTCACCGTTTTCTTCAGGCATTATGCTCTGTTTAGTGTCATTCATGACCTGTTCCAAACAGCTTTAATATTCTACTACACATATTTCTCTATTGTTTACTCTGTTGAAAATAATGGATTGTAATTTATTTTTTTTTTTTTATATTTGTTTATTTAACAAATAAATAGTTTTTGGTGTGGGTGTCATAACAAAGTGATACTTATTAGACGCCATCTTTTTACTTAAAACATGATTTCGTTAAGAATTAACATTAAACTTTTGTTAAAATCTTTAAGATTTAAATCATTGTAATTATTTTCTATTAGAAGGACATTATGGAAATGGTTCTTAAAGATTTTTTTAAGATTGAATTTTGTTAAAACTATTTTTCAGTTTGTTAATAAATATGTTGGTTAAAAAAATGTTTTGAATTAAGAAAATCGCTTACAATTTAATTCTTAATTTATCTATTCGATATTGAATCATGTCTTGACATTTATTTGTGTGTGTTTGTTTTTTGTTTAAACATTTTGACATTGACACTAATCTCTTGAGTCGAGTGCAGACTTTTAAGGAGCTAAAAATGTTTATATTCAAACTTTATTTTGAAATGCAAGTCGGCCATATGGTGGCTTTTTTTGTGTTTAAATAACCCAACACACAAATTTTCTATTACTTTTTTATTATATGAACATTTTGAAATTTTTTGTAATTTTCAAATAATAAAATAATGATTGAAATTTAACAATTGAAGCACAGCCGCGAATAACGTTGTAAAAGCCACTTTTTGCAACATATGTTTTTTTGCAAATTATCATTAACATTAATCTCATACATTGTTTTAACCTCAAATCAACCAAAATTATGCACCATAACCACTTTAAAATGACATACGAAGAGTCGGTAAGTGAAAGAACGTTGTAAGTTACTAAAAAAATGGTGTTGCAAATTGGAATAACGTTTTAAAGCCGCTTGCGCAGTGGAAAAACGTTTAAATGACATCGCGATTGTGGATATGAAACGTTTTTCCACTTAAAAAAGTTTTAAACTGTAAATTTGCATGTTATTTCAAATCAAAATTTCTTGAAATTTTGCACACAAGTTTTTATTATCATTAATTTTGATAAGTAGTCCTGCCTTTTAAAAACATTTTTTAGCTCTCCTGAAAAATAATTATTTTGTAACTTACAACGTTATTCGCGGCTGTGCTTCAATTAATTAAATAAAAAATATTTATCAAATTAATTTTTTTTTTAATAATACATTTAGGCCCGTTTTCACGACTTACCTTTAAAGTTCGATATAGTTAACGCTACCTTGTAACGTAGATTAACATTCCCTTAAATCTACCTAACATACATATTAAAATATTTTACACTAACTCTACATACCTAACTTATAATATATTAAAACTATCTTAAGAAAATTAACTCCTACGATCACTAATAAAACCCCTTAATGTAGTATACAAACTCATGAAACCCCCTAATGTTAATTATACCTACCAAAATAAATATTTAGGATAAGAAGTCTCATTTAGTTTATAAATACTGTTAGATAAGTACTCGAGGTTGAGATGTCATCGGGGCGATTTCATTGCACCGAGATTTTGCCACGCACAAAGACGATAATCCCCCGCTTTTGCACGACGATCGCCGGCACCTGAATTTACTTCGGGTGTTGCCTTGCACAGTGACTTTGTCATCTGTTAGACTACTGACGCCTACGGGTTTCAGTTTCATACTGTGACTTCGGTCATCAGCAGGGCTGCCAGATAAATTTGTGAGGAAATCGTCAATTTCCTGAGAAAAAATAGAAAAATCGTCTTTCACGTTTCGAAAAATCGTCAAAAAAATCGCACAACTTAAAATTTAGTTTTTTAAACAGTTTTTGTTTGATTTTTTTATAAAAAAGCATTCAAACAAAAACATAATTACTTCATACCTAGCATTTTCAATTGTGTAAGAGATATTGGAAGTCTCATACAAAGCGTCTTTGACCGTCGATGCCGCATTTTTTAATCGTGGAAGATTCGTCACATGGGAAAACTGCAACACGACTGAGATTAATCCATAGCACAGTGAAAGACGCTTCTTCAACCTTTGTGGAAATCGTTTAAGATGTGGGTAAAGATTATCTAACGAGTCTTTCATGTCAAGAATCGTTTCCCAGTACAAAATGGAGCTTACAGCAGTTTTGTAAGGGAGAGAAGCACAATACCCCCTTACAAAACCTGCTTACAAGAGGCATGATTTTTATATGGCGAATTCCCACTTGGAAGCACTTTGATAACTGATTGCGTTATGAAACAAATTAAATTTCTATGTTCGGTAATATTTCAAAAATGATCGTAAACACATTTTAAAATCATTGCAATACAACCTGCTTCGATGTAAGGGAATAACAAAAGCACATAAAACATTGTTCGTATAAGGGATAATGCGAAGTTATTCAATCATTAAATTAAAAATTCACTTTAATGGTATTCGCTTATCTGCTGCTTCTTAGTAGTGTGTAATAGCCAGCGCATATATCAGCGCTTATGTAGTTTTCGTGCTTCCCGAAACATAAACATTTTTTACTGGGATGAGACTCTTGTAGATATTATCTCACAACTCGTGAAATGTTCGCCGTATAATTGTTGAAAATATGATTTATACAGAGAGTCGTAAAAGATGCATTCGCTGATGGTTTGACGAAAGATAAACAAAGTGTAACATTGTTGTTTTTGTACTCTGAAAATAATCATTTAAAGATTTTCTTAAGACTTGCATATTATGGCCGTACCTAAACAAAAGCGCCACGCGTTTTCTAGTTTTTGAATAGAGCGGTCTCAACGCTTTGTAATTGGAAAACCCGATTTTCAAAGCTCGTTTAATAGTGAATTTTGGCGCTATTGTTAATTAATAAAAGCAATTTAGCTATTTTTTGATCAATCTAGCGTTTTTATCTCTATTTTTATTATAATTTGTGGGTTTTATTACACAATAAAGCTATCACTACTGTTTTTTACACAACGTTGACGCTCTTGCTTAGGTATGGCATATCAGCGTAAAAGCTAAGCGAAAGAAAACGTTCCGGCTTCCGCTCTTCTTAAGGTACGGCTGTTAAACATTCCAAGATTTAAAAACGAACGTGTCAGAAAATTTTATGTTTTATTCAGACTGGAGACTGAAAAAAATCGTCACTTTTAAGAAAAAAATCAGCAAATCGGCACTTCGCTAATTCCGGAAGAAAAAATCGTCAAAATGACGATAAATCGTCAATTCTGGCAGCCCTGGTCATCAGTTTCAATACAGCGACTCCGGTCGTCTGTTAAGTTACTACACCTTCGGGTGTTAGTTTGGTACTGCGCCCTCGGGTGTCAGTTTTAATACTGTGACTTCGGTCATCAGTTTCAATACAGCGACTTCGGCCGTCTGTTAAGTTACTACACCTTCGGGTGTCAGTTTCGATACAGCGACTCCGGTCGTCTGTTAAGTTACTACACCTTCGGGTGTTAGTTTACTACTGACGCCTACGGGTTTCAGTTTCATACTGTGACTTCGGTCATCAGTTTCAATACAGCGACTCCGGTCGTCTGTTAAGTTACTACACCTTCGGGTTTTAGTTTGGTACTGCGCCTTCGGGTGTCAGTTTTAATACTGTGACTTCGGTCATCAGTTTCAATACAGCGACTTCGGCCGTCTGTTAAGTTACTACACCTTCGGGTGTTAGTTTGGTACTGCGCCTTCGGGTGTCAGTTTTAATACTGTGACTTCGGTCATCAGTTTCAATACAGCGACTTCGGCCGTCTGTTAAGTTACTACACCTTCGGGTGTTAGTTTGGTACTGCGCCTTCGGGTGTCAGTTTCAATACTGTGACTTCGGTCATCAGTTTCGATACAGCGACTCCGGTCGTCTGTTAAGTTACTACACCTTCGGGTGTTAGTTTGGTACTGCGCCTTCGGGTGTCAGTTTCAATACTGTGACTTCGGTCAGCAGTTTCGATACAGCGACTTCGGCCGTCTGTTAAGTTACTACACCTTCGGGTGCTAGTTTGGTACTGCGCCTCCGGGTGTCAGTTTCAATACTGTGACTTCGGTCACCAGTTTCTATACGGCGACTGCGATCGCCTTTTAGTTAAATAAGTAGCTAGTTTAGCCTTAAGCAACATTGTAATATTAGTAAGAATGAATTGCATTATATAAAATCTCTGCTGCTAAGAACAAGCCGCCCAAGTATTGCCGAGTGCCCTAAAGACCCGAAGCAGCTTCCTCACCCGACTCCGAACCGAATACACCTACCGAGAAGGATCCGACGAATCCCCGCCTGGTTGCCGTGCTGCTTGTAATCTAATCGAGTAAAAGAAGTATTGTAAATTTATTAAGAACATATTGAATAAAGATAAAGGTTGTTATTGCCCCCTGAAAGGGAAAAATACTCGTGTTTTCACTTAAGGTTCGTGGGTTCCATAAGTTGACCTTGGACATAACTGAGTTACCCCAGCCAACGACAAAACCACGTTACAACCTTTAGCACTAGTGAGGAATAAAGTTACCTTCAACTATTTTTTGTTTTCACAACTTCTGTATAAAGTAAACTTAACATTTTTAAAAAAGTGGCAATACTAAAGAAAATACCGATTATTTTTGCCAAAATAAAAATACGAACTGGCAACTACGTACTTTTTTACATTTACAAAATATACGTATAATTGGAGTTGCCATATATAAAAAATATGTGAATATAATATGGCAATCTCAAATCTAAACCTTACGACAAAAGTTAAAGGTAGAACGTTCCTCTCTTTAGCTTATCCTTCACTTTTAGGTTAAAGAGAACTTGTGATAATTAAAAACTCATTATCTGTTCGATAACTTCCTACATTTAGCTATCGTTAAGTCGTGAAAACGTGCCTTAGTATTTTTTTATCAATTGCCTTTCAAAACAGACTTTAAAATTGCCATTAATGTCTGGCAGCTCTGTACAATCTGTTACAGCCGTCTTGATTAGCCATCGCTATGTTAAAACAACAAACAATTTCTTGTGAACACATGAATTTGGATAGTGAAGACAGCTTTTGTCGATGTTTTGTTCTTGTTAAAACAATTGTTTACACAACGATGTCTAACATCACTGCAGTATTTAAAAAAATATGCGCTACGCAATAAGACATACAGAAATGCAGTAAAGTAAGTGAAAGAACTCTCAACAGTTTTATAAAAGAAAAAAAAACATTTCAAGTGCTACGGCATTCCCTTACTACGAAGCAGGTTTGTAAGAAAGAATACTTAAAAATAACGGTATCAAAACATTCAGTGTGTAAAGCTTATCGTTGCATTCAACAATTTTTATATGCGCTGAATAAAGCCCGTTATGTGTCAAAAATGTATTGCTTCAAAGTGGAAACTCGCCATATAAAATTCATGTCTTCCGCAAGCGAGATGGTAAGCGCACCTCTCTCTTTTCTCACTTACAAACCTGCTTCGCTCGAAGCACAATTTTTTATTGGGTTGCCATCGTTTTCCCCACATAGAAGAACATAAACAATTGTGCGTCGCTAATTCTGCCAACGTTTTGTTCTTGAGCAAACATAACAATGGAAGGTCTGGAAGGCGTGTTAAGCAAATATTGGCAGCACCTAACGTTCGCAAAAATTTAAACCTGTGACACAAGCTGCACGCAATTTTAAAGAAATTTTTTTTTTTAAGATGACCGATCTTCACGAAACTTTGCAGAGTGAGTTCCAATCTAAAAAAAATACCATGACTGACAAAATTGTTTGGCAAAAGCATAATTCGTTACGGCTTTTAGGGTTTTAACGTGTTTTCTGACAGTGGACTTTATATGAGGCCTATGGTAAATAATGAACCGATTTCCAATCATAGAAAACGAATTGTGCAAAATTAAATTAAAAAACAGTGCATTTTGTCATCTATTGTTGTTAGTTTTTGTAACAAAAATATCAATTTTTAAATGAGGTTGTTCCACATAAGGGTTTATAACTCTTTTTCCTACTGAACCGATTGTACTGGACTGTAGTCCGAAACTACTTAGGGGAAGTAGAACGAATTTGGCGCCAATATTTTTCTTTTCTGTTGAGTCTATCGAAAGTGAGCGTGTTTTAAATCAATTTTATTTCTTTTTCATAACGCATAGAAACTCTCACTTATGGACACTTAGGCCCTAATTATGTAAATTGCAACCCAATGCCAAAGAATTACATTGAAAGCAAAACCAAAGTCATAAATATTTTGTAATTTTGTTGTTGCTTTCGACAGAAATTCATGTACAGTTTTCAAATTTTCAACGCCACAAGCTTTCAATGTATTTCTTTGGCGTTGCGTTGCGCTCAACATAGTTAAGGCCATGTCAGATAAAACGTTTGCTTCGCGTTGCGTTAGTGATTCGCTTTGACATATAAGATGAAATATTCTTACTTATACGAAACATGTCACTTAAACAACTTTCAACGCAGAGCGAAGCGAAAAGTTAGGCAACTCTCATCTTTTTGCGCGCTTTGACAGTCTGATAGTATAATTGTTTTTATTTATTATTTTTATTAACAAGCAATGCGTGAGTGTTGTCAAAGTTTTATAGTCAAAGTATTTATTTGCTTTAAGCTTTTCTGTCTAAGTAAGAAACGTCACGCAAAGCGAAAAAGTTGTATCTGACACGGCCTTTAGGGCCTTATTCTCTTAACAATGCTACCATACTTTCGTTTAATTTGGTACATTTTGTAATCAAAGAAAGATAAGAATAAAAGAAAAAGAAAGAAATGAGAGAGAATTTGAAGTTACTGCCGACGTCATGGTCCAATTAGTAGGACTGCGCAAAACTACAACAATGCAACAATAGAAAAAACAACACGCATTTTGTTTGTGTAAAAATGTTAAAGATGTTAAGAACAAATGCATTTGTTTGTGTAAAAAATTGTAAAGATAAACTCTGCAAAAAATTAGCAGGCGTTTCGAACAGACCTTCTAATTGGACGTTTTAATTCTGCGCTTTAGGATTTTTGCCTGAAGGCTATAATAAGTGTTGCCAATTGTTTAAAAAAAATTTTTAAGAAGGTCAAAAAATTCAGCTTTCCTTACGTTTTAAAAGCATTGCTGATTTGGTAACTGGGTTATAAGTGGCGCTTACTCTTTACATATACATACTGTAATCGATTTATTTACACATAAAGTTTATTTTAGTTTTGCCGTTTTTTTTCTACCCATTAATCCTGTTTTGCGCAAAGATTGCATTTGTTTTTTTATTTCTAATAATCTGTTATTGTTTTCTTTTTAAATTAAAATAATTATCAATGTTTCCAATGCAAAAATATTTGATTTTAAAGTTTATGCCAATTATCAAAGTCATAAAACCAATTCATGCTTAAATTATGACATATTGGCAAGATTGTGTATGTGTACGTGTGTGTCTCATACCAACCTTGAATTTTATGTAAAAAAAAAAAATATTGAAACATGTGAATACAAAAAACACAGTACAAATTGGTTTTGATTTGGTTTATTTGGCCAGTTGAACGGTCATATTGGCTGGAATCTTTTTCTCACTTGGCGGCAAGTTTGATAGATTATTGCAGGAGCTTTTAAAATACATATTTAAGTTTTCATATTATTACAACATTTTATTATTGCTATTTTTTATCTGAGAGTTTAAGAAAAAAAGAATAAATTAAATTATAATTCTACGTGATCTTTTTACTGACACTTAATCATTCCAAATAAGCTTGTTGTGTGTCCCACTGTCTATAATATTTAACAAGTAGGCTGCCAGTTTTCTTTTATAGTTTTTATAATATTTAAATTTGTTATTAGATATTTTTTCCTCACTACAAAGCTATGTTTGTAATTAATTCAAGAAAAAAAATGACTCGCATTTAAGCTTCTGTAATTTATTAAATGTCTGGCAAAATATTTCCTCAATTAAATTCTTCTTGCTAAGCAGCGGATCAGCCTTCTCCCACTACTCTCCGTTTAAATTAAAGGTTTGCTCTTGAATTTGCCTTTTAGGGACTTGTTAGATAATTGTTTTTACTATTGCGTTAAGCTTTAAGTTTCTTTTGATCCATGTTTGAGAGGAAAGTGGGTGTTTTAATTAGTTTTTAAAAAGGTTACCTTTTTAAGTTGTATAAGCTTTACTGTTTTTCTAAAGTAAACAAATTTTAATTTCACTATTTTTTCCACTTTAATTTAAATTAATCCACTAAATAAAATAAACAAATTATATAAAAAAAAAGACTTAATTTATTAATATAAGTTTTAAAAAAACTAATTTTAATTGGACGTGTGTGAAGATAAATATGAAAAGTTAAATTCGTTTTTTAAAAATATCGCATGCGATAAAAAATATTTTAAAAAAATATCACATGCGTATTATAAAGAAAATACTACTATTTACACGAAATTTTACAGTTTTTATAAAAAATCAATAATTTTTATTTAATATTTAAAACTAATTAGATATTTAATCACTCTTTATAATAAAATTTATAAGTTTTGAAAACATAATTTTCAAAAATGTATAAAAATTTTCACAAATACAATTTGGATATAGTAATTATTGATTATTGTAGCCCTGTCCGTAGTCCATAAATATCTAATTAGTTTTAAATATTAAATAAAAATTATTGATTTTTCATAAAACTGTAAAATTTCGTGTAAATAGTAGTATTTTCTTTATAATACGCATGCGATATTTTTTTAAAATATTTCTTATCGCATGCGATATTTTTAAAAAACGAATTCAACTTTTCATATTTATCTTCACACACGTTTTAATTGGAACAAACTGCTCGTTTTTAAACTACGTGGAAGAAATTTGGCAACCCTGATAAGAATGTAAGAGAGCAAATAAAAGAGATTTCTTTGGGCACTGCCACGCGTTCAATATAAAGGGTTATCCATTTTGCGGTTTCAAAAGTAAACGTAAATAAAACACATATAAAATATTTTTCTTTTTTTCATGATATTTCTTTTTTATTATGAAGTTTGAACGTTGACATTACGTGTGAAACAATATATCATTTAAATGACCACCACGCGAAGTGTTGCAAGCAAACTACAAAAATGGTGATTCTGGCACAGCCACATATCGTGTTTTAAGAGGAGATTATGGTTTACATAATCGTCCAACTACGCAAGCAATTGGCAAAATTGTGAAGAAATTTGAAGAGACTGGAGCGGTTGAAAATATTGCTGATGTAAGTGAAAGTGTTGCCGAAGACCCGAATGTGTCAATTCCTCGTCGTTCTCAGGAATTAGGACTGTATGGTCGTATGATAACCGACTTTTTTTTGCCTGCTATTGAAGAATACGACTTGGAGAATAAGTGGTTTCAACAAGACGGTGCCACATGCCACACAACTCGAGCTCGAACTCGAGGTTTACGCGAAAGACCGTGTTTATGCAGATAAACCTTTAACTCTTGAGCACTTAAGAACCAACATTCGTCAAGTTATGGCTGAGATACCGCCCAATATGTGTCAAAAAGTGGTCCAAAATTACCTCAAAAGAATCAATACTTGCAACACTTCGCGTGGTGTTCATTTAAATGATATAGTGTTTCACACATAATGTCAACGTCCAAACTTTATAATAAAAAAGAAATATCATGAAAAAAAATACTTTATGTGTTTTATTTACGTTTACTTTTGAAACCGCAAAATGGATAACCCGTTACATATATTGACCGCGATTCAGTATCGCGATAGTTTTTGAACGTGAAGCATGCAGTGTTGATGGATCAATATAGCAGAATAGCCTAATTAAGGTGAATTCACACCAGGTGACCTGAGCTTGCTACGTAAGCAACAGCCGATAACTAACCATGTGTCAAAATGGTATACCGTTCAGGTGTTTCTGGGGAATCTTTTATAAATTCTATAATTTTCACTTCGAATTATGAAATTTAAAACGTTTTTAAATTATTACATTTCAAAACACACAATTTAAAATTGAAAAAACAAAATGAAATGTTTGCTCGAATTGTTTACTACGGTGTTGTATTATTTTGACACAACGTTAAAGTTTTTTACAGTGTTGTATCCGTTTTCAAAATAAGACCACCTTGTATGAATTCGCCTTGAGCCTAATTTTATGCGATCCATTAAAATGAATGGCGATCCAAATATCTCATTATATAATCCACGTGTAGCAGTGCCCTTTCGGTAATTTCTAACTTTAAGCAGTGCTGCCAACTTAGACCTTTTCGAGCTAGATTTAGATTAGAAACGCGTTAAGTGTCCCAAGAGTGGTTATCACTGGTAATATCTTTTTGGCATTTCTTTCTATAGTTTTTAAAGTTCAAAATTATGAAAAAACTAGAAGAATGAAATTAAGCAATAATTTAATTAATTTGTTATCGAACATGTTTTGAATTTTAACTAAAATTATAAAATTTTTTAGGTTAAGATTTTTTTTGTATTCAGTTTTTTTAATAAATTTTTAAATTTTGCGGAGGTTGATATTTAAGTTAAAATTTATTTCATAAATTATATAATATCTTAAAAGTACAGCAATAATAAATTAACAATATTTATCGTAATGGCATCAGTTTAATAATTTAAAAAAAAAAAAATTTCAAATCCTATTTTGGTATGTGTTCCAAATAAGGCCCTCTACAATATAATTTAGCTTCGTTGGAATACTGTGTAGGCTTAAATGATGATTTTTTTTCTCTAAATATAAAATGAGTATACAATTGAGTTAAATGAATTTATAGTCAATACATGACACATTATTTTGTCTTTTTTTTAAATTTAAAGATGACGTTGTTTAAAGCAATTTACACAAAAAATTTTATGCAAAATACATTTTATTAGCAGAAAGGAAAAAATAGCAAAACTAATTTCAAACTTTCTCACAATGCTAAACCATTTTCAAAAATATTTAATTTTTTTTTTCCTAATAATTTTCTTTCAATGCAAATGTTTTAAGAGGTCACACAGTTTTGATTTGTAATTTCAATTTGGCCTAAAGAGTTTCATCTTAATGTGTACGTGTGATCAATATTTTGTGAATCATCATTGTGATCGAAGAAATTGGTTGTTTCTTAATGTATGTTAAAGGAATCGGGTGTTTTTTTAGGAGGCAATGAGAATTAAGTTGGCGCTTCTTTGAAAGCTTTAAGAGTTCTCGGTTGTTTTGGTTTGCCGAAAGCGAATTTTTTAAAAGGTGGTGCAAAGGTAACAGATGGTTATTTCTTCTGTCTAATTTTGTTAACAAAATTAAATTTTTTATGTAAAAAAAGAGATATTTGCAAGGCGAATACATTTAAACGGTAGTGGCAATAATACAAGAAGCACAACACTAAAAATACAAAATTGGATTTTATTAATAAGATTTCCGTATGACGTGCTAAATTCCCAACTTTCCATATTTGATAAATTTTATTATTTTAATTGTTGTTTTTGTTGTTCAATATGTCTAAAACACAAGCAACTCAAAAGTTGCCCAAACATTCCTCTCTCTAAGTAAGAAAAAAAAATGTAGCTCAACTGTACTTTAAACGCCACCTAAAACTGAATTGTTTACAAAACAAAATTTTCAATGTGTCTGCAAGTGAATTTTTGAAAAATTTTGTAATTTTACTTGCGCTGAACAGGGGCCTGATTCTGGCAGTCGTGATCGAGTAATTTCTCGATTCGAAAGCAATTTAATATCTAATTATTTCAGTCAATACTGAACGAATTGGAATTATTTTTTTCAGTGTTGTAAAGCATTAATTTGAGTTTCACAATACTGAAAAAATAATTTTGATTCGTTCAGTATCGACTGAGATAAAATTGCTTCCGAATCGAGAAATAACTCGATCACGACTGCCAGAATTAGGCCCCAGATTTTTTGACAATCTCCGTTTATAACGTTGCAGAGTTGCCACCACCTTTTGATAAATCGCCCTGGATTTGCCAATTCATCATTAATAGCAAAGAAAACGACTAGAACGGAAAGAGAGACAAAAAAAGAACATAACTCACCTGTCAAAAACCCTATCTCTACGATTGTGTTACAAGGCGAATTTACTAGAAGCTGAGGTCAACTTTACAATAACAGTGCTTTTGTGGTCGGATTGTCAAAAATATTGCTAGTAAAAAGGTTTGTTTAAATAAAGAACTGTAGTTTGTATCATACATGTTAAGTAATGATTAGCTAATGCTAATGATTGCTAATTAACATTCTTTTGTGAAATTCTCTAATTGATCAAACAATTAGAATTAGTTCAACTAATTCCCATTAGCTAATTAAAATTTTTATTCTAATGGAAAACTAATTGCAATTAGTTGCCATTAGCAAAAAAAATTGGTTAACCTTTACAATTAGAAATCTAATTGACTTCTGATAATGCAATTAGATATTCAATTATTAAATTCAATTGATTCTAATTCGAGCTAATTGAATATCTAATTGCATTATCAGAAGTCAATTAGATTTCTAATTGTAAAGGTTAACCAATTTTTTTTGCTAATGGCAACTAATTGCAATTAGTTTTCCATTAGAATAAAAATTTTAATTAGCTAATGGGAATTAGTTGAACTTATTCTAATTGTTTAATCAATTAGAAAATATAAACTAATTGCATCAATTGCTAATTCTAATTGGAATTTAACATGTATGGTTTGTATACACACTTCGACAACTCGACCAACGAAAAAAATCGTATGTAGACTTGACCCCACCTCCTAGTGAATTCGCTTTGATTGTGATATTGTGTAATGTTTTAACTTTGATGTTGTTACTTCATACGTACGAAATTTTGTGAGATAATTTTTATTTTTTTTTTTTTGTTATGAGAGAATCGCTTTATAAAAATCATTATTCAATTCAACAAACTGATTTACTTGTGGTCAAGGCGAATTCATACAAGGTGCTCTTATTTTGAAAATGGATACAACACTGTAAAATACTTTAACGTTGTATCAAAAATAATACAAAACTGTTGTTAACAATACCAAGGTATATTTACACAAGGTAGACTCATTTGGGAGTGTAGACATTTTGCTCTATAAAAGGAACCATGTTGTCAAAATTGTCTTCATATAAAACAAAAACAATTTAACGCACACATGTACAAATTTTGGCTCATATACACGCAATTTGACGTTGTGGTTCCAACTATGGGTAAACAGCTGACAAACATATGGGCCAACGAGTTTACCTTGTGTAAATATACCTTGAACAATACTAACAAATATTTCATTATGTTTTTAATTTCAAATTATATGTTTTGAAATTTAGTAATTTAAAAACGTTTTAAATTTCATAATTCTACGTGAAAATTATATACACCCCTATTCTGCGTTTCGATTCGAATCGAAATTTTCTCCGTCTGGCAATTTTGGTATTCTGCGTTTCGATTCCGCTCAGTTTCTTTCGATTGAATGTATTCTGCATTACGATCGGAGCTTCGTTTCTCTCAGTTGTTTTTTTGTTAACGGAGGTTTTTTCTATTTTTGTTTTTTTAAGTAAAAAAGTGAAAAAATGTAAGTAAAAAATTCAAAAACGATTCAAATACAAATTATTATTATAATTTTTTTGTTTTAAATTGTTATTTTTTGTACTGGAATATGAGTGTTTTGTTATGTACATATGTATGCAGGTCAAAAACAACAACACCGGAGCAATACGAAAAACTGGCAAATTATAGACGGCTAAAGCTGCAATAGACTGCATTTGTTCTGAAATTTTAAATAAAAATGCAACTCACAAAATTATTTCTTTACAAACAGTTTTAATTAACATTTTGTCTTTACATATCTAACCACAACACTTTTATTTTCTACTTTTTTTAGTTAATTTCAGCTTCACTAGATTATACAAACTTGTATATTTATGCCAAACTTATTTTTACCTTTTTCTTTTTTTATTTTGTTTCAATATTTTTCTTTTATTAAATTTATAAACAATTTACTTTATTATACACAGAACTTGTTTTATTAAATTTGACATTTGTTTATGAAAATGATAACAGAATTGCTTATTCTGCTGTTTCATTTCCACATTCCACATTGATACAATTGATTTTGTAAACATTGTTATCTTCTTCTTATTCTTTCGATTCCGTTTTTCTGCAGAATACCAATTTTCGATCGTAACGGAACTGAATGCGGAGACGTAATCGAAATGCAGAATAGGGGTGATAATTTATGAAAGATTCCCCAGAACCACCAGAACGGTATACCAATTTGGCACATGGTAAGTAATCAGCTGTTTCTTACGTAGCAAGCTAAGGTCACCTGGTGTAAAGTTGCCTTGCTTGTGGTTTAATAGCTATGCCAATAAACAGAGTTGCCATGGTGCACCATTTGGGTTGTAAGAACTATTATTCCATATGTTTTTATAAATGGTCGGAACGTTACTGCTATAGATACATACAACTTACTTACTTTTCTGTGTTTCTATTGGAAGTCATCAGTATCGCATACATGCAATTTCAGTAGCATGATAACAGATATCACACAGCGCTTGATAAAATCAATTTACTAAGAGAAATATATGACAAACTCACGCGGCCACATATTTGACAATATAATGTTATAACATTATCTAATTAATAAAGCCAATTGGAAGAATATTAAGAATGTTTTCCTTTATACTATTTCAATTTAAAATTATTCGCCTCTAAAAACAAACACCCGATATTGAATAAACTGTGAGCTTTTAAAAATGTTTAAAATTAGCATATTGCTGTCAATAAATTGTCAAATTTATGCCAATAAAACATTTGCCAAAAAATAAATACTCATTCGAGAAAAATCAAAAATTATTTTCTTTTTTTTTCGTTTTTTTTTTTTTTTTAAATAATAAATTTATGTTTGCTCGTACGTTTGTTTGGCCATAAATCTTAACAGAATGAAAAATAAATGTTAATTTTGTGGTTTTTGAATTTTAATTAAAATCTAGCCGCGATAGTAAAAATGGGAAAGAAACGAATATTAAAATTTTTTTTTAAATTTGAAAAAACAAAAATAAACTAATAACTATTTATAACACTATCAAGCTCAATCAAGTATTTTTAGTTTTCTAGCTTAAATGCACCGTCATTATCAATGCTTTTAACAGATATGGCATCTCTTTACCCGCCCAGTGAACCCAATAGAGACGACAAGCGAAAAGTGCTAAGTAGTTCATCTTATTTATTTAAGCAATTTTACAAAAATTCCATTGCATATTTCTATGAAAAAAAAATATTTATAAGAATATAATTACATATTGCAAATAACTAAAGTCAATTGCATGAGAAATATTTAGACTGGGTAATTTATACGAATTTATTTAAATAAGTTTATTTTGCATATTCTTTTATTTAAAATGGCTTTTAATTTGGAATTCAGTTTGTTTAAATAACTTGCAGTGATTTAATATTAATTGTTTATTATGTAAACTGACAAATGGTGACAGTTTACAAATTGTGTCAGAGTTTTGGGTAAATATTTATTTAGGTAACGACTGCAACAATTTTCGCTAGTTTGGAAGCTAAAAATACGGCTTAAGAAAAAAAATATTTAAATTTTTATGCATTTAATCAATATTAACTTTATGCATTTTCAAAAACATTTTTGGAATAATTAGGTTTTGTAAAAAAAAACTCCGTAAACACTGCTTAGGTATGTTTGACGAAAAAATTTGTGCAAAAACGTGACCATTTAATTGATCTACGTAAAGCTTTCTGTTTAACTTTATTTCTGAAAAAAATTGTAGAATAATATATATAATAAATTGTTCCACTGTTATACCTTGTATTAAGAAAAGACAAAAACCCAAGCAATATGTAAAACTGCGATAGTGTGAACGCAATGTTTTATGAATATGACAAGTATTACGATAAAAAAAATTTATATCTCATACTATCTCATCGTATTTTGAAATTTTTCTTAATAATAATACTTGGGATTCGAATTAGGACTTGTGTTACAGTGTAAAGTACCCTTAAGTGCTGTTTGAAGATGAAGTAGTTATTTGTATAAAATGGATAACTTATGGACCGATGTTGTTAACTGTCCTTACTAGTATTGAACTTAGTTTGTTTTAGATGAAAATAAAGACATTAATAGTTTATTAATTATAAGGGGACAACTACGGAAAGTTAAGGTTTATGGCTAAAAATTTTAGATTTATTTAAAATTTAGAGGCAGACGTGGTTTTTTGCTCATATCTCAGCCATTTGTGTATCGATCGTGCTTAATTTCAATAGCAAAATTAAACGGAGTATATGTGACATAAATATATAATGACTTGGTCCCCTTCATACCTGTGGTCTTCGGAAACCCCATTTCAACATACACACGGAGAGACGCATAGACGGACATCGTTAAATTAAGGGTACGTTCTTAAATGCAGTTGTTACGCATCACTTGCCTTTTAGTTAAATTTAATGTTCGTAAAAGCTTTACCTTGTAGAAACTTGGCATCACTCTCATTTGTCAAAAGTTTTTTATGCAGTGATGCCTCAACTCTGCAGCAAATTTTGGCAATTATTGCATCAGTTAACTTTCTGACGCAAATCGTTTTATTTTTCCTTTTGGATGTTTTTTCTTGCAGTTTATAAGAAAACTGTCACTTTTTCGGTCCAATATTTTCAATAAAATTTGTCATGAAACTTTTGAAATTTAGCTCGTGTTCAATAATTTTAACTTTGCACAGCTGTTGTGCAGTAAAAAAGCATCAGCATCGCAACTGCGACTGGTTATCATGCATCCGCAAGAAAATTTTGCATCACTGCAGCAGTGATTCAGTTTTTATGTATTTGCGAACGTTTCCTAACTTCGCTACTCATAAAGACCCAGAATATGTACATTTTATAGGGTCTAAGATCAATATTGTAGAAATTACAAACGGAATGATAAACTTATATAATATGACATCCCTTTCCACCTGTGGTGTCAAATATTTCTCAAGTGCGACCAAATCTTTAGAAATAAATTTCGACAATAGACAATCGTAAACAAATTTGTTAAACTTGCACCCTTCCAATTAAGATGACTTAAAGCTTGTGTCATAAATCAATATACTTGGCATCATCTAATAATCATGTTATTAATAATAATTAATTGAAAATAAAACAAACAAAACATTTTTTATTTGACAAAGCAAAATGCACAAAGTAAAATTTTAATGATGCTTATCAATAAGTTATGGCGGCATTAAGGATTTTCAACAAGTGTATATTGATTGTACTCAAATATTTTTACAGTTAAAACCTTTGTTGTTTTTTGTTTTACTTATTTACATAAAATTTGTTTAAAGCTAATAATAATACTATTATTTCATTTAAACGAAGCGCATCTTCTTTTATTTAGAAAAAAAAAACATTGAAGTTGTTTTGTCATCTTTTAAGGTGACACATTATTATAAGCAGCTAAAAAATCTAATCAGATTTTATAAATAAACAAATGAAATATATTAAAAAAATTTTATTTTGAGCTCATAACAAATTTGAAATTCAAATATTGTACTGAAGATAAACAATAGCCCTTAATATCAAGGGCCTTATTCAAATAATACAATAATGCTAGAAACACAACTGGGACGAACGACGAATTATTCGCAACGAATATTCGTCGTCAAAAATAGCACACATTGATATGTATGAAAATACACACAATCATTGCGTAGACCGAAATTCGCCCTGCGTAACGAACACTGCGATAGGTTTTAATTCATTTCTTACGAAGACGAGCGACGAATAAATTGGGACAGGGACAGCTAACCGCAGCTAAATCGTGAAAGCTGTAAAGAATCACAGGGAAAAATCGCTTCTATTACGAACTTGGCTAAAATTTGCAAAAATGGTGAAAATTCGCGAAATTTTTTAATATTTCAAACAAGCCATTAAATTGATTAAAAGTCTCTAAAACTAAAAGGAATCGCAAAAAGTCGGTAAAAATTGCTAAATTAGCGGAAATTCGCAAAAATTTGCTAACAGCGGCATAATAGCAAAGGGTACTATTTATGTATTATATATAAATCGTTAAAGCTGTAAAGAAGCACAACCCTTACAGATAAAAATCGCTTATATCGCAAACATGGCTAAAATTCGCCAAAATTGCAAAATTGAAACAAACGCAAAAATAGCGAAAATTCGCGAAAATGTTTAATTATTCAAAGAACCCATAAAATTGATTAAAAGTCCCTTAGACTATTATATATGCCAAAAATTCGTTAAAAACTGCTAAATTTGCGAAAATTAGCAAAAAAAAAAAATGTTCACATGTGTTCAATTCTAAAATGAAAAATCTTAATTCCTCACATATGAAAAATTTATCATGAATGAACAAAAGTAAATTTTTTTTTTTTTAACTCATAAATGAATGGGCGAAAAGTGAACGTTTCCTTAATGACTGTGAAAAAGTTAAAAATGTTTAATTATTCATTCATTAGCGTATTCATAAATTAGTAAATATAAGCGATCGCATATGAAAAATTCTGAACTCTGATTTAAGGCTAGATTGCACTATTATAGTTTGTATTAATACATGTCAAAAACTCAAGTAATATGACAAAGTGTGATAGGCTGACTTCCAAAACGTCAATTGTTTTGTATTAGAACAAAGTAGAATGTTTCATAACGCCGCAGTACAATATATATACAATGCAAACCCTTCCAAAACGTCACTGCTAAGTATTAGTAACGCATCAAAAAAGCAATCAGAGAATCGGTTTTAAAGTTGATGCTTTGTGACATTTAACATTTAATTTGCAAGCAATACAGATTTATTTTAAAAGTATTATGCATTGCATCACTTACATTTCAAAACGTTTTAATAAACAAAACACATAGTTGCATTGTTTCGGTACTTTGTACATGTACATTGTTAAAATACAGTAGTAAAATTGTGTACGAACTTTGTATTAGTACGTTTTGGAAGTCAGCCATAGTGTGAATGCAATGTGTCACGAAAATGACAAGTATTATGAAAAAAGTTTGACATCCCATACGACTTCATCGATTTTTGAAAAATTTCTAAACAATAATACTTTTCATTGGATCAGGGTTGCATTTTATTTCATGTGTGAGTGTTTATACTTTGTGTGATGTTGTGAACACAAACTGTCATGTTAAATTAGATTTTTTGACAGTCGCAACAAAACTCATTAGATTTCTATCTCACAAAGTATTATGGAATACGTAAGACTTGTGATATAGTGATATCTAGCCTTTAGAGTTATTTTTCTTAATCATCTGGCAGCCAAACAAAAGCCACATATGATAATTTACCTATTTTATAGATGTATTAAATTCATGTTTGTGTGTTTATATGTTCAAATAGCAAAAAGCATAAGGCAAATAAATTACTTGAAAAAAACCCTGACTTTTTTAGCACAATTAAAAGTGAATTTGTTTTAAATAACAACTTTTTCTTTATTTTTTAATGTAGGCATATTAATTCACTAATTAACCTACATTTAATGGTTCCCGCATAACGATATAAATAATTAGTTTATTTATATAAAAGAACAAATTTATTTAAAAAAAATTAAGCCAGTGACTTTGCGTTGTAAAGTTAAACAATGAAAGGGTTTTCGAAGAAAAAAAAAATAAATAATTGTGGAACAGAAAAATTTTCTTAAAAATAATCAGAGGAAACAAGACAGAAAATAATATGTAAAAATTATAGTCACGCAAGGTTAACTGAGACAAAGATAGACAGACAGACGGAAAAACAAACGTACGACTTTCGTCACGATCGTATTATTTTATTTATGTATATTTTATTTGTTTGGCTTTAAATAATTAAGAAAAAAGGTTTCACAAGTACTCGAAACATAAAAACACAAACACATACAGGTAACATACATACGTACAAAAAAACATTAAACACCAAAATAATCCCCCACTTTACAAACGCAACAACCAACAACAACAAATACACTTTGCAGGGAACTAAAATTAAAACAAAATAAGACAACAATAATGAATGACAATGATATCTAAAACTCTGGGAGATTTGTTAAATGAAAGTACTAAAGAGCAGTGATGCCATTTAAGCCCTTTTCGGGCTCAATTTAGCCCTTTTTAAGCACCTGAAATTAAAAAAACTAAATACATAAATAAACTAAACTAAATACATATCTCGCAAAATTAGCCCTTTTTGTTATTTCTATTTAACCCATTTTTGTTTTTAGTTCGGTTTTATTTTTTTTTTTTTTAACGTGCGGATGGAGAAACATTAAAAGTACGATTAAGTTTTGGATCGAGGTGTAGAGTTTTAAAAATGTAATTGGTAACAATCCATTTATTTAACTATCTGGTTTAGCGATCAATATAAACATACTAAAACGCTGAACTAAAGAGGAGTTTTGGCGTCATGAATTTATTTAAAAATAAAATGTCGTTGAAGACATTTATTTCATATATGTACAGCCCAATCACGAATTAAAATTCCGCGGGAATTTTTTCTCTTTCCCCATTTCTATTACAAATAAAAATTCCGCAAAAAATGTCTCACTCGTCCCGAAAAAAATTTCTTGCAAAACAGAAGGGAGTTTATAAAAAACGGTAAGTAGGATTTTTGAAATAATGCTGAAAACGAGCTTAACTATATAGAGCCACCAAATAGTTGTGGTACTGAGAGGAAAAATGTTTGTTATTGGAATTCCGCTTCTTTAATCAAAAAAAAGTAAGTGCGGCAAAAGGGTGCAGCACAAAAAAAAAGTACAATAAAATTATGGCCGAAGTTGTGCCGGTATAGCCCGCTACCGATAAACCTGTCACAAAAGAAATTTTTAATAATGGGTTTTTCATGCTTTTTATACATATCAGTGTTGCCAAAACTCAATGACCAAAAAAGGGTAAATTTACAGGAAAAAATGGCTAAACATTTTCTAAAAATTGCTAACAACTTTTTTAAATAAAACCCCATTATAATGCAATAACAAAACCAAAATAATTCATTAAAAATTCTTAACAATGAATTTGTAAATTGGGATCAATTTGTTACATAAGAATAAACGTAAATTAAATATTTTAGCATTTAAAAAATGTATAAAAGTTTTTTGTTGCCGCCTGCTTCTCTATATTGAAATATGTACTTCCGACCAGAAAGAAACAGTTTTGTTTGTGTTAATCCATTTTATAAATTTAATATTGGAATACTGTTCCCTTACTTTGTAAGATATTTCATCATCATCGTTTTTAGCGATTTTCAACATTTGTAAAAGATGTGATTTAAATTTAATTGTTTGGCAGACATGTCAGAAAAGACATCGTGTAAACTCCCCCTAAATAAGCAAAACAACTTCGGTGATGCCACTTAGTAATTTTTTTTTGTTCCCGCGGAATGTATCACTGGAGGATCTTTTTTCGAGAAAAGTATTTTCCGTGCGAAAATATTCGTGATTGGGCTGAATAAATATAGTCTCGAACAAGTTGTTGTTTAAGCTACGAAATACCTGGCGAGTTTCAGGCCAAGATAAATCAGTGCGTAAAGTGTTTTCTATCTGTCAAAAAGTCTCATGCTTATACAAAATGTATAAAGTTAACCCAAACAGCGCGGCGTCATCGATTTTCAATTGGAAAATCCAATTTTGATAGAGCTTTAAGAAGTTTAGTTGGCTGATACTGTTAAAAAGTAGTGGGAATTCAGTTTTTTGTTTTTTTTACTTTGCTGGTTTTATTTAACAAGATAAGTTTACATTACTGTACATGAAACAGCGTTGGTTTTAGCTTTGTCATTGCAGCGTTTAAGCAACGCTCTGGAAAATCTTACGGTTGGTCTATTATGCTTAAATATTCAGGCCTGTCACAGAAATCAATTCCGATCGAAAGAGAAAGCAAATTCTTTTTTTGCTTCTCCAAAAAACGAAATCACTTTCGATCGGAATGGATTTCTGTGACAGGCCTTATTATTTCGGACGAACTATACAAAGAGTAATTCCCTTACGTTACAGCTTTTACACACCAAAAATGATACAGTAACAGTTTAGTGAGAAAAACATGTTTGTTTCAATTTATGGTATTTTTGTTTCAGTTCTCACATTTCAATCGAAAAGTTTTTCAACGCGGGAGTTACAGAATATGGGCCCAGAATACCAAAGTTGCCAAAAACGGAGAAAATTTCGATCCGAATCGAAACGCAGAATAGGGGTCAGTAATTTATGGAATAAAGACGAAGATGCTCAAGTATTGCAAATTTTTAAAACAATGACCAATTATTAAAGGATGTTAAAGCTGCTTATCATAATTTTTTGTTTAAAATTTTTGAGTTTTACTTTAAAAAATATTTTTAAGCCATTTTTGCGGTTTTTCGAAAAAAAACTGCCACGATAAGGTACTAAAAGCGTAATTTTTTCTTCACGCGTTAAGTGTTCCAAGAGTTAGCATCAGATTTCAAGAGAGGGGATGGGGAGTACATTAAAAGGAGATGCCAGATTTACTTTTAATTTTCACTATCGTTAATGAGCAGAAAAATAGAAGAAAAAGAAAGTCAACAATTAAGATTAAACCAAAAAAAAACAATACAAAAATAAATACTTCAATGATTTTTTTTTTTTTCAAACAAAGACAATAGAGAAACCCCTAATCTTGTCAGAAGTGTACACATGAAATTTATGTGTTATGGGACAGCCAATGTAAGTTTATTCAAATACATACTTACATACATACAAACATATGTACGTACATATATTGTGTGAGTAGATCTTATTTTTATGCAAATTATCATAGAAAAACTTAAAGATTTTTCCAGTTTTCGTCTTTTTTTCAATGAAAACTTTATTAAAAAAAAAACACTTTCTTTATAACTATTGTTTCAACTTCTTTAATGTCTTAAACAAATGACAACCTATGATGATTTTTATTTAAGTAAACATAGTTTTCACCTACATAAAGTCATGAGAGAATTAAAAATGTGCTATATATAGACAAAGAAAATCATAACATAATCCTCTCAAAGTATTTTAATATATAATTTTTGTTCAGAAATATCTTATCAAAATATTTTGTTTAGATTTGAGCCACAATTTTCGAAAGATCAAAATATGGCATTAACATTTAAAATAATTTCGGTCATTTAAGCACCACCGCAGTTTTGGGCGTTCAATTTGGGGCCACTTCTTTTAAACGTATGTCACG
Source organism: Pollenia griseotomentosa (assembly GCA_963931875.1). Classification (NCBI taxonomy): domain Eukaryota; kingdom Metazoa; phylum Arthropoda; class Insecta; order Diptera; family Polleniidae; genus Pollenia; species Pollenia griseotomentosa. The sequence continues at coordinate 10,868,839 of OZ007560.1, read as the reverse complement.
ATTAACACGAACAATATTGACCTAGAAAACGTCAATTGTAGCCGATTTATCAGCATAAATCAGTGACTTCGAGAGGCGTCAAATCACCCGATCTTGCGTTCATTTCCCGAAATGGCCAAATTTTGATTTTTATAAGACGATGGTTGCGTTTGCCGTATGGCATGTAGCGCCATCCTGCGCAAAGAGAAAAAACTCGTACTTAAGACAATCCAAATTGGGATTACTTCGACAAAAGAAAAATATACATTATTTTCATGTTTAAAAATGAAAATAAGAACCAAAAATTCCCGGACTCCATTTGTTAAAATTGTTTATTTAAAGAAATAAAATTTTCAAATAATTACCAAAAACCATATCGGGCATGCTGCTGGTAACTTATAATTTTGAGTTCTTTTGTAAACAAGTAACGAAATCCGTACTTTACCGTATTATTGACAACGCTTTTTGCATCTTTCTGGACGTAATGGAGTCTGTATGGTCTGCTTCGTTTATTAACAAATTCGTTAAGCCAAAAATGAGCCTTATCGCTGAACACAATTTTGCGGTTTAGCATCCATCGATGACTGATTTTCACAATAAAGGAAAGATTTTCGCGAATGTAATATTGTTATATCTCTATCGTTGTATTATAACCTCTGAGTTTATTTAGCATTTTTTCTAAACTTTTATTTAAAATCTTAAATAAAAATAAATTATTAAGCTTGCCCACATTTTAGGTGATTTTTTAATGTATTCTATAATTTATTCCTCAACTGCTTTGAACATAATATTTATGCAAACCACTAGTAGCATGATCATATTTTGCATGTTAGACAAACAATAATTATGCTGTATTAAATTATGTATTTGTTTTGTCTAACTTTTTCAAAGTAGGCGTCGATTTTCAATTCCATCCACACTTTTTCTTTTTAACTAACGATTTGTTTGGAGTTTGTTTTTTTTTTTTATAAATTATTTAAATTTTTATTTTTAACCAAAAATAATAAACAAAAACCCTGAATAATATCAGAAGTGCATGTAGGTTCCAAAAAAGAAAAATAATAATAATAAAAATGATTTCTTAACGAGTCCCAGCCACAATTATTTATAAATTTCAGTACATGAAGTGTTGACAACAATACCGCATTATTATTTTCTTAAAATTTTATTTAGATTTAAATTATTGCCTTAAAGACACAGAAAATATAGAAAAAAATGACGCCCTAAACCAAAATAAAAAAAAATAATATACGAACGAAATGTCAAAATAAACTGAACCACCAATTTTGCACCTTTTTTACACTGTCAAAAATTTTAAATTGTTTTGTTTGAAAATAATGATTTTTTAAGCTTAAATTAACTCTCCAGAATTGGCAAAGTACTTTGTTTGTTACTATTAGATCTTTAATGAAGTTAAACGTTACACCAATGACAAATTTAGTACAATCAGAGCTTAAGTCTTTCTCCCAATATGGGCCGTGAACAATATTAATTAAATCAATCTCACCGCCATCTAAATTTCAACACAACAAAGTGCATCGTCTGTGAAGAGACGTAAGGAGCTGGAACCATCCACTGATCTGTGACTAAGGTACACAAGTATACGCCAGCGGAGTGGAGACATACACGAATATATAAAGAAAGGTTAGGTTCAGAAGCCTTATACGCAAAAGGGCACACCTCCACCCGGAGACCAAAGCTGTCCATTGTAAACCGCATCAATATAGAGTAATAAGAGAGAAGAAGAAAATTGATATATAGAGTCAAGATAAATATCAGAGAACGATGCTCTCCCTACAGTTCCCTCATCAAAAACAACCGGCCTATTTCCATGACAAAACCCAGTTGATCAACTTGATTACATTCAGCGATACTCCCCAGTTTGTCATGAAAAATATCTCCCAGCAATTTCCGTCTGAGACCCTGTATCCTAGGAGAGTGGCACAGTACATGCTTAATCGTCACTAGCTCCTCAGCATCCCTGCATATTCTGCAGAAGTCCGGTATAGTATTGTCTCATTTACCTGTAAAAAAAAAAAACAGAACAATGACGCGTCAAAAACCCGGAATCTATCCCGGATCACCCCGTAGTAGTAACCAAAGGGGGGTTTAACCATCCCTCGTCCCTTACCTCTAAGTCTAGGTTTGACCCTGTCGTGCGAGTTCGTCCGATACCTTTTACCATCGTCCTGGCAGCGTCCGGGTGCCATGACTCAGACTTACTGTGAATAGCTGTGTAAGCTCCCTTAGAGCATTCCTACACCGTTCTACCAGGCAAGATCGTACCGTATAATTTGTCAATGCTCTGAGAATATATTAAATTAATCGATTCGGTTTTCAACCAGTTGTTTCTAAATTTTTAAAAGTATGACGGAAAGTACGAACAAAAATTTTTTTTTGGGCAATCAAAAAAACTTCTTGATCCCTGCAGAGTTTTTCAGTTTAAGATTCTGGCGATTGATGAAGTTCCGCCATCTCCGTTATTTGACAAAAAAACAAATTTTCATTAATAATTCGGGCCAAAAAACAACAGAATTAGCTGACAACAAACAAAAAGTTTACGTTTGTGCAAAACTTTTGCATTTTTTGCTAAAAAAAAAAAAATTTTTTTTGATTAACGTGCAAACGTGTTGAATATTTATCAAACTGCTTGCGTTGTTTACTGCTTAATTTGGTAATTTTAGTCTCAAAAATTGCATGGTAAAGAAGTGAAGAAGAGGCAATAAAAATGGACGATGATAAAAGTTTTCTAACAGAATTTATTTAAAAATAAATTATTTTGTTTGTGTCGATAATTTAAAAACAGAAAGTGTGTGTTTGTCAAGCTGTTTGTGTAGTTTATTTGACTTTTTAGAATGGGACTGAATCATTCCTCTCAGGCTGCCGGATTATTGCTATAAATTAAAGGCCGAGATAATGGCCGTCTACACAGCCGCGAGGCACATTTAATATGGTGAGATATCTGGCAGGGATAAGATCCCAAAATAATCAGGGGTGTACTGGAAATCGAAAACGTAAAACGCAAGAATTTGGAAGTTCTTTTTTATACACTTCTAATCTAATTTTTATAATTTTTGTTAAATAATTCTGTTTAATAGAGAAATATTTGTCATAAAATTCTTTTATTACAGCAATCTTAATAAAAAGAAACACCCCTGAATGTGTTTATCACACCGAAAATTGTATAAGAATGCCGAGAGTCTCTGGTGAAGAAAGCGGGACTTTCAATGGTTACCCTAAAATGAGTCCCTTGACACAGAAGCATACATGGCAACTTTATGGCAGACTCGTTGACGCACGCAGGCAACACCTTGAATCAAAACGGTCCAAAAAATGATAAAGATGTTTCGCTCTCAAAGAGTAAGCAACTTATCGCATCTTATTGCTAGTCAGAGATGGTTCGATGAAACTACCTGTGGGGAAACCAGAAAAATCTGGGCCATTAGAGCTCTAAAGCTGTCCAGACTTTACATCAGGTACCTAAGTGCGGTTTTAACTGAACATTTGCTTAAAAGGAAACACGGCCAGAGGATATGGCTCTCATACAATGACCTGTGTAGAAGTTGCGACGACGAAAAAGCATAGGAGTCAATGGAACATCTTCTCTGTCATTGCCGGAATTCAAAGACCTATGTCTTTTTTTTTGTAAAAGAACCCTCAGCGAAAAAATTACCGCCTTTAACATTGATTTGAATAGGATCTACTCCTTTATTGAATCAACCGGCTGGCTGAGTGAGAATGTCTGCATTAAGATAATGTAGGATTCCTAGGCGATAACTGAAATATGGTAACACAGCGGGAACTAATTGCTGGACTAACGAGATCTGTGCTTTGTAACAGTTGCCAACGGAGCCTTACCTTAGCTTTAGATATTTAAAATTTTTTAATTATAAATTTACTAAAGCTATTAGAAATCTTTAACTATTATGAGTTTCAAACCAGAATAACTTTTTCAAAACTAATTAACTCTTTTTGATTTCTAACAAATTAAAACCATTTTATACAACCTTGAATTTGAAATTAAATGCATTTAATATTATTTAATTATGATTTTATTTTGGTTTTAAAAATAAAACAGATTTTATTGTTTTTTGGAACACCCTCATCGTTCATACAAAATATCGATAATGATAAAAAACACGTAAGTTTTCAATTAAAATCATAAAAATATACCTTAAAATAGAACTAATTTTTTTCTCTCTAAACAAAAGTGCCCAATCGACATCGTGTATTAATAATTTTAAAGTGTATTTCCTTTTAAAGACAAAAAAAAAATGCGACTTGATACATAAAAAAGTCAAAAGTTAAAAAATTAATAGACAAAAACTAAAACATGTTTTAATGTTTATATTAAATCGTACTTATGGCAAACAGTTTTTACACAACTATAATTTTTGGAAAATTTTTCATGTGTTCAACACAGATCGGAACAAAAAAACATTAAAAATTACCCTAAAAATAGAATTAACAAAAATAGAACCAACATATGGTCTGTAACAAATAAGACAACAACAACAACAACAAAAATTATTTATCGAACAGCTTCGAAAATTAAAAACCAAAAAAAAAAAAAAAATATTTTATAAATGGCTGACTTGTATGGATGCAGTTCAAATCTAATAATTATGTTTCAGGGATGGAAAATGGCTTCTCTGGTTGTGTAGCAACTTTAATAACAAAATGAACCTTAATGATTATGACGTTACCAATTTTTTATTTTTCCTTTTATGCTATTTGAAATAATAATTATTATTAGTTCCTTTTTAATTTGTCGAGGATCGTAGGGCCATAACAATTCCTTCCATTAACATCTATCAGCTTCTAATGACTTCAGTTGACTCCAGCTTACTTCTCTATCTGTCTTCTCCATGTATGAACTGGGATTTCACTTCTTAGGCTACCCCATAAGTTCCTTTCAATGGTTGCTTTTGTGACCCTACACCCTCCGGTTTCCTTCGGTACGCCCAATCCATCTCCATTTCCTTCCATTTCGATCAAACTCTATGTGAATCATGTCTGAGATAAATTTTCAAACGCTTGAATGTGTTTAATTCTAGAAAACACTACCTGTATCCAAGAAAGTCCACATGACCGGAAAGGTTCTTTAATATCAAAACATTTTAATATAACAATTTTCCAACCCTGATTTATATAAAAATACAATGATATCACTATTCTTTGCTATTACTTAACTACTTTATAATGTCAAAGGGAATAAAAACTAGGAATGCCAATTTGAAAGCAAACAAAAATCAGGATTTTCCGTTTGACATCCCTAATGAAAACATTTCAAAATAACAATTTCCCAACCCTGGTCTGTATGATAGAGTGCTAAAACTTTTATAAAATGTTTAAATTTTTTTAAAATACACATTTTTACTATTGCACGAAATTAAATTTATATTCAAGACTTTTTCATTTCAATACAAGTTCTAACAAATTACAATAAATATTTCAAAATTTGTTTTGGTTTTAGTCGCCTTTTCTGTTTCTTATCTAAATGGAAAATTAATTTTAAATTACTAAAAACAAATTGTTGTGTGTGAATTGCTTTAAATAAATGCAAAACAATGATTATTACAAATTATTTAAATTATTTAAAATAAAATCAAATCAAATATCTAAAAGACAAAGACAACAAAATTAAGGAAACCACACCCTCTTTTGTATTCGTTAAACCTTTTTATTATATTTTTTGCCAATTCAAATTGTTTTGTTTCTAAAATGAAATTAATTTATTTATTAATGACAACATGCTGTCATACACAGGCGGTTTATAAGAGAATTAAAATAAAAATACTCGTGCATAAATGGAATCATTTGAAAATTTCGAAGCAAATCTTACAAAAAAAAAAAACCTTTTAGATGTTCCTTATACGGGTTAGAATGTGAATAAGTGAATTAAGACTGCAGGGCCTAATAAAAAAACAGCAACTACAACTACACAAATTGTTTAATAATTATTGTTGTTGTTTTTTTTTACAATTTGTTTAAATATTTTCTTTGTTTAATAAAATTTACTGCACTTTTATTGCGCCAATAACAATCAGCTAGTATTTTATTTATTATCATCACTTCAAATAATTATCGTTAAATCACTCACACATACACACGCACTCGCACATGTACTGACTTCCAAATAGATGCACACATGCATTATCATCTGTAAGCGTGTTTACATATTCTGTATGTAAACAATTGCAGTGTAACCAGTGTTGACAAACGTTTTGTACATAAGTAAAACTGGAAAATAATTAAAGTGTTTGTCTACTTTTTGACAAGACTATTTTTATTGCAGCCAGTAGAAGTTCTTAAGGTAGATAATATTTGTAATCAATGTTGAGAAACATGAAATATTACCTCGATTAGATTATAGTTTTAGTTAGGTGGAGTATGTGTAAGTAAAGTTAAAAATTAGTGATTAATATTTAATCGCAATTAAAATTTGTTTATACTTAACCAATCAAGCAAAGGCTTCAGCTTTTTATTTTGTTTTGCCAAATATCTAATAATATTAGATAAGTAACTAAATAACAATGGCGCCATTTTAGCATTCTTACCTAAAAATAAAAGAAGGAATAAAAGAGAAATATTAGATTTTAAATGAAAAATGTTAAATAAAATAAATTATTTGCTTAAAATAGTTATTAAGAGTAATCACGATGGTCATTGTGCAAATTTGCAATTTGTAAATTTGCAGTGCAAATTATGTTTGATCGTGAGCAGTCCACTTTAATTTTTTGTGCAGGATTGTAATTTTTCTAAATTATTTATTCTGGCAACGCAAAAAACTTCTGGCAGCACTGTAAAAATCTGCATTTGTTTTCAATTATACGCAAGCATATTAAAAAAATTTTTTTCTTTTTATCTATTTTATATTAAAATCCACGAAAATGTTCAATTTATATGTTTTCTTAAAACCAAAATGGCGCTTAATATGTCAAACGTTATTGTTTACATTTGTTTGCAACAGAGAAAATATGCACTACTAATTTTACTCATGGTTTTTTTAGTGCAAACGAAGTAAAAAAGAGCAAATTGCAAATACGTACATTTTGTTGTTGTATTGTGCAAATGTGTGTATTTTTGCACGCATTTGCATCGTTTGTATACTTTGCACTACCCATCGTGATTTCCCTTATTGTATTTAAAAAGAAGAAGAAGTAAATTTAATTATCGTAGGTATTTATTGATCGAATAAGAAACATCGAGCCCTTTTTGTGATTATATCGTAAGCGACATTAACAAAACTATCGTAAACGGCAAGTACTATGATCAATAAAATCTCATCTGAATTCAAAGAATAGGATATTAGCAATTTAAAGTCCTTTAAAGTAAGAGCAGCCTCAGGCATTGAAATATGTTCCAAAAGTAATCACAATCCTGCACATGGATCATCAAAATAATGTTTGCAATGTCATAGGGCTCCTTTGTTGAGAGAGAAAATATTCTTTCAATGGAACAAACAATTTTAGAATTTAATCTAACGCTGGCATTAGTGTTAATCAGTGTGTTTTGCTGTATTAATGGTGAAACTTTGGGGTTTTGGGAAAATAAAACTTTTAGTTTTTGAGTTTAAAGAAGAAGGCATAATCTAACAAAAGGACAATTCACTAAAAAAGGAGAATCTACTTTACTTTTTTTTAAAAAGGGCATCGTATCAAAAAAGAAGGACTGTCCTCTTAAAAAAAGGACGAATGGTCACCGAATATATAGTAGATGAAGATATCTAAATAATATTCGGCACAAACAACTTTTAAATGATTCTTAACGTCACAGCATAGCTTTGTTCTGGCGGCAATGATTGGCCATGGGTCCCAAATTGGGTATCTACACATTCGAAAATGTATTTTTAAAATATTATAGTGTAGGGTATCATATGGTCGAGATTTGCTACTTATTTTACAAAAAATATATTTCATACCTTGTAAATACTATAAGGGAAAAATCTGTCACGTACGGTATGTCACGAACGATATTACATTTTGTTCATGTTTTGTCCAAGAAAAATTTTTGTTTTTGTTTAATGTAAAAAATTAAGAAACAAAAAACTCCCACAATTCGCAGATTTTCGAATATTTTTACATTCCGTTTTATGTCACGTACGACATGCACCTATTTTGCTCGATATTTTGGACAACTGTCTACAATCACAATATTTCAACATGTTTTGAATGTTCTATTTCAGTTTAATGTACTCTTTTATCTTTGTTCTGATTCAGCTTTATTTTATTTCAACATTGTTCTATTCTTCAATATTTTTATCGTAAAGCAAAACAAATATTTTTGGAAGTGCGTGTTTCATAATGAGAGAGTAATGTACAAACACTATTTTAAATTAATGAGATTGCTTGTAAGCATTTTTCTTGTGTACGGCAAATCTTCACTATAAACAGAATTAAAACCGAAAAATCGTCGACGAAAATAGAATTGGATTGGCCATACATATGTTGAGGAAGAACCCCAGACAACATCATCCGAACGGCAATTGACTGGAATCCACAGGGTTGCCGAACAAAAGGAAGACCTGCTTATACATGGAGGAGACTGGACTGAATCTGAGGTACTAGCAGCATGGCGTACATGGTGTGAAATAAGAGCTTAAGTATTATATAAACCTAATTTTAGCGCGTTTCTTGTGGTCTTATGTTCGACTTGGAAACTATGGGAATTAGATAGATAAGAAAGTTTCGTCATAAATTCAAAAAGAACTTTATAATTTTTATTATTTTCAAAAAATATTAGATTTTTTACCGCTTTTACACAAAAGGTCGAACGGTATGGAAACTCTCTAAACAACCATGCCATTCTTCTTTTTGCCTTTTGTTCGTTTTAATTCCCATTCCAACAATTCCTCTTCAAATATTTGAAGACTTGACTTTTAAGGCCTGCTTTTTAGCAACAACTTTAACAAATTAAATAACAAATTTTCTTTAAAATAATTTTTCATTCAATTTTAAATATTTTTCCAATTTTTTTTTTTTTTTTTTTTGTTTTTTTTTTCAATGGATTAGGAAGATTTAAAGGAATGAAGTTTTATGGCATTTGTTAGCCATTTAGCGATTTTATTGTACGTAATAAAATTACATTAGAAAACAGCTTTGGTAAAATATTTTTCACTGCAAAGTAATTACTTTAAATTTGTACTATTTAATTTATAGTTAGTTGTTTTTAGTTTTGTTGGCAATTCTGTAAAAGGTATAAACGACTTTCACTCTTTGAGTGACTCTTTGGCTTGAGACCAGTGACAACAATTTGCAATTAAGTCCCACGAAACCATGAATCAATGAATTGTATTAACTGATGATGATAAAGCGTCAATCAGGAGGTTTGTTTTTTTAATATTTAAATGTTTGGAAAGGTAGTAAGTACATAATTTTAAAAATAAAAATTTTGAAAAAAATTAAATCAATTTAAATTTAAAATAAAAAAAAATGTATTAAATAAATTTTAAATAAAATAAAAATTAATAAATTTAGGGAGATTTTTCAAAATTTGAAACCCATTTTGGTCCAAATTTTATCTTCCACTACTTTTTCTATTGTTGTGCTTTCACGCTTTATTTCTAATATTCTTTTCTAGTTAATACTCTATCACTAACTAAGGAGTCAAAATGGACCATATTGTTACCAGTCTTTCTACCTAACCCAAACTACAAAAGAGTAATTTTTTAGTGGCACTGATAGCTCATAGTTTTTCGATAAAGAAATAAAATCTGTACAACTTTATTTACTTTTTTTATTAAAGTTACACTTTAGCTTCAAACTGCTCTGGTCTTTAGGCGTTTTCTTTCGCATTTGCTAATGGCTTGGCGTCGTATTTGCCGTCCTATTTTATCTTATCGATAATACCTTTAGGTACTCTAAATATTTGACTAATTCTGGTTGCACAGGAATTAAACATACTAATAGAAATAAATAAATAGCTGTTCTGAGTTTAAATTTTTGCGAGATTTATCATTAACCATATGCAATCGTTTTTAACCTCACTTTCTTAACCTGTGTATGTCTAGTGGAGAACCAAAAGCAAAATAAACGTTACTGTTTAATTTACTACCGTTGTTTATTTATTCGGGAAATGGAGTACATAACTAGTTAGTGAATCTATTTATCTGCAACTTTATACATAGAACTAAGATGGATTACTGGTGAATTATCTTTGAAAACTCAGATGAGTTACTACTGGAGACCATACTCAGCGGCGCTATATTTCCTTCAAGGAGTATATGGCCGCCACAAGATTATTCCAATAAGTTCGATCTGATGCCCGATTTTTACTTTTATTCCAACGCAGCTGTAAATGTATGATTTCAGTTTCAAATTGCCATTTTAATTCCATTTAAATTTCATTTCCGTTTCGTTTCCATTCCATTTCATTTCCATTTCCATTCCATTTCATTTCATTTTCATTCCATTCCATTTCCATTCCATTTGCATTCCATTTCCATTCCATTTCCATTTTCATTCCATTTTCATTCCATTCCATTTCCATTCCATTTCCATTCTATTTACATTCCATTTCAATTCCATTTCATTTCGTTTTCTTTCATTTCCTTTTCTTTCATTTCCTTTCCTAACTTTCCTTTCGATTCCATTCAATTTCCATTCCATTTTCATTCTATTTCCATACCATTCACTGCCATTCCATTTGCAGATTTCAATTTGGTTGACCTGTTTCTGACCAGTGACGATAATTTCCGATTTTTCTTGGCCAGAATTTGTGTAGAATCTTTCTTAGGCATTTATTTACAAAACTTGTATGGAATGTAAGTCACGTGGTGTCTCGTATCCATACAACACCGTGGATTTTACTTTATTTTAGATTAAAAAAAAACTTGCACTTTTTCTTTAAAACTACCCACATATTTGAGAATAGTGGATAGTGTTGGCGGCCCAAAAATTAGTATTACTGAATGGTAATTGTTATAAAAACTTGTAGCAAAAAAATAACAAGTATGTAATAAAAGAAAAATAAATATTAAATGGCGCCTTGAAGTCGGACATTATGCAATAATGAACAGACAAATTATTTTATTTATTTACTTGAACATCGTCAACACAAAATAATCGCTATTTTAGGAACAATTTGAGAGTTGGTGTTTATATTTTGCTGTTTCTTATTTATTTAATGAAATGCGTTTTCATAATAAAACTTCTTGTAAAAAATAAGTTGCACAAAAAAAAAAAATATTAACAAAAATCGTGCTAAAAAAAATTAATTTTAAATGTGAAGTGAAATAAAACGTGTGGTTACAAAAATTGTATAAAAAAATTAAGGGAATTTAATTTATGCGAAGCTAATTTGAAAAGGATAAAATTTAGAATTTAATATGTAACATTAAATTTAGCACCATGAAATTAAGCAGTACTAAAGCAAATACATAATGTTAATAAGAGTTTCATCTGTCGAATGGTGTAAGAACGTAATGCGGTAATAAAATAAAATTCCCCAATTAACAAAATATTTGTAATAATTATATAAATAAAGAAGTTCTGCGTTACCCTGTATTTATTCGTAAGTAAAAAGCGTTACTTAATTTTTAACTCAAAATTGGTTTTGTGTAATTTTAAAACTGTATAAAATTAAATCCGGCAACACTGAAACGAAACTTTCGAGAAAAAAATTTCATGTGTAAATGCCGATTTATTCATTTATTCGGATTTATTCATTCTTTACAAACACAACTTTTGTCCGGTCAAATTTTTTTATACGCTGGCGTCTCTCTCTCTGAGAAAGAAAGAAATGACTTTATCCAGCCAAATTCTTTTTATTAGCCCGTTGCCAATTTAAAGATTTTCCCGCTAAATCTAGGGTTTTGAAATGCGAATTGCTGGAAAAAATTTTAGCGGTAAGCGGGAAATCTAGCGGTTTTTAAACAGCTCTCATCGGCTCATTTCCGCTACAAAAAAAATTATCTTATTAAGAATTTTTGTTTTTTTTGGTTAAAAATTACTTGTTTTAGTAAACTAAGAATTGCATGTGACATTTTTTTTTCGATTTTCAGTTAGTATTTTGTTAGGGCTGTATGAAGCGTTGCCAATAGATTTGGAAGGAAAATCTTCATTTGACGAAAAAAAAATCTTATTTTGAAGAGAAAAATCGTCAAAATTTTTATCACAACGGCAAAAAAGTAAAAATTATTAATTTTTATAAGAACAAACTTCTTTTTGTGGAAACTATTTAAATTTAAATGAGGCTATCAGCGCAGAAGTGGTGTAACCCCAGACTACTTATTAGTGTGCCTCGGTAGGCTAGCTGGTAGCGAGCTAGTCTATCAGCGCCGAGGTTGCGGGTTCGATTCCCGCCAGAGACTCTGGTTTCTTTCCTGCAGACAAGCATAGAGCTTCGCGGGAATAGCTAAGGAAATTAAAAAAAAAAAAAAAAGATAATGAGGAGTCAACACTACTCTTGCACTATAGTACTTGTTTGTAAAGCTTTGTACAGACAACTTATGTAGAAAGGAAAACGACAACGTTTCCCATTTCTGCATATATATTTTTTTTTAATTCTCTAAACTAATCCCGCGAAGCTCTACGCTTGTCTGCAGGAATGAAACCAGAGTCTCTGGCGGGAATCTAACCCGCAACCCCAGCGCTGATAGACTAGCTCACTACCAGCTAGCCTACCGGGTCAGATCTTACAATGTTGTCATTATTCTGACAATGGTGCTATTGTCAGATGCATTAATTTTACACATCTGCCAAATGAAAATGAGCTTACAATGTTCACACAGTTGCAAGACATTCTTAGGCAATTTTAATGACAACATTGTAAGATCTGACCACCGTCTATACGAAGCTTAAGTCTGAATTTACACGTTTCATCTTTTGATGCTCAACTTCTTTTCAATTCCCTTTTAAAGATGCCAATATAATCACACGCCGCAATTGGTTTCAACTTTTTTCGGTTCGAAACAACAACAATTTTATTAACAGCGAATCAAAGAGAAAAAGAAAAGAAAAAAATTACATTCAGCCATCGTTGTGCATATACCAACGTATAAAAACACAAAGCCTACTGACCGAGTACAGGCCAGAGGTCCAAGTCGATCGGCTCCTAGCCGGCTTAGCGCCTCCCCCGATGTTTTTTTCTTAGCATAAGCCGCCGCCGAAAAGTCCGGCTAGTTTCGGCTTAGATTTTAGGCCGACTTAACCAGCTTAGCCGAACATTTCTTTGGCTAGACATTTAAAAATTATAACCCTGGGCTTTGAAAATATGTAATATATCTTGTTATTTTCGCAACAATTTTAGATGTATCATGGTTCAGTAGGAAAAGAGTTATGAATTAAAATGTGGAACAATCACCCTAAAAAATTTATCATTTTTTTTTTTATTTATCAAAAACTATCATAACTAGTGGCGGAATGCACATATCGATATACGATTTTGCACAAATTCGTTCTTTATGACTAAAAATCATCCATATAAACCTTAAGTACGCCTACAACCGTAACAAATAATGCTATAGTAATAAATTTTGGTCTGTCAGTTTTATATGACTAGAAATTACACTGTCAACTTTCGTGCATATCGGCCCATAACTTACCATTGGCCCCATATAAAGCCTACTCTCGGAAAAAAAAACTTTAGTACGCTAAAAACCGTAACCCTCTCAATCTGTGTTCTTTTATAACAAAATTTGGACAGGCATAGTTTTATAAGACTATAAATTACTTGTTCAAATTTCGTGAAGATCGCCCCATAATTAACCGTAGGACCCATATAAAGACTACTCCGGAAATATTCTAACTGTAGGTGGAGGGTATCAAAGATTCGGCACAGCCCAATTCATCAGTCTAACTAATTTTTTTTTTTGTAATAAAATAGCATGGAAGTTGGAAACCTTAGTATGTAACGTATTTGGAAGTCATATGCCTTTGATAACACAGCTTGTATCTAGATTTATATAAAACTATTAATAAAGTTTAGGTTTTAGCGGTATTAAAAAAAAAAAAAAAAATTCCGGCTAAATTAAATATTTAGCGGTTTCTAGCGGTTTTGAAGTCCGATTTGGCGGGCAATGTTCAAAAAAACTTGGCAACAGTGTTTATGAGTTGGTTACATTTTAAAGTTAAGCTAAGTTCACAATAATTTTCCAGGAAAAGTTGAACCGAGTTGCCAGATCATATATGTAGGTACATATCGCTCATTTTCTTCACCAGTGATGTCATAGTTCAAATAAAACTGTACCAAAAGTACTTTGGGAATTTTACACGAGGAGGAGTTTGCATTTAATATGTTGCACTGTGTAATTCAATAACTTTTTTAACCTCTTCAACCACATTTTTTTAGTTTTTTAAACAAAATGTCTATCAAAATGATGTATTTATTAATCAAAAGCGGTAATAATTATTACAGCAATTAAACATGCTTCAATAAAGTGTAAATTCATCAATATTATTTAATGTATTTTAAACCACATGATATTCGACTGAAATTGCAGGTTTTTAGAGATTTTTTTTAAACAAATTTTACTTTCAGTATTATGACAAAGAACAAGTTTTAATTTCTAAAGCAGTTTAAAATTGTGTTGGCTAAACTTTAATAAAAGTTAAGGTCGCTTAAAAAAATAAAAAAAAATAATAATAATAAAGGAAAAGATATATGAAAAATGTTTGGGTTTCCAGTGGGATTTTCTCAATGTTGAAATAATTTCGTTATCATTAAAAAGACATTCTGAAAACATGATTACTTTTTATAGAGATGGCATTGAAAACAATTTACCATTTTGCAGCCCACTGAGAAACCAACAAAAGCAAAATTCAAAATGGTTTCAATTTTCAATATGAAAACAAATTCGAAAAAAAAATAAATGCAGTGGTGAAAAAAATAAACCACAAAAATAGCAATTGACCAGTGGAATGGAAATGAATTATTTTTATTTTTTTTTTCGAAATAAATAAATTTTAAGTAGGCGCCAATAAAATATTTTTAATTTAGGAAAAAAAACGACTTAAAAGCAACAATCATGTTGATTAGTGCCAATAAACTGACTATTTTTTTTTTTTTTAATAAAAATGGAAGTATTTCTTTAAGTTTTGTTCTTGTTTAAGGTCTGAATGTCAAAACCTGCCTTAAGTTTTTAAACATGCACCTCTAAATACTTCTAAATATATGAGTATTCAAGAAAAAGTGAAAAAAGAAACTTTTGCGTGGTTTCAAAAATTATAGAAATTTCTATATTTAATTTAACATCAAAATAAAGTATCCTCACTGTAGATTTATTTTTTATTTTTTAAACTTTATAAGAAACAGTAGGTAGGTGTTGCACAAATCAATGGACTTGATTTATTTTATACAATATTTTTTTTTTTTTAAGTTTTAAGTACATTCTTTAAAATTAAAAGACAATACCAAAAATTTTTAACGTGGGTTTAAATTTTATCTTGAAAAAAACTTGAAAAATATGTGCAAATATTTAATAGAAACTTTTCAAAATAAGTTCATTTCTTTTTATTGGTTATTATGTTTTTTAATAATTTGTTTCTAAATATTATGATGATTTAAAACTAAGAAAATAATTATCAGTGGAGAGGTTGCGAGTTCGATCCCCGTCAGAAGCTCTGATTGGTTTCATTACAATGTGCTTAAAGTCTACTTTACAATTTTGTCGGTAAATTAAGTTAGAATATAATTGGTTATTGTATTTGTAATATATTCTTATTATTATGACCTGTGGTCCCTATAAGGAACAAAGGGCCACATTTGTAACATATACACAGAAAAATTCTCCAAAATTGTTCACCAATTAAAGAATTAATTAGAAAAAAAAATCAGTTTTAATTAAAAATTTTATCAGGTTAATTAAACGTTTAATCAAGTAAGTAAGTGTTAAGGTTAAAATCAATCTCACTTTCGGATTATTTCAAGAACGAATTCGGGAGTAAACCAACTAAGAAATTCTTGAATCGATCACAGTTTCAGATTAACTTTAAATCTCACTTTTACTTAAGAGTCAATCCTGCTTTCGGATTATTTGAAATACTTGGCTCTTGAATAATCCGTGCTTAAATCGAGCATTCTGTACTTGATTTAAAGAAATCCGTATACACTTGACACCGCTTTGGATTGATATAAGTAAGGATGGATTGATTTTTCTTTTCAGTGTGTAATTCGTATTCAACATCTACTTTAAAAAAGTACCAAAAGTGTAGACTAGATAAACTAAAAAATGTACTAGTGATTCTCTGGTTCCAATGTCGACATATGGTCCCAAAAGTCTGCTTTAATATCAAATAAAAACCATTAAAAATTTTAAGCAACTTTGAAAATAAATTGAAAAAACAATTTACATGTTATTTACTACAAAACTTTCAAACTTTCATTCCGTGTTCACATTTTAACTTCTTCTTCTGTCCGATTTGTATGTGAAAATATGAATTGTGTAATAAAATAACTTCATGATTTGTCATAAACCATTACGGAACACGTTCATGTCAATACTTTTATTTCAAATTTGGAATATCGTATTACTTTTGTGTTAGCATATTGTCATTATAAAAGAATTGTAGTCACGTAAAAATTTCAGCTTTACCAAAAATTTCTAGTGAAAACACTAAAGTCTGAAACAACTGTAATGCCGTTACATCCGTTATTAATTTGAATTTAAAACAATATTTAACACAATAATGACAAAAAAGATTATTAAACGTAAGAACGATTTTTTCTTACTAAAAACTTATTTAATTGTTTATTAAATTGTTTATTCAAAGTGGTATCTTTTTAACCCTTTAAACTTTAAACTCCTTTTTCTTCTATTTTTTCAATTTAATTTCTTATGTGTTTTTTAAAGTACTTTTATTAAATGATAAGACTCATTGTCACAAAAGGGTTTTTGTTCAGAACGTCCCTTTTCAAAACAAGAGAATTTTTCTAATAAAAAAGACTTTTACTTAAAAAAAAAAAGAGTTCTTCTAATTTTTCCTATAGAATTAATTGTCCCAAAAAAAATTTCAAAAAAATTAATTTAAAAACAGAAATTACCAAAAATGCATTAAAACTTTAAAAGTCTAATAAAACAAGTACCTTTTTCACCTTCTTAATGTGTAATTTAAAAAAAGTCCAATTTTTATTAAACTTTCTTCTTTTTAAAAATGTATTTTTTCAAATATGTAGTAACTTTTTCCAATAAGGCACTTTAAAAAAATATGTACTTTTCACTTTTTTCGTGTGTTTGGTTTCAGCAAGTACTTTTTTAAAAAGTTAGGAAAAAAACTGAAAAGGTACTTTTTTAAAACTGTCACTTTTTACCGAATTCTCTGTTAAAATTTACTTTGACCTGAAAAATCCAGTAAGAGTGCTGCTATATTCGGCTATGCCAAATCTTGTGTACCCTTCACTATGGTGCGATAAGAACAGAAAGTTATATAAATACCGTTATTTAGATATACATAAAACAATTCTGTGCCCCGCCCACTTTTCTTATCCTGTCCACATATTGTTTATTGATAACCAAGATGCTTGTACCTAATTAGGAAACTTTGAATCTCTCCGTTCTACAGGTATACAAAAATCGATAAAGTCTTTGCATGAAAAGTTTCACGCCCACTTCTTAAATCCCGCCCACAGTTTGTCTGGTGTTGTGTATTGATAATCAAGATGCTTGCACCAAATTTGGAACTTTTGGCTTCTGCCATACATACAGAATCTATTGTCTTTACACGGGAGGTGCCACGCCCACTTTATAAATTCCGCCTATATTTTTAGAGAGGTTGTGTGTTAAAAATCCACGTATGTGAACTAAATTTTAAATCATTTTTCTCTTACTGTTCTTAAGACATATAAAAAAGTTATTATATGACACGCCCAGTTTTACAATTCCGCCTACATTTAATGGTAGTCGTGGGTTTTTGCTCATATCCAAGTAATTAAATGACCGATCTGACTGAATTTCAATAGCAATCTTTATCACAGTATAAGTGACATTAATATGTAACAGCCTAGTCCTCATCATTTCTAAGGGCCTTGGGAAATCCATTTCAACATACACACGGACAGACGGACATAGTTAAATCAACTTCACTACTCATAAGGACCCAGAATATATGTATCTTATAGCGTCTAAGATCAATATTGTAGAAATAACAATGGGAATAACAAACTTTTTCCTGCGGTGAAGGGTATAAATGAAAATGGGTCGATTACGGATAGCAACACAACTGAAGTTAAGTGGCCAGCAGCGAAATAAGGAAACGCCACTCATATTAAAATATACAATTTTTGTTTTTTATATATTTTCGACCCATTAATCTTTTTTTTAAGAAGGTACATACTTATAAAATCCATTGTTTTGATAACTTTAAAAAAATTAGCTTTTTTGTATTTCTCTCCGCAATTTAATGTGTTGCTTTTTAAATATTAAAGGCCTTATTCATAAAAAGTATTTCAGGTTAATAACAGGTTTA
Source organism: Pollenia griseotomentosa (assembly GCA_963931875.1). Lineage (NCBI taxonomy): Eukaryota > Metazoa > Arthropoda > Insecta > Diptera > Polleniidae > Pollenia > Pollenia griseotomentosa. The sequence continues at coordinate 10,850,456 of OZ007560.1, read as the reverse complement.
TTAAACGAATTTACTATGGAAATCTGTTTAATAAATCTCTTATAAATCAATAATATTTTTTATGAATATGGGGGTAAAAATCAAATTAATATAGTGTTTTTTATACGGGATTTCACGGAAAAAATACCGGGATCACGAAAATTTTTCGGGAAAAAACCTCCGGGATTTGTTTTATTTAATTATGCCAGCTGCATAAAAGATTTTTTATTTATTTATTGAATCTTTCTTTTCGAAAATAACAATATGTATTCAAAGTTTAATCCTTATTGTTATTTATTAGCCATTACCAATGTAACCGCTAAATAATTACATTCAAGTGTCCAAAAAGCCTGCTAGGCTCAAAGTGTCGGTTCTTTTCAGCCTCCAGTGACCTTCGAACTTTATTAGATCCCGAGCGAGGTAGTTGGGATGGACCATTAGTTTATCTATGTATTCGACTGAATACTTTTTAATTTCTTCCTGGATGTTAGGGATGTTAAGATCTCTGTGGATAATGTCATTACGTATATACCATGGGGCGCAGACGATTTGTCGTAATATCGTAGATTTTATAGATAAGATTCTGAAACTGTAGTAAATACTATTTATGTAAGAGATGTTGCAAAAGTGAGCAATAAGAATTTGAGGAAATTTTAAATGCAGCAACAAGTAAAGAAAACGCCAATTCAATTCTTTTCTTAAAAAAAAATAAGAAGTTTTTGAAGGAAGTGGTGAAAAAGTGAAAGTCTCCAGAAATTATATTATGCTCTTTTGACTTCATGGCCAAAATTTGTAGAAAGTGAACAAGTTTCTCAATCTTCTTAAAGAAAAGAAGAAATAGGCTTTCAAACGATTCTGTAAATGCTTATTTTATACTAAAATTCTAAACTCAAAGAAATACTTTGTGATATTTTGTTTAAATAATTTTTTAGTTTTATTTCAATGCTGTTGGCTTTGCATAAAAATATAAACTTATTTAATGGGTCTCAAGAATAGTTAATTATTCTTTGTTCAAATAAATTGTAAATTATTCAAATAAAATGCATCGTTTTGTATTGGTCGGGGATTTTGTGGGATATTGAAAAAGCAATCCTGCTTTCCCGGGAAATGATAAAGTCCATGAAAACAAAATCTCTAAATTCATACAAACAGTTCCAGTGGCCATTTTTGATTTTACATGACCAGCAGCAACCGCAAATGCAATTTTTCAACCAAAAATCTCATTTAAAACACACAAACACATATAAACAGCATTTCAAATATATTTTCTGTTTATATGACCCAATTTTGCAAACAAAAATTTTTTAATCCCTAGAAGAAATTTAATTAAAGTATGAAAATAAACATTCTGTGATTACAATTTTACATGGAGAAGAAAAATTGTTTATTAATGCACACACACACACACACATGCACATCCATACATAAAATAAAAAAATTATAAACAAAAAAATGTAATAAATGTAATGTAAGCACATTGGTGAAAATCCCAATTATTCTGAACAAAATTATTTATGGGTCGATTACGGATGACAACACAACTGAAATTGAGTTGCCAGCAGGGAAATCCGGCAACGCCGCTCATGTTAAAATATACATAAATATTTTAACATGAGCGGCGTTGCCTGATTTCGTTGCTGGAAACTCAACTGTATTTCAGTTGTCATCCGTAATCGACCCATTATACTATTTTGTTTATAAATTTATTATTATTAATATGTCATTAATCATATTTAGTGAGTCCCGTAAAATATAAGATACTTCGGGACTTAAAGGAATTTAAACGTCTGGAACTTTATTGCCACTTTTTTCAACTTTATGCAAACTATCCCAATTTTCTCCAGCAAATATTTTAAAAAATCCTCCGTAGGGTTCGATTCTTTTTTTTTCTGAGAATAAAGTTTGAAAGGGCTGTCTTTCTTTGGAGTCAGTTTGCAGCCATATTTTCAAAAGATGATCGTTTTTTAAGCGACGGTTATCTGACGCAAATTTATATAATAATTATATAAACAATATGATTCAACGTATTAATTTTTAATTTTGGTTTCTAGTTGGACATATCGCTCATTTGCTGCAACATCGTCTTAACTCAAAACTTCCACTTTTGAGTTAGGTGTGTTCCAGGTTTCGACTTGTATAAAAACGCAAAAATTCTTAAATCGTGTTCCTTAACCCGCATGTTTTTGTGTATTCGAAGAAAACAGCTTGTATTGTATCAAAAATTATTACCAAGGCGAATTCATTTTTCAGGTGGCGTTGAAAGCACAGCTGTGCTACTTTTTTTCTAAATTAGAGAGAGGAATGTCAAAAGTTACTTGTGTTTTTGAAATATCGACCAACAAAAGCAACAAGTAAAATACAATGTTGTGTTTTTGGTGTTGTTACTTGTTGTAGTATCGCTACCACCCTATACATGAATGAATTCGCCTTGATTATTCCTAATACATAAATTATTTACATAAAAGCGCCAGGAGATTTTTTTTTTATGTTTTTTACACAAGTGATGTTCAATATTTTGGTTGAAAATTTTATTACATATACATATGAGGAGCCGCAGAACAAAACGTACTTTTTCACACATTTAAAACTTTTGGGAAATTGAGGTTTATTTATTTCGACCCCTTAAAAAACTGTATGAACCTGGAAATAGAAACAAGTTTTTTGCTTACCAAAAGATGAATCAAACTGCCGTAAGTCAACACATTAAATGTCAAGGATGTTTAATATCCAACCAATTTTATATCGAAAAAAGTACGTTTTGTTAAAAAATAATGCAAAAAGTACGTTTTTGTTTAAAAAAATATTTAAATTTTCTACAGATTCTTGTAATTCTTCCATGTTTTAATTATACTATTGTATTCATTATTTTTTTCATAACACTTATACACCAAACAATAGTTAAATTATTGGTGGCTATTCTCGAAAACTCGTCGAACAAATACAAATTTACATTAAAACAAAAATAAAGTTTAAAAAATAGTTTTTGATTATTATAAATTTCTAAATTAAAATAAACGTGAGAACTTTGACGCATTTCTCTCTCTAAAAAACGGTAAATTGTATGATAAACACAAAAACAATTTTTTAAGCTTTGCTTTTGTTTTAATGAAAATTTTAACTTTTTCGACGCGTTTTCAAGAATAGTCACCATTATTTAAGGCTAGTTTTCACCATCTCACAAGCCTAACGTATTCCATAATACATTGTGAGACAGAAATCTAATGAGTTTTGTTGCGACTGTCAAAAAATCGAATTTAACATGACAGTTTGTGTTCACACCATCACACAAAGAAGAAACACTCACGCATGAAATAAAATGCAACCCTGATCCAATGAAAAGTATTATTGTTTAGAAATTTTTCAAAAAACGATGAAGTCGTATGGGATGTCAAACTTTTTTCATAATACTTTTTTAGTTTCGTGACACATTGCATTCACACTGCAGAACACAAAAATGCTAAAGTAATCTACTTTCGAGTGAATTCGGATTCTAGAACACACTAGTATATATTTTTTACTCTCCCCGTTTAAAGAAAATGTGTTGTTATTTTTTCTACGCGGAGCAAGCAAATCAAAAACTTTAAATCAAATTTATATTTTTGAGTTATGAAGACGTTACAGCAAATGAGCGATATCGTCGCCTTAGAGTGTTAACCTGCTAACTAACTTCTAGCAAAGTTTACAGGACAGACAAAAAAACTTCTAATGTTTTCTATTTCTAGCTTAAGAAGCAAACCTATTTAAATAAGGTTTATTTTCTAAAATTCTAGAGTCCCGAAATAAAGTAACAGTTTGTTTTAGTCGATGCGGCGTTTCTTTATGTTTTTAATGGTATAAAAATGTCATAAAATGTTAAAAATGGGTTTAGCAGGTTTACACTCGAAGCCGACAATATATATATGGACATTTTTTTTTTTTAATTTAAATTCCTTCACACAAACGAAATTTTAAACATTTAAAAATTTTTTGTCGTGTTTCTCCCCACCACAATAATATACATGCGAAAAAGAAAATAAAAATATTACATTTTAGCCAGAAATATTGGTTTTTAGACCCATCGTGCAATGGAATAAACAGAAACTGAGACCGGCAACAGTTAACAATAAATTTCAACAAAAGTAACAAAATAGAGGAAAATAAGTACTGAGCTCCCATTCTCATTTCCTCTTGCTGTCTCTCTCTCTTTCTCTATCTAACTCACTTTTTCGTTCTTAGTTATATAAGATAAGTTTCTTATTGTTTAGTTTAAAACAAACAGCAATTTCCTTTTCAATACTGTATATCATCATTAGCCCAATGAATCAAATAAATATAACAATTAGCACCACCATCACTGTTAAAAACATAATTTGAATGTTGACAATAAACAGAAAATGGAAGTGAAGGAGAGGGCGAGGGAGTGACAGCGGAAGTCAACACTAAACATTCTTTTATTTTATTGTTACAATTGTTATGATAAAGACAAACATAAAATTTGTTTGTTTACAAAATGTGTAAATTGGTTTTGCCTTTATTTTTAACAGTGTGAAGGTATCTAATTTAAGAAACAATTATTTTTGTTATTAAATAATAACAAAGAAAAGAATAAAACAAATCTTAAATCTTCAAGATAAATTAAGGAAATTTTTTTTTCCTCGAAATTTTGCTGTTTCCCATAAATATTTTAGGAATAAAAGTACAAAATTCGAGGGGAAAATCACGACTTATCACGTTAGGGGTGATTATCTTTCAGGTTGTTTGCCTTAATTTGGAAACACTTTTGGTATTTTCTTTAAAGCTCAGCATAAACACTTTCCATCCAATTGTTAACAAAAAAAATAGCGTTTTAGAGGACATTTGAGGACTAGGTAAAATAACGGAGCTACCGTGCCTATCCTAATTACCAAATAAGCCGTATTTAGAGAGAATATGGTCGTATAACCTGTAGTTTGAATTCCTTCTTTTGTTACCGTGTTTATCTAAAAATCATTTTTCGGGAGGATATTTGTAGAAGGACTATATAAAATAACGAACCGTTGTATATGGAAAATACTTAAGTCGAATTTGATCGACCTTATTTAACTCTTGTAGTCGCTATAGTGCTTAAACTAGAGCTCCACACCATACATTGTACACTTTTTTCGCTGCATACGCAGCTGTCAAAAAAGTAGAAGCTGTGTATTTTTACGTAGCAAGTCACATGTACAAGAGCGTAGGATGCCTTGAGTCATTGAATGCGTAAAGCAAGTTTACTTTCTGCAATTTTATTTTAACTTGTGGTGATGCTGCATAAAAACCGTTGAATGTAATTTAAAATCTAGAAAGCAAGTATATGTATGAAAAACATGCAATGCATGGAGGCGACAACGCGTAGTGTGGACGTCCAGCTTCAGTGTGAAAGGCCTTCGCCCTTTAATGATGAAGACCACTCTATAAGCCATGGTCCAGCTCCCACATACATGCGAAACAGTTATAAGTCGTCATCATATCTTGGAAAACCCATTGTAACCAACACACGGACAGACGGACATTGTTAAATCAACACTGCTCCTTAAGGCCGTTTTACACTATAGTGCAAGTTTTAAATATTTTGACGAATATGCTTTCCTAATCTGATTATTATTTGAAAATTTTCAAAAAGCAATAAGAACTTAATCATGTCAGGGTTGTATTTTTTCACAAAATACTTTAGTCATTTATTATACCTAGTGTACAACTTCCTTAATAAGTATCCAGGTTATAGATACTATACAAAAATTTGGTCTTACATCAATTGAGTAGAAATTAATACTTGTGGTTTACTGGGTTTCAAAAGCAGGGCTGTGCAGTCGGAGTTGAGGCCTTTGTACCGGAGTCGGAATCGAAGTACCCACAAAAACTCGCTCATATTTTCGACGATTTTCTAATATTTTTCAAAATAAAAAAAATTTAAATGGGTTTGCTTTAAAAATTTTTAAGTCAGAAAATAAGGCCCAGTCTACTTTAAAATATCGATTTGAAATTTTTCCTGAATAATTTTCTTGCTATAGGTAGGTATTTAAAAGGGAATTCATTAAAAAAAAAAAGAGTTTAAAGTCAAATAAGGAACCGTATCCTATACATTTAGCATCAAGGTTAGAGTAGGAGTCGGAGTTGGAGTCGGAGTCGTACTTAAAAAATTTCAGCGGATGAAGTCGGAGTTAGAACAATTTCCTGCCGACTCCACAGCCCTGATAAAAAGGTTCTTCTACAAGTTTTAAGGACAATTCAAATAAAATAAACATGTAAAATTTGTTTGACTACCAGTTTTTTATGGTTGTCAATTTGTTTTGTTTATTTTTTTGATAAAAGTCAAGAGTTTAAAACCTTTTGCCCTTTTTTTCTTTTTATCTTTGTTTTACAATTGGTACCTACCTACTATTTTTAACTTGCCTCTTTAAATATTTATGAATGTATGTACCTATTTAGTTTATTTTTACCTTTTTAAACTGTTAAGCAAAACTTTTAATTATATGTACATAGGTATTTGTAAAGGAAAATATTATTTGGGTAGGTAGGTAGGTATAAAAAAAAGTAAAATTTGTCATTTGTCTAAAAATATATGTGCTTAAATATACCATATACAAATCAAATTTGACCCACATTTTAAATAAAAGGCAAACCGAAGACAATACCAAAAAAAACCATAATTTTCCTAAAATCAAAAAAAAAAATATGTACCTATACATAATTAATCATACAAATTCCCTTTTAAACAAGCAAACAAAAAAATTACTAGTTTAAAAAAAATAAAACAAACAAGAGTTCTTAAGAAAATTTTAAAATGTAAATGAAAAAAAACCATTTTAAGCTTTAAAAATCGCATAAAGTACATTTCGTCATATTTACTACAAAAAAAAAAGTAACAACATTGTAAACAACAACACGAATGTTTTATAAAGGTGTATTTACATATACATATGTACATATGTGTGTATGTTTGACTTGGTTCCCCCACATGAATTAAAAGCACTCACACACACACACAAACACACTCTCTCTAACTTTAATCAAAAGAAATTTTGTCCCATCTGTATTTCTGCGTGTTAATTTGGGTACTTTTCATTTGTAAATCTCATAAATAAATTTAAGTTTTTAGTTTATTTATTAATAAATTCTTAAAATATCAACAAGACAAGTCAAAAGGTCAACGATATTAAGGAAATATTTATCTAAATTTAAACGGGTGGTCGGTCAAAAAAACTCAATTTTTTTTTTTTTGTTTTGTTTGTGAAGTTTATTATGTTGTTATTTTTATATTTATATACATATCCATATGAATGTTCATATTTCAAGAAAAAACACAAACTCAGATAAACATCTTGTAAAACGGGACTTAATTAAATGTGTGTAAGTGTATATTTGTAATGGTGTCATAAGAAAAAAATTCGTATATATTTTAATAACACTCTACAGTCGCAGCTCAGTTCAACATATAAAAAACCATTACAACAATCAGGGCTGTGGAGTCGTTAAGAAAAAGTTATAACTCCGACTCCGACTCCTTTTGGTGAAATTTTTTAAGCACGACTCCGACTCCGACTCCGACTCCGACTCCGACTCCAACTCCGACTCCGACTCCTACTCTAACCTAGCATTATTTAAGAGACTAGTTTTTTTTTTGACTTTAAACTCTTTTTTAATTTAGTACCTGTTAAATGGTTAAATATAGCAAGAAAATGATTCTGTAAAAAATTCAAATCGATATTTTAATTCTAACGTGCCGCGCATTGAGCTTTAACATACTAGTTACTAACATATGAGTAGGAAAGCTGCAAAATATTTTATTTGGATTTTGGAAAAAATGCAAAAAACATATAGTGCCCGATTAAATAGACCAAATGAGTTGAACCTTTTTTCAATTCTAAAGTGTTATAACATTCTTGACTTATAACTTAACAGTTGAGAAATTTAAACCAACTGAAATATAAAAAAATAATAGATTTAATTTTAGAACGAACGAGTTTTGTTACGAACTTTCGAAAGAAACGAGTTTTGCTTCAATCTGTATGGAATCATTGAATTTTAGTATATTTTAAAGGTTATATTAATTTATTAATATTATGCAAACAGTGCTAAAAAATGTAAAAATAGTTCTGTAGGGGAGAGATAAACTACACCAATTCACATCTTTTTCAAATAACGTTTTTTATACTGTTGGAATTTATAGATGTGTGAATTTCCATAAGTCCTATCTAAAGTAGCTTTCGAGATAGAAAAGTTGAAAACAACAGCAAGTCCAATTGGCTTAGACGTTAAAGGCATCAAGTGTACTTAGTGTTGTTTACCACAATATTAATAGAGGCAAAGGACAGTCCTTTTTTGCAAATTGTGAAGTGAGGTCTTTTGTTTTTAATATACATTTTATTTATTAAGTCAAATCATTCTCAGGAAAATTTTATAAAGTTTATTAAAACATGCATATGCGCCTTCAGATGTTAGTTCTACAATTTATATAACACATTTTGAAGAGAAATGTAACGTAAAAAAATGTTGTTAGCCTTCTATTATTTTTGGGAAATAGTACCCCTTTTGCTGTTGGACTTGGTGCTGTTTGTCTCAAGGCCTGGAACAGTACCATAGAATGTAACGAACCTTTTAGGACGTCTTTTTTAAGTATATCATCGACATAAAAAAAATATGTTAGGATCATATAAAATATTCGTACAAATGCACATTTTTATAACATAAACATCATTTGCGATTATCAACATGTTTGCGCGGTCTGCTGTAAAGTTTTCAAAATGTGGCTTGATTTAGTTTATCTCCCACCTGCAGAGTTAAAAAAAAATGTGAATTTTTAAACTGCTAAATTTAAATCTTTTTCTTCAGTGTACTCGCCATTGCATTTTTCCGTTCCTAATTCAATATTATTATTGTCCAAGACCGAAATTTGAAATTGCAAGTCTTTATTATCTCTCCAATTTTCCCTAAAGTGAGTAGATAAAAGTATTCTCAAATCATTTTTCCCACATTGATGGGAATTATATCTGGAACAATGTCATGTATTTTTCCGAGTTCCTTTTCCTTTTATTCTATTATAATTCACCTTGAAGGTTGGAACTTCAAATGTAGTTCACTTAATGCTTTCACCACAGGAGCTACAGCAGATTTCAAGTCATATTTATGAACATGGCTATTTTTGGCTATATGGCTATATATTTGTTAATATACGATAAATAAAAAACAACATCTTTACAAATTTAATTTTTAAATTCCTTAATTCGGCTCTATTTCATTAACGATATCTTGGCGAAATTCAAATAGTGAACCCGCTGGTTTTTGTTACAGAAATTTGAGGTCACATTAAAACATAGAAAAGGACATGCTTTGATACAATCTATATAACTATTCTTATAAATTGTCAAAATAAGATGTTATCTCAATTTTTTAATTTTTGAAACTCACCTACTCATATGAAAAGTATACTGGTCCTTATTTTCAGACTTCACAATTTCAAAAAGCAGACCCTCTTATGGCCAATTCCACTAATTTATTAATATATCAATTTATGTTTAAAATTTGTTTTTTTTATGTCAAATAAAAATAAAATTATTAGAAAAATTATATTTAAATATGAATTGATATTTAAAAAGAATTGGAGAAATTGGTCATTAAAATTTTTTATTTTAAAAAATATTAGAAAAATTGTAATGCTAAAAAGTCGGAGTCGGAGTCGCTAGTTTTTGTGGGTACTTCGACTCCGACTCCGACTCCGGTACAAAAACCTCAACTCCGACTCCTCAACTCCGACTCCGACTCCGACTCCACAGCCCTGACAACAATAATAAATAACCTAACACAAGTTGATTTTGCAAAAGCAAAACCCCCAAAAACAAAATTCACACAAACGCACTTACACTTACATACGGGCAGAGAATAAAGCAGAGACTTGAGTAAAAAAAAAATTAGAGACTTGGACTTGCCAGATTAAGCGTGTTTTTATTTCACTCAAAAAAAAAAACCAGTCAAAATAAAGTCGGTCAAGTTCGGCCATTTGATACCCTACACCACAGTATATTAAAAAAAATTTTCAAGAAATGATAACGGACTTCTTGTGGCCAAAAATTGAGGACGATATGTGGCTCCAACAGGATGCTGTTACTTACCTCACAGCCAACGTCTGTCTGTCCGTTTATGTAAAACACGTTCACTTTCGAACAACTCAAAATAAAAGAATATTGGCCGAAAATTGCACTCGTTATAAAACAGTAAAATTGTAGTCAGCATTATATTTTAATGTTCTGTAGGGTTTTGTTTTTACATTACTAAAGGAATGAGCAAACCAAAAATTTTAGTAACGCTTCTCATAAGTATTGCTGTTGTTGCTTGGCAATTTGCATGACCACAGCATTTGTTTTGTGTACATATTTTGTTTTTGTTAACATTTTTAATCGTTAAAAACACATGTATTTGGTTTTTGTAAAAAAAAAAATTTGTGTTGTCTTTTGCAGCCAAAAGGGCGCTGAGCTCAATTGATACTAGCAAATATTGTGCTGAACCGAACACAACGAAGTTTGTGTTTTTTTACGAGAAACAGAACGCAGTGAAATGTTTTCATCTTTATGTTAAGTTAGTTTAGTACAGCATTTTTATTGTGTATGAAGTTCACAAAAAGAGAAACATGTTCTTTTTTAAGGTCGTTACTACGTCAACACTGTTGGCGTTTGTGTTTTTCATATTTTTACCGTACAGAACACTAGAGTACAGTATATTATGTTTATTTTCGAACTGTTTTTGAAACAAAAGTTCCCCAAATGAAGGGCTCGTGACAAACTTGCAGGAGGTCCGCGATTTTAAAAGCATTTCATTTAAATTTGTTAAAGTTAAAAAGTCATGTTAAAAAAAAAAACAAAAAAGCCTTTGGCAGAGTTGGTTTTGCAAGGGGTCAGTCAAGCCAAAAACGGCAGGTTTTAAAAAACTTGTATACGTTTATAGTTCAACTCTAAACAATTTTTAAACCAAAAACCAAATTATTATTTATATACTTTACCCCATTCAATGTATAAAGTGCATTAAAGATTCTTACCTAAAAAGAAAGGAAGAAAAAAAGAAAATTTTTTAATAATTAAATCTAAATCAATTAAAAAAATTAATAATAATTGTCAAAAACATAAATTAATGTTTAATTCCGAAATAAATACTTTGTGAAAAGTACAAAAATCTTTAAACTTGAAAATAATAAAATCAATTTCTAGCATATTGTCTTATTTTTTTATAATTTAAAATTATTTACATCTTAAAATTTTAATATATTAAAATCAGGCTTAAGTTTATCAAATTTAATTTGGCCGTAATCTGATGATGACAATATGTGGTTATTCTCGAAACATGTAACTTTGACCTGAGTAAAAAATTATTAAATTAAAATGAAATGAATAACATTTTTTTTTAAATTTTGTGCTCGACTGAACGGGGGATTGAACTCAGGTCAAATTTACATGTTTCGAGAATAATCAGACTTCTTTACAGTTTTACCCTCATCGCCACTGCAAAGGCAATCTTTAGTTAAACAACAATCTTCCAACCAATGATGCTTTTGGTGGATCGAAATTTGCTTTAATAGATTATCAATTTTCAATTTATTTACATGTGTCTTTCTCACTTCTGTTTTTTCGTATTTTTTTCTCTTATTCACATCTTTTATTACAATTACATCTAATATTTTCTTCAGTGTACTCATATTTATATATCTTCCAATTTCAAACTTAAATATTTACTTTAAGTTATTTTTGTTTTATTCTTATTTCAACATTTTGTGTTTATTTTTGTATAAAAGTTTAATTAAAATTAAATTTAAAGTTTGGAAAATTTTCAATTAAAATGTTGTAGAAAGATACTACGCGTTTATTGTATGAACATAGATGATCACAATGATGATGATGAAGGCTCTTTTAAGCAAAAAAATAATAATAAAAAAGCCAACTAAAAAATTTTTTTTCTTTTTAATTCAACTACAACCAGTAGACCCGACCATATGTTTTATTTATTTATTTATTTTGCTTAATTTTTATTATGGCATCATCGTCAGTTGAATTTGGTTTTTGTATTGAATCATTTTTACTATGCTAAAAAATACTGACAGGCTGAAACTGACGGTGTAGTGGGTTCTGTTTATTTGTATGGTCAATTTCAACTCCTGCTATTTTTTTCGTTTTTCTTTTTTTTTATTTTATTTTAATAAAGAATTCAGTTGATTGCTGCCAGCAGCCCATTAAGTGCAACAAGGCACGCGTAAAATATGCAATCGCAACAGACCCAACATTATCATCACCAGTGAAATGGAAGGCAATTATCGAAGGAGAAAAGTTTGTATTGGGCTTAATCATGATAATTAATCAGTATTCAATTGACGACCAGCGTTTTAATTAAAGGGTGTCGGTGTTTGTGCCAAGGGTTGGTTGTTATGTTTTTAATTCTTTACAAATTTTTATGACTAAACAGTGGTTAAACTTTAATAGCGGTTTTTTTTTAAATAGGGCTAAAAAATGCGGGTATTTTTTACCGCTCCAATATTTTATTTTAAGTTAGCAAATCGGTTTATAAGAAAAAATTGTTTATTTATGTTTTAAAATTTAATTTTTCAGTTGCAAAGCGTTGCGGCCGCGTTAGTTCGGTTCCCTACATACAAATTGTATGGGATTGAGAAATTTTGACAAATAAAAAGCCGCTCTTGTTAAAGCTGGTCTCTAGCGTTTGAAATTGTGAAACAGCCAGATAAATGTCATTTGAAAAACGGAAATTTGTCTAATCTTAAAGGCTTGACTTTCATATTAATTACGAAGATTTAAAAAAAAATTTTGCATTCCAATTTTACTTTTATTTAAAAAGTTCCTTTAAAACTACGCTTTTAAAAATAAAAGCTTTTAAATTTAATTAAGATTCTTTAAATTTTGCTATAAATAGGTACCTATTGTTTAAGTGTAACTAAACATTTTTAAAAAAAGTAAAGAAATTTTATTTTCTCTACAAGCTAAAGAAGAAGCATTTCCACCAAAGCGAGAAATTAAGAGGGAGAGTTAGTCAAAAAACACAGTTGTACTTAAAAGGAGTAAAAGGGCAGCAAGTAGAGCAAAGACAAACACACACACACACATCATTACACTGCACAAATTCCATAAGTAAAGTGCATGCCGTTGTAAACACAGATGTACGCATGCAAGTTCTCCTGCATGCATGTGTTCATATAAATGTTTGCCTTAAGTTTATTACAAGTAAACAAAACATATGGTTTTACAAAAGAGCAGCATTAGATAAACATTCATACATACATACATACATACATACACATACAAGTTTGTTTTCATATTGTGTAATCGAATATTAATAGAACAACTGCACATACAAACATACAAACAAATGCATTTACTACATTTTACTAGAAAAAAACAATACAAATATTTTGATGGTATCCATAACATTTGGATTACGTTTGCAATTGATACATTTTGCACCAGCAGCAATAACAACAACTACATTAACGATCATAATAATAAAAATGCAAAGAATGGAATCATCATAAAAGCAAAAACAACCACAACAGCAATAATAATAATCAACAATGCAAAAACAAACTGATGCGAAATGTACTACATAAATATGTATGCATGGATGTATGTATCAAATTATTATGGGAGCAACATACATACAAACACTTACAAATACACATTTAATAGTGCAGTGATGAAAAATATCCCAACGAACAATAAATATCAACAATGTTGATCTTTATATTCTACCAATCATTTCTATGCTTGTTGTGGGTAAATACATAATTAGGACTGGCACAGAATTCAATTCCGATCGAAAGTGGAAGTAGTTCCGTATTTTGCCAAAAAACGAAAATTTAATTAAGAAACCGCGTTTCATTAAAAGAAAACTTAAAGCAACACAACCTTTTACAATGTTGCGTACAAGTTGAGGTTAATGTGAATGGCATTCAATGACGGGCACGCAACTTGTACTTTTTAATCTATTACAAAAGATGACTTAGGCCCAGAACAGACGGTAAAACGCAACTGCAACGAAACCCTTTAGAAATCATTGTTTTGAAACTAGTTTCAATCGTTTTCCACACACCCTGCAACCTAAATTGTACCAAAATGTAATGAAATTATCACAATCATTTCGATTTTCTGTGAGAACAGATGAAACGCAAGCACGAGTTTCAATACAACTGATTTCCAATGCATTTCCAACCGGTCTCAAAATGGTCGCGTCATGTGTGATCCCTCAAAGGAGTCTATGGCATAAACTCAAATGAAACTCTTAAATAACTAGAAGTTGTAGTTTTGTTGCAGTTGCGTTTCACCGTCTGTTCTAGGCCTTAGGCGTTAACGACAACGTCTTACACAATAAGGGTGATTATCTTCAAAACATAATGTAAACATATTTCAGCACTTGAATTTAAATATATTAAATGGCAACGTTAAATAAAATCAGAAAGAAAAAAGTTATTCATTAAATAAACTATAACGTCATTTATGAGCCACCCTGTAAGAAAAAAAATTGCTGCACAAGATTTGTGATTTCATGAATTTATTGATCAAACCAAAATCAAGTTTTGTTTGAGCCTTAAAAAAATGTTGGCTGGGTTAATAAGCGCATTTTTTATAGTGGTCGTATAACAATAAATTGTTAACGCAAACTTGACATGACGCAATTACATGCCTGAGTGATTCTAAAGCAGGGAATGTTAAAAGATGGTTTCAGACAAAAAAAAAACCGCTTAATGTGCAAATAATGTTTAGCAATAGCAACAAGTGAAAAGAATTTAAAAAGCAAATGTCCCGATGACATTTAGAAATTCTAAGTATTTATTGCAAAAATGTCAAAGTGACAGATGTCATATAGTTTTGACAAATGAAAACATAATGAAATCAATCGCTTTAATTTTAAATAATCTAAAAAAGAATTTATTTTAAAATTGTAAGCGATAAGCAAGTGGTCAGGGCATTTGTTGTTACACGACATTAATATTTACAGAAGCTTTCCAATTTTCGAGTTTATGCAACCATCTTTCCCAATGTTTACCACGATCATTGATCGCAACTTTTACCACGAACATTGATCGTTTAATCAAGCGTTAATGATTTGATGGATTTTTTCATTAAACTCCTTCCTTCCTACCTACCTCTTCCTCTCTATTATCGTGATCTCTTTATACACCAAAGATTTATTTTAAAGTTTCAATAATAAAAGTAAAAAAATTTCGAACATACATTTCATGTTTAATGGCTGCAGACCGCATTTGTATTTAGTTTGAAAATAAATTTTAAAATTCAATTGATGTGGTTTTGAGGCAAAAACAAAAAAAGGAACGTTAAACAAAAGTAACACACAATGACACAAAACGAACAATAACAAAAATCACTAAAAAAAAAAATAATGGGGGAATTGAATTTATGATACGCGTCATAAGCTTGATTTGGTTTTTGGATTTATTATTTTTTTAAAATACTTTTTTGGTATCGATCTCCACCCACTTTATAATGACTCGTTTTTATTGTTTCAGTTTAAAAAAAAACACACACACACAGTCCACAAAAGGGCATCATTTCCTCATTTGGAAAAATAAACAACAAGCCAACCAACCCTCTTTCAAAGTCCCTCTTCACAGAAACAGTTTTCCATTAACCGATCAAGCATTAAAAAATTAAGCATGTTATTTGCTTAAAATGTCAATTTTAATTTTAATTTGTTTACAACTCAGCACAGAACAAAGAACCAAAGTTGTTCAATTTTATTTTGAATGTCAGCATTCGGTTATTCAGACAGAAAGATCATATCGAATACTGAGGCACTTTTTCACCTCTTTGATTTTGATGAAATTTCAGATTTGAGGCACCGAAAATCAAAGAATTATTCTTTGACGTTAAGCAAGAAAGTATTTAGTCAAAAAAAATGCATTTTGAGTTTTCTCTTTTTCTCTCCGGTTAGAAACACAAAAAACATTCTCACAAATTTTTTTTTAATTAAACCATTAATCAAAAATAAAATCAGTTTAAATTAAAAATTTAATCAAATGAATTAAACGTTTACTTATAAAAGGGTGTTTTTTTAGAGTGTCACAACTTTGAGTTGGCATTACTGCTTTATTTGAGCACCCATTTAACAGCTGATAGTTGCTTTTTGTTTAGTTTGTTTTGAAATTTCATTATGAATCGACTTACACCAGAGCAACGCGTGCAAATTGTTGAAATTTTTAATCATAATAATTCGGCGAATGGGCTGCAGCTCAAGTTGATTTTGATTTGAAATTTCCATTCAAAATTTTATTTTCCGATGAAGCCCATTTCTGGTTGAATGGGTACGTAAATAAGCGGAGTCATTGGTCCATAAGTGTTTAAAAACGATGATGGTCAGAACGCGAAAAGTTGTTGAAAATTGGTGTTCCAGATTGCGCCTTCTACGCGCCAGCAGTGGCGGCCACATGGCAGAAATCATATTTTAACATTAATTTCATAAAATGTTCTTTTCAATAAAGCCAGTTTCATTTATAGTAAAAATATATTTCCATGTTTTATAATGCTTTAAACTTGTGTCACTCTACAAAAAACATCTTTTATCTACATTATTCCTGTAGAAAATGTTGTTAATATCAAAAAATATTTAATCGATAATATTAATTTGTTTACTGGTGCAAATTTAATTAATTTTTTTAATTAATATCACAAATTTTTTAATTGAATTCAATTTAATTTTAATCTGTGTATCAATAACATAATTGTAGCACAACTGCTTCCAAACGTAATCATGTGATCTTTAGGAAATAAGTAAATTAAATAAGAAAAATTTTGAATTTTCATTAAAATTATGAAAAACTACAAGTCTGTTTTAAGACCTTTTTAGCTATCTTTTGAGAATTGTTTTATATCAAATACACCCTCATAGGTGAACATCTTGGTGTTAAATAAATTCAGAAAAGATCGTTGGATCAACATTTTTTGAAAACGACGAACAAGTTGCGGTTAATGTGAATGGCATTCAACGACGGGTAATGATTTAAGATTTTTTAAGGCCCAAGGTAGAGAACAATCCAGAATTGTGGGTCCAACATAATGCAGCCACAGCTCACAGAACTCGTTTAACTAGAGCTTTTTTGGCGATCATTACGTTACTGATGCTCCAGCCTATGCGTATGAGTAAATTTGAAATCGAAATTTAAATAAATAAAAAAAAAACTTATAATTGTTATAGTAAATTTTCTGCAATTTGTATCTGTTTTATGTCGTTTAAAATTTTATTATAAAAGTGATTTGTTTATTTTAAAATTTTGTTTTTTTACTCTCATACAAATTCTTTTGATTTTTTTAGAACTTGACCCCACCACTTGAGTAAGAGATAAAACAAATTCAAGATGATTTATCAGAAAATTAGTCACACTCTTGTTTAAGTATTTCCCCACTTTATGTCTTTTTAGAATTCTTGACATTTATTTGCCAAATAAATAATCACACTTCTGTTACACACAACTTTTTTCAATCTTGTCACTATGCGAAATTAGAGGGATGCCACATTTTTCTACAACATATGGTTACATAAGCAATTACGGTAAACAGACAATATGAGGTTAAAACAAAATGCAGGAACAAGGCGAATTCATACAGGTGACCACTTCAGAGGGTTGTGCTGGCTGTCAATTTTTTTTTTTTTTTTATAGAGTGCCAAAAAGAAAAAGAGATACAGCCATCATAACAGCCGTACTTAAACAGCCGTACTTAAACAAAAGCGGCACGCGTTTTCTAGTTGTCAAAAATTGTAATGGCCATACAATTAGTATGAAGCATTCCTAAATAGCGCGGCGTCTACGTTTTGCAATTCTGAAAATCCGATTTTGACAGCGAGTTTAATAGTGAATTTGGCTGTTATTGTTAATAAATAATGACAATTAAGCTATTTTTTGATCGATCTAGCGGTTTTATCTCCATTTTTTATTTTTATTATGTAGGTTTCGTGACACAACGTTGACGCTCTTATTTAGGTATGGGCTGATATCCTATGCAAACGTTCTGCCTTCTGATCTTGTTTAGGTACGGCTGTAACTCTCTCTCGATCTCTCTCTCTCTCGATCTCTCTCTCTCTCTCTCTCTCTCTGATGCGGTCACCTGTATGAATTCGCCTTGTGCAGGAAATAATTTAAATTTGAAACGTTTATTTTAAAAATGGCATAACAGAATTTCCCTTTTTTTCCTCCCTGTAAAACGGAAATATCAATATTAATTTAGTTTCAATGCCATTTAGTAGAGTACAAACAAAATCTTTGAGAATTTCTTTACGTTGCTAATATTAATTTTCTCAATAAAATTTATTGTTATTCTTACAAAATATTTAACTAATGAAACAAATAAATTCTATTCATGGCATAATGATAGAAAGTGCACATACATTTTAGCGATAAAAGGAAATTCCTTTTAAGCAAATCGATGGAATTAAAAAGTTAAGAAAATTAAAAATACAAATTTATTGAAATAATTATATTAAAGGGTTGTGTTGCCAGATATAACAAGATTTTTCGCCGATTTGGAGATTTCAAAATATTCGTGAGCAGGGATTCTAGACCCGATAGAACTTGAAATTATAAAAAAATAACACAAAAAATTTCATTTTACTAAAAAAATAAAACTGTTTTTAATACATGGCATTAACATTTGAAAATTATTGCGGTCAGTTATGTTGGGCACCGCGTCTGTCCTAGACGAAGCGCATTTTGGACGTTTGGATTTTTGTTAACGTGTATTCGGGGCGTTCTTCTAGTCGTAAAGGAGTCCCCAACAAACACGAAGCTTTGATTTCAAATTAAAAATGGTTTAAAATCAAACGTTTTCTCAAACGACAAACGTTTGATAATGATTTGAAAATCATTTGTAAATCATAGCATTCTCAACAAAAAGGGGAAATTGTTATCAATTTGAAAAATGCCTTTATTTTCAACTTGCTTTCAAACGTAATTCTCAAATGTTTTTCAAATGTGAATTATAATACAATGTGGAACATAAATAAAAATATTTTATTTTTTTTATTTAAATTCATCATTATTTTCAATAAACTGCGAGATAAACATTCGGCAACATAGCTAAAAGATAAAATAATGTTCTTTCCGTTCTCTTGTTCTTGCAAATACAAAATAGGCTCCCTTTTATTTTGAGGATTGTAGCTCCGCGATCATTCAACAAACTTTCTTCACTTTCTCGTTTTATTTTCTTTTTTTTCGCATTCTTAATCATTATAATTACTCACAAATAATTTTTATTTTTCACAAGAATTAAACTGTTCACTTTATATTAAAATTTATTTTTAATATTAAGACACATGTAACCGCAAAGTAAAAAATTTAACTTTAATCGCCAGTTTTAATGCTTACATTTATTTTTCGCTTTAGTGTTGCCAAGTTTATTTTTGATTTGAATTAAACATTTGACATCAAGTTGATAAAACATTTGATATTAAATGTTTATTTTAAAATCATTATCAATTTGAATATAAATGTTAAATCAAACAATTAAAAAACGTTTGAGAATTGTGGTTGATGTCAAATGATAAAGTCATTTCATGTCAAAGGTTTGACTTCATGTTTGTTGGGTCTGTAAGATCTGTTTTGCATTAGTCCAAGGTCTATTGAATAGGTCTGCTTACTTGTACAAAAACAAAAAACGACATGTATTTTTTTAGTGTAAAATTTCTTTTTAGCTGTCGAAAACTTACTACCACATACACAAAGCAAAAGGAAAAATGAACAATAATACACATAAAATCAATGGCGCTTAAATTTGTGTGGGAAAAAACAATAAACGTAAACAAACATATACATGCAAATGTACGCAAAATGTTAACAACTTTTGACAGCTAAAAAGAACATAAATAATGATCATCAGGCTTCTTGCGCAGACCTATTCAATAGACCTTGGCATTAGTCTAACTCACTTTTAACAAGCCCGTTGAGCCGAAAAATAGCCTTATCACGGAACTCCCGAACAGGGTTTAAAAAACTGCAGTCGAAACCAAAAACCGTCAAACAAAAAACCAAAATTTGTGTACAACTTAACGCTTTTAACATTTACATGTAATGAATCAGTTTTTTTGGCCAATAACAAAAGAAGAAGTGGAAGAAATGCCAGTTTTTTAACTTGACTGCAGTTTGATAAACGAACCGACAATTGATTTTCAAAGTAAATTGGTAGAGTTAAGTAGCATTTCACAAGCGCGAATCTATTTATAATGATTTGCTAAGGTATGCTGCCCGTAAATGCCAACAAGTGAGCGCAGTATGACAGTACGTTTGACAACTAAACCTTTTCGTTAGTTCTATCGGGCTTTTAAAAACACCTTTAATGACTTTTTCAAATAGTTTTAGTTTTACATTTTAAACATAGAAAACCTTGCACAGCCCACCTTAAATTTACTTTTTTTTAATTTATGAAAAATAAATTTTCGAAAAATTTTCCCTTGGCCTTTAACAAATAATAAATTTCCCATTTATTGAAATAAACATGTCAATTATAATTAAAAAATTTTTTAAAATTTATTTCATGTTTAATAATGCAAACTAAAATCATTTTGAAAACAACATTGTAGACAAACGAACAGCAACAACGACAAAAAAACTCATCAAAATTTTCAATAAAATATTAATGAAAAAATTGACAAAATTTTCTCTACCTACACAGATTTTTTTTAAAGAAGATCTCGGTAATTTTTTGATCTTTTTTTTTTTTGTTTTAATTAGTTAGAAAGTCTTACTTATATAATGATTAGAGGAATAGAAAAAAAGACCATAGAAAGACAGACGACCCCCTTGATGCATATGAAATAAATGTAAAAACATTTTTTTTTTAGAAAAATGAAAACCAAAAAAAAAAACGTAAAATTTTCCTTAAAAAAAAAGAACAAGAAATTAAAAGAATGAAAAAATCTATTTGCATGTTGAGCATTAAAGAATAATCGCTTTCTAAGACAATGTATGAGTGGCATGCCCGTCCATACGAACATAAAATAACAAAACTAAAACAACAACATAGTGATATACATATGAACATATACAATTTTTTAAAAGTAGTCACCCACGCACAAGTATCTTCTCTCGCCTTTTGGTTGAAACACGAAAAAATATAAATAAATCGGAAAAATACCAGAGAAAAAAGTCTACTCAAAACGAAGAAATGTGATGTTTTCGGTTTTTATTTTCAGTGCGTCTTAAAATATCAATATCTAGAACAAATATGCACATTTAAAAAAAAAATAACAAAACGAAGAAATAAAAATCTTAATGTACAGTAAAACATAAACAGAATGGACAAAGATTCCTTTTTAAAACGAAAGTAGACGACTGACTGACAAGCCAATGAAACGCCCAAAAGGTTTTGAAAAGTGAGAATTATTAGATCAGCTGACATTTGCAGCGATGCCAGATGATGCTTTTACGAACGCGCATCGCATCAGATGCAGCTCAGTGATGTATTTCCTACTCTCTTTGAACTAAAATATGGAGAAAAAAAACTGTTGAAAAGGATAAAAATATGCACGTTAAAAGATCTAAAACGACTAAATATATTGTTTCCGTCTCCATGAGTCGGTCGCACATGGAAAAACATGAAATTTTTTTAGTTTTCTCTACGCCGTTTTTTTCGACCTAGTAAACATTTTACATTTTTCTAAAGAGTATGACTGAAAGGGGGTGGCGTCATTTTGGTTGAATCATTTTTTTCTTTTTCTATTTAAAAATTTTGTTTTTATTTTATTTGTTTTGTAGTTTTTCAGTTCTTTTTTTCGCCGGTTTTATTTTAAATCCATATGAATGTTGTCGTCTTCAAGATCGTAAAAATCAGTGTGAATGTGCCAGAATATTTTTAGGAAAAACTCATTTTCATTTTGTATTGAAATTTTTCAATAATTGTTGTTTTTGTGTAGTTTTCTTAAGTTGTATTTTAAATATTGGAAATTGTTTTGTTACACGTTGTGTTGAACTTTGATTTTACGAAATAAATTTTAAATTTCGAATTTTAATTGAATTACAATTTTTTTTTTTTTTTTTTTTTTTTTGTTTGAAGAGAAAGAATGAGAAAGGAAAGAAATTAAGAGCAAATAATTTTGGAAATTTACAAATTTTACTAAGATTTATTATTTCCTGCATCGCATTCGGTTCTTATTTTTTTTTTCGTAATTTTTAAAAAATTATTAGATTTATGAATTATAAAATATAGACAAATGAGGACTTAAGGAAAACGTTTTAAAATAACACTTTAGTTAAAGAAAATGTTGCCGTTCCGCCGCGAAATTTTTCATGACTCGAGCATTCAATTTGGCCTTAATACCAGCCATTTCATGTTTAATGTTGGCCTGCAGCAATCCTAACGTTTTGGTTTGTTGTCTTAAATAAAAGTTTTTAATAATTCGATTGTGTAGCACTCAGTAAGGGTGCCTTGCGCCGTCTAGCTGTCGAGCCTGTATCGCCGTTGACACAAGGCCGATGACGCTGCCGGCATTTAAACCGCAACAAACAGTCAATTTTTTTTTTTTAATAAAGTGTGCTTACTCGTACAATTGCGACTACTTTGCTTATGACAAAACCATCGAGGAAATCCGAAAAGATGAGTGTCTTTTATGTGCAGAACGCGAACCGACCTGATACAAACCTACCAGGTCGAATAAGTCAACAATCGACCAAATCTTCACCCTGAGACAAATCCTGAAAAGGACCTACGAGAAGCAAATTAACACAAACCTCCTTTTCGTCGATTAAAAGGCTCTCTGGTTTTAATTTGAGTTGGGAAAACACTATAACTCAAAAAACAACTAATTCTAGAGGTCCTCCTTCATTTGAAAGAACTTGTTAAAAATTTAAATTCTTTTTTTTCTTTTTTGTGATTGAAATAAATAATTTTTTTTTATTCACTATCTTATAAATGAGAAACATGTAAGTTAAGAATAACTAACTTGAAACTTTCTACGTCCAAAATATATTAAAATTATTCCATAATGTTAACACATTTATCATAAAATGTTTTTAATAAAGAATTATACAACCATTCTCATCATAAAAATTTCATCTCAAATAACACAAAAATAAAATATAACAAAAATAAGTAAAAAAAAAAAATATAACATATATAAAAATAGTAATTAAAATTAAATTAAAACGAAAGAAATAATGACAAAATTAAAGCACCAACAACAAGTACAAATTTGGAACAATAAAAACTCATTGTATTGTATCGGCGAAATTCGTAAACGAATACGTAAGAAGTTGGTCATATATTTAGTAGACCCAACAACACAACTAAAATAATAAATAGCAGCAGCAGATGTTGATGTGGTCGTTGTTGTCTCAGATCCTACACAGATGAAATTAGAGATATTTACGATTTAGCAGAGTGTTACCCCACCAACAAAATTACCAAATTACACTTGAGATGAAGCAAAATTACCCGATTTAAATGAAATTACACCTGATATCAAATTAATTTGTTATTTCATAAGGAACTTTTACAAAAAATATAAACAAATCATTCCGAACAGATTAATATTAGTCATTCTATTTAGATTTACATAGTTAATTAAAAAAAGTTTACAAGTTTGAGTGCCCCGGTTCGATTGCGGGTTCGATTCCCGCCAGAGACTCTGGTTTCCTGCAGACAAGCGTACAGCTCCGCGAGATTAGCTCAGGAAATTTAAAAAAAAAAATAACATTAAAAACTTGAACCACAAATATTGGGCCTACGATCAGTATTTTAAAAATTACAAACGGAATAGCAAACTCATATATACGCTTATAATAATGAGTTCCACTTTCATAGTTGGTTGTTTTTGTTTTTTACGCAGTAAACTGAGTAAAAATCCAAACAATTTTGATATTTGCGAAAGTTTTTAACACTTTACAGTGAACTTGTGTGCAGTCTATCTTAAATCGTTCAGTTTTGTCGCAGGTTTTTCAGGGTTGACAGCAAAAAATGAGCGAGGAAAAATGTTGTAGGGTTCCTAGTAGGGTATTCATTCGGTTAACCGTTAATCGGTTAACCGATTAATTACTACCCGATTAACTGATCGGTTAATTTAAAATTGGCAATTTTCGATTAACGATTAAAGCGGTTAATTTCAGTCGATTAACCGATTAACCGATGTAAAAAAATTTTTTAGTTTTTCGTAGTATTATAACATATTTTTTTGTGTTTTTAATTATTTGTTTGGTCTCATATAAAAAAGGTATTTGTTTGGACAATATTTTTCCTACAATATATTTCCTTCGAGCAATACATTCTGAAAATACAATACAAAAGCAGAAACTAGGGGTTCGGAAATACATTTTTTGCAGAATGTTCGGTAAGCTTTGCCAGGATGTGTCAGATAATGACCTGACAATAGAAGAAACTCATGATTGTAACACGAACAATCTTTTACAAAATTTACAAATTGGAAAAGGACTGAGAAATTAGATAATCTGTATCATGAAAACAAGATAAGGCATTCAGCTTTTAAAAATGAAATATTTCTGCGCATCTACGTCACATCAGCGTATAAGTATTTACAACTAAAATATAGAAATACAAGCAAACAAACATGTGTATTATTAGCTAAAGTGACGTCATATTAAACAGTTTTATTTTGTAAACATGTGCAATGCGTAATCTTGTTTTTATTATCCTTGAATCTCTATTATGTGTTGCTTCCTATTTCTCCAACATCTTCGATAAGTGAAAGAATTTTTTCCAAGTCAAGTTTTATCAACACTAAAGAAAAGAATCGCTTAAGTCCTAAACCTTCAAACCAAATTATTTTTTTCAAAAGATTATTTCATAAGATCTTAAACTATTGAAATAATTAATAAATAATCACACAGTTTATTTTTTAATAAATACATAAAAATATGTATAAATTATATGTTTTTCATATTTATGAATTACTTTTTTGTTTGCTCGTTTTAGTTCAAGAATTGTTTTGTTCGTTATGTTATTGTTTTTTTTTACTAATAGACTCCAATAATAAATAATTTTGACATTTTTATTAATTGAAATTACTTAATTTATAACAAAACATCATTAATCGGTTAACCGATCAATAACAAAATTAACCGATTATTAACCGATTAAATCAAAACCTCGGTTAATTAATCGAGCGATTAACCGATTAAAGCAAAAGCCCGATTAAATGAATACCCTAGTTCCTAGAATTATGCAAAGAATTGCCTGAATTACGGCGCATTTTAAACTGCAATAGACTCATAAAACTCGAATCAAAAAGTTAATTTAAAACTTAATAGAAAAATATAAAAGGAAAAAAATGTTTGTGTACAGTGTGTGTGTCACACTAAGCTTGTGTATGGCCGGCATATGAGAGCTAAATATTCTCTCGACTGAAGAATACTGGCGGCATTCATTATCAAACTCAAGGCCTATCCAATAGGTCTGCTTAAGAAGCCAGATGTTTGATTTGTTTATTCCTCAACGATGTCAAAAGTTGTTTACTTTTTCCTTATACATGTATATTTTTGTTTTTTTGCCACTCATACATGCACACAAAACACATTTTTCCTTTTGCTTCCTCTATGTAGTAGTAGTAAGATTTTGACAACGGTGAGGAATTTTACACAAACAAAATGCCTGTTGTTTTTTGTGTTGTTTTATTGTTGTAGAGGTAAGCAGACCTATTGCATAGGCCTTGATCAAACTGTTGCAAATCTATATATGGAGCGATGAAAATCTTTTCTTAAACCGAAACCATGTGACAATAATGGAAGGTAGTCTCGAAGAGCCACCTGATTACTTTTTATTGAATTGTTTTGTGATATGATCTGTTTTAAAAAAAATTCACACAAACTATTTAATAAATAATATTTTTATTGTTTAATTATTTTTCATTAGACTTCGCTGCTGTTTGACAGTTCTCATCAGATAACAACTATAAAAAGCCCTGGGGCTGATTCTGGCAGTCGATACTAAACGAATTAAAAATATGTTCTCAGTGTTGTTAAAACTCAAATAAATGCTTTACAACACTGAAAAAATTATTTCGATTCATTCAGTATCGACTGAAAGAATTACGGCTCAGTTAGCCGGGAGAAACAGTAACGTTACAAATCAGCCGCTTTATTTTGTTGTATGTAAAGCAATTATAACGATTATATTTAGCAGTACGATGTTGCGTCTCAATCTCTAAGATATAGATTGGTCTTACTTTTTTACAGTAAGGTTAACTTACGGTTACTCCCGGTTAACTTAGCCTTTAGAAATAAAATATCTTTAGAATCGAAAAAGTATTCGATCACGACTGCCAGAATTAGCTCTCTGTGGTTTTACATTTGTTGTATTCCCTCGCGGCTACCATGTATTATTGTACCAAGAACGAAACAATGACTTTGGTTAAAAGGACTATTTTTTAGATCAACAATCTGTAAAATTGTAAAAATTTCATCAATAAAATCAATCTTAAGATGCCTATACACCATCAAAATGCTTGATGTCAAGCTAGTGTACGTGTGCTTGACATAATATCTAAATTGGTTTGAATTTCCATCCAGCATCATCCCTGCAAATAATATTGGACCACCTGATCCATTTTGTTTAAATGGACTACTCCATGGACTGGTCCGATGTAATGCAAGCATGGGCCATGTCATTGTTAAAAAGTGTTTGTAGTGAGACGACATGTCTTCGTTTTTTAACGACATATTTTCGTTTCTAAACGAAGTTAAAACTAATCCTCTTGTGTATACAATGGAGCAGTTTTAAGACTACTCCTTTGTACCCCAAAGCTGGGTTATATGGTCCTGCCCTAGGACGTCGTAATGTTAAATCGACCATGTTTTTTCCATACGTTTGAGTTACTTTTGGACTAGTCCTAGTCCCTTGTGGGCTACACTTTACACCCGTGTTTGGACTAATCCTATTATTTGCAGGGATTGGTGTCACACATACTAACAAATTTTTGACTCATTCTATAAACATACTTGTTAAGCAATTCGATCGTATATAGTTTATTTCTACAACTTAAGAAAAGAAAAAATTTTAAATTACCCAATCTAATTAACCACGCTCTCTCTACAAATGTAAAAAAATTACACCCAATTCAGGTAATTACCCACGAAGTGGCAACCCTGAGATTTAGTCACATTCACATATTCGGCCAATGAGAAGAGAAGCTTAAACTGAGTAAAGCAAACAAATCGAAAATTTAATCATAAACACATCATACTTCTCGTAACGTGATTAAATGTTTGGATTTCAAGTTTTTTATTTCATTTCAGCTTTTTTTTTTTTTGTTAAATTTTTATTTTTGTTTTGTTTGTATTCAAGAAAGGTATGAAGTATAACAGAAATACGATTATAACAATACATTAAATAAGAAAAAAGTTTTAAGAAAATATAACAAATATTTTGTATTATAAAGTATGTGAGTTGTAGTACTCGTCGCCTCTGTCGTCTGCGAGAAATCTAATGAGTCAGGTTAACCCTTTAAAATGGGGTGAATTCAGGTCTATGATTTTAAAGAAGAATATTTCTTATTAAAAAAAAAAATTACAGGCCCTTGTCAACTAAAAAAAAAGACTGCTTAAATTTTTCGGAATATAAAAAGAATCTAATATTAATAATTCATCATGAGCGAATTCAAGCCTCTTAAACTGAAATAAAAGCGCACACACTAAAATCGGCAGCTTTAAAATTTTGACAGAGTATATCCATAAAAGACTGACTATAGAACAGGAACTTTCAAAACAAAATAAAAAATTATGTTTCAGGATTCCGTACGTTTGAAGTTACAATAGCCGAGTTGGCCAGATTGCCGTTAACGACATCGTCTTCGATTCTAGAAGACAATTTAAAGGAAATTGTTGTGTACGACAGAATGAGCGACGTCTGTTTAGGGTCCCTATTAAACTTTATGAAGGACAGAATAAGTGACATTGTCTTCAAAGTTGTCTCCATTAAAATCTATGGGGGACGGTATAAGCAACATTGTCTTATAAGTTGTCTGGTATAAAAAGCCAATATGAAACAATAAGAAAATCAAAGTCTGCTTCTGCCGTTGTTAAATGGGTTTCAATCACTAGCTTGGTTGGCTTAAAACTCTCACCTTCTTAACAAAATTCACGAATTAGCACAAACCAGTAAAACAGAAAAAGTGCGGACTGTTAAATGGATTACATGCAGTTAAAATTCTATTGTTAATTTGAGGATTGCTTATTAAAAGTCGAATATATAACATGAAATAGAAATTTCGGCACCTATTACGGTTCACAACTCAACTCAGTTGATTGTTTTTGTAGCTTCACACGCACGGAATTTTTGAAGAAACTTTTTTATTTCGTCTTGAGAGAGTTTCAACTTTAGTCGTTTCCCTATGCCTATCTCAACAACACTATATTCTTTCATAGCAAATTAGAGTTTTAGTTCTTATCATACTTCTTTTTTCAATTTAAAACAAGCCTTAGTTAGAACTGCTTACTACAAATAGTTTTCTGACTTTAAGGAAAATTCTTTATCGATTTTTAAACTTAAAGAGAATCAATACATAGATAATAACCTTTGTCTAAATTCAATTCAATTTCCTTAAAAAACGTAATCAATTACAATTCAGATGATTTTATACAACAAAAAATAGAAATGGGGGTACTTTGGGACATTTTAAGACAGTTTTGAAGTAAAAAATACCGGCAATTAAAATCGTTCTTATATTTTGAAACTTAAAGAACTTGATTATAGCAAACAAAATTTAAATTCGAAAGAGATCTGGGTAGAACAAATACACCTAATTGCAAAACAACTGGTTTGTAGAAAGCTTCTTGCTTTACCGCCCTTAAGGGGTTAGCAAGGCCTAAAAATTATGTTTTCACAATAAAACTGGTTTTTTTTTTCATTTTAAATATTAAGAAATTTGAAAGCTCTAATGTCTACATCTAATGGGTTAATGATTAATTATGTAGATCAGTAGTGAAGGTAGTAATCGTCAACACCGTCGCGTTAAATATTTTTCATTTTTTTTTTCATTTTTTAAAGTGGAAGCAGGCGATTTGAGGTGTCAGGTATTTAAAGTTAGAAAACAAACAAAAATTTTAAAATAGTAACAGAATTTAAAAAAGAAATAACAACCAAACAACATAACTTGTGGTCAATATTTAACAAAAAATTTATTTAAAGTATTTTTTGTTTTAATATTTTTTAAGTATTTCCTTAAGTAAAACAAATCCGAAAAAAAATAAAACACAAAAACCCATTAGGTCTTTACAACAGTTAAACATAAAGTAACAAAACTTTTTGCAAACAATCAGCAACACCGGCTGACTGGTTGGTTGTCTTAAGAAACGCCAGCAATTGAAAAGAGAAAGTTTTGTTTAAAACAAAGTTTCTATGAATTCAATACTAAAAAAAAAAAAAAAACAGAGGAAGAAAGAATCAAGTCTTGACAAAATGTTTTCATTTTTATTTTAATCGAAATGGGAAACAGAAGAAAAAAAATTGTAGGAAATATTTAATTGTTGACTAAAACAATAAAATAAAATATTGTGCTAAAAAGACATAAAACTTAAAAACAAAAACCAGTTAGTACTTAATTTATTTATTTATTTCTTTATCGCTGACTGAGTGACCAACTAACTGACTGTAGTGCTGCCTCAAACTGGAAGCAGATTGATTGAATTATGTATTACGGAATGGCTTGAAGAACCGGTAATAAATTCATATGTTTCAATATTTTCAACACTAAATAAATAAAACAATTAGGTTAGATTTTAAAGGCCTCTGGATATGATTAAAGCTGTACATATCTAAGAAAGGAAAATAAATTAAACCGAAAGTTTAAATTTAATTCTATTATTTACAAAAAAACCACTAAAAAACAGTAGACAACCGATATAAGAACCATTATAATAAAAAAACACCATTTCTTTTTAATATAAAAAACGCTTAAAAGAAAAAACTGATACATGAACTAGATACGTGTGTGAAGATGAATATGAAAAGTTAAATTCATTTTTAAAAAATATCGCATGCATTAAAAAACATATTAAATAAATATCGCATGCATCTTATAAAGAAAATACGACTATTTACACGAAATTTTACAGTTTTTATGAAAAAGCAATAATTTTTATTTAATATTAAAAACTAATTAGATATTTTATTTTCCATTAAGTTTAATTCCCTGAGATCGAAGGATTTGGACACAGTGGCCATATCCCTCACAGAGCACTTTCACGAGAATTTCACTCTATGTCATATTTTTTTAAAAATCATAAATTTTAATATCAAGAGACTAAAAAAATATCAAATTAGTTTTTAATGTTAAAGAAAAATTATTGATTTTTCATAAAAACTTTAAAATTTCGTGTAAATAGTCGTATTTTCTTTATAATGTTTTTTTATCGCATGCGATATTTTTTAATATATTTTTTATCGCATGCGATATTTTAAAAAAATTAATTTAACTTTTTATATTTATCTTGACACACGTGAAATAGATTGCCATGCACCAAAAACTTTTTTATATAAGTATTAAACTTTATAAGAAATTACTTCTAAAGAATTATTTTCCTGAAATTTTCTTATATCCGTTATGTACTGTATAATTTTACGAACTAATAACACTATACAACAAAATGAAATTTTTTTTCAAAATAACAACGTTTTGCAAACTGATTCTTGTAGAGGGGACTTTAAATATCGGCTCATTTTACGGCCTATTAAAATTTCAACCCTTGTGTAGTAAAATAAAAAGCAGAAAATCGCATATAGTGTCTGCAGAAGATTAATTCAGAACATTACAAGCAACATTTTGATGGTTTACATTAACCCTCTAACTCTTCTGTAAATAAGTCTTTTTGCATTTTTTTTTTTTTTTTTGAAAAAAGCAAAAATTACCTTTTAAACCGGGATGTATGTAGTTGTAATATTTTGCGAAAATATTTTTTATAAAATTCTACTATAGGTCTTCGACCACACTTAAGTCGAAAATTCAACTTTAATAACAGAAATAAGTAAAAACTTAAAAGGTGGTTTAAGGGTTAATTATATACTTATGCCAACATGGCATCCCTGTTTTTTTGCAAAAAAAAAGACCTTTTTCTAGAAGAGGGTTAATGTAAACCAACAAAATGTAGCTGAATAAATCTTCTGAAGACAATATATACCAAAAACCTGACTATCACACGATTTTCTAATTATTTTTACTAGCCAAGGGTGCAACTTTAAATAGGCCGTAAAATGAGTTACAGATGTAAACTCTTAAAACGCCGGTACACGTATATCTTTTTTTAGTTCTCTCTACAAGAATCAGTTGGCAGAACATTGTTATTTTTTGTGTGTTGTACAGTGTAATTTAATTTGCTTTTAAACAATTCTTCATCATATCTTGACATGTTAAAATTTCAAATGAATTTGCTGCGGAAATTCCCAAAAATAGTCACTTTTTAAAACCCAGACGAATATCTGAAATACTTTTGCATTTATTCTGTCACTTTTAACACTTATTTAATATTCTAAAGTCATCTTTCGAACATGTTATTTGACTCAAATTTAGCCATATTTAGTCATATTATCAAGAGGCGTGTTTACAAACAAACACTTTTTGTTTTCAAATAACTTTTTTTAGTTTTTATGTCAAATATATTAGAAAACAAAACTGCAAAGGCGCTTAACTCTTCCCTTAGAATTGGTAGGGCGTATAGTTAACACAACAAGGTTTCATTTAGTCTCACTTCTACATAAAAATCTAGTTAATCTTGGAGATATTCTAAAGCCAATTACTACCTGCGACGACTGGTCATCTACTCATCCATTCGATACCATAAAATTTAAACTCATACTCGTAGATACTTAAGTTTTAATGAATACGTGTGTGCATCTATTTAAAAGATACAAACAAACTAAACCAATACATCTGTTTGGCATATGCAATTTTGCATGCTCAACAGAAATTTTAGTTTTATGGAGAATTAATTAATTTAATTCCAATTTTTTTTTTTTTTTTTTGCATTTTGTCTAGTGTGTTATAGTAAATGAAGATTTAAATTGATTTAAAATCAATTCAAACGTGATTTAAACTCTTGGTTTTTTTTAATAAATATTCTCATTTTGTGTTTTAAAAATGTCATTAGTAAATTTTCTGCCAAAATATACATAAATAAAAATAAAAAAAAAGAAAACAAGTTTTATTTTTTTTACCAAACATTAGAAACTGGATTTACTACGTACGTTTTGTTGATTTTTTTTTATAAAAAGTAGTTCTCAAATTAAAAATAAACTATTTATGTATGTATCAATTGGTTGTCAGAGCTATTTTACAAAATATTTACAAATAAGCAATTTTATTGTCCAGTAATCAGGACAAAATAAGATTTGCTTAAAACAACTGAATCATATTTACGCCGTAAAACAAATCTTGGACTGAACTCTCAACTCAAAATTAGAGCGGCAAGCGTTCTTTTGAACCAAACTTTCTCATTTTCATACAGTTTATAAAACCCAAGCCTTTAGAATGCGAATTCAACACCATCCGGCTGGAAAATCATATTAGACAGATCGCTAACTCCCAATTCGTACGAGGGCTTTTGCAAAGTCGTTTTTTCTTAATTTCATTTTAAAGCCACTTCCAAAAATTCTTTGTGTTCTTACGATGATTTTTGGTTGGATGTCTTTTTTATTTACAGAAGACCTTAATTATCCGTAAGTAGATTAACCGGCAACATATCAATTATCCTGGAAATATAAAGAATTTTTTGGCATCGATTTAAATTTTTTTACCTAAATTATTAAACAATTTTTCTTTTTTCTTTCGTTTATTTTTCAACAATCAAAAAAATGTGAATAAACAAAGAAGGGGAATTCCCTCTCAACGTATGTGAAAGCATATTCTGCCAAAATTATTTAAATATTTACACATACGTAACCATTAAGCAATTTTGCTGGAAATCAAATGTAAAACAATTGGTATTCAAGTTTGAATGTGAAGTTTCAAGGCTTGAGATATACTTTTGTTACACTCTATTTCAAAAGCATTCTCTAGTGAAATGGGAATTTGAAATCAAGTGAATATTAGTAAAATATTTTGAAAATTGAATAGCATTGTAAAATACGATTAAACTCAAGTTTATTCCTAGTAAAATTTTAGGCACTTGAAATTTTATTTTTGAGTTCTTATTAGAATACGATAGTCCGGGAAAAATTGATTATCCAGAATGCTGTTGGTCCTTTCTGTTAAAGGTCTCGCCGTACTTTCAACCTGGCACTTCAAAGTCAGTAGAAGAATAAAACGTAATAAAAAGAAAAGAAATTAGTTTAAAGAGAAATATAAGAAAACGACATGAAAAAAAGCAGGGCGAGTCTTTTTGTTTACCACTCTTTCTTCTCTACACCGTTTGACACAAGGCGAATTCATCCCAGGTAATCTCGGTACTACAACAAGTACAACTCGTACAAAAACCACAAACAATTTGTTTTTGTAAAATCATTGTACGTACAATGTCAAAAACAGAAACAAAGATAATAAAAGGGAATAAGCAAAATTTTGACATCTAACAGTGATTTTAGCTAATATCAGAAGGCTTTTAAGACCACCTGTAATAAATTCGCCTTGGTTTGACACCAAACAAAAAGAGACGTCGTAAAAGTCCCCGTGTGAATTGGCTGTAAGTCGGTTTGTTTTATTGAAAATGTATTGGCAATAAAATTTTCTTGTTTAAAAAAACGCTTGCCGCTCTTTTTAAAGTAGCTCGATAAAGCACTAGACAAATAACACTTCCAAAAAGTTTTGCAAACTTAAAAAAAGTCTTAACTATCGGTTAGCCGGGAGTAACATTCATTAATTTTGTTGTATGTAAAGCAATTATAACGGTTATAGTTAGAAGTAAAATGTTACGTCTCAATCTGTAAGAAAAAGATTGATCTTACTTTTTTACGGTGAGGTTTAGTTACTATTACTCCCGGCTAACTGAGCCTTTAGGCTTATTGATTCACTTTCATTCACGCCGAGGTGTGACCAAATGTCTTTTATGCCCACACCACAATAGAGGAGAGGGTATTATACGTTTATGCTGGCGTGTGAAAGACATAAAAATATAGATATTAGCTGGACCCACCTTTTAGTATACCGTTAGATTCAGATTCACTTTCTAAGTCGATCTAACGATGTCTGGGCGGTTGGATGGTTGTCTGTTCATGTAACCTTGCGCGTAAAGTTCAATTTGGAAGATAGCTTAATAAAATTTGGTACAAATATTTCAATTGTCAGAAGGACAAATCCAATTGAAAATGATAAGAATCGGTCTATTATTTCACATGGCCCCTATACAAAATTCTTTCCGGAATAGTCTTTCTGCCTATAAACTATCTAATTATGTATATATATAATCGTCTTACCAAATTTTTTTTAAAATCGGTCCATATTTGATCATAGCTCTTATACAAATACCAATAACTTACAGCTATGTCGTAAGTGCCTTATCTTCCTTATGCATAAATGTTGATACTAACATCAAATTTGGCAACGATAACTTTTATAATAGCTACTTTGTTTTGTTAAGGCCAAAATTAACCATAGGTCCAATATAAACATCCTTTCCGAAATCGTTTTAAGACGAAAAACTCACAAATACGTAGATGTTCACATTTAAATAATATTCGATACAAACAACTTTTACATGAATCTTAAACTCAAAAACCAATTTTCTTTACATAATGTCGTGTAGGACAAGCCCGACAATACTATCATGGTTAATCTTTTAAGGTTGCTTTTCTGCGATACCTTATGCCCCTATAACGGTTTACAACTTAACTCTATCTCAGTTGAAATTTTGGAGTTTTTGTATTATGGTTTACAACTCTGTTTAAGTGCGGTTAATAAAAGCTTCAACAAATTACAACTCATCACTAGCAGGATTTAATTTCAACTCAACTGAGTTGAGTTGTAAACCGTAATAGGGGCAATAAATATGCCCGGGACTTAATCGCAATCGACTAGAGGCCAACCTGTTATTGACGCATGAAGAACTTTTAGGGACAACGATGCGAATGGGATTTAAGCTTTAATCCCGGGGAGGATGATCTTTAAGATGTTGTCACAAAAAATGCCAACAGGTTTTTCTCTGCTCCGCTGCTATCCAGCAGTACGTTATTTGCAGTGAAGTTAGATTACACCAGGTCCTAGGCCAGATCAAGACAGTTATTGCGTAGATTTGCTACTTTTTTTAAATGCATTCTACAATGTAACCTTGCAGCATTTTAAAATATATCGTGAGCTCATTATAAGTTTGGCGCATATGCCAAAAAATCGTAGTAGAGAAAAACGACAATGAAGGTTTACATGAAGTTTTCTGAAAATATACCCGATAGAGTTTTTTTGTTTTTTCACCACACCACATCTTTCGGCATATGTTGTGAAGAAAAATTTAAATTTTTGTACACGTTCATGAACGAAAGTAAAGATTTATTGAAAGTGAAAATTATGGTTATTTGCCGCAAACGCCACTTTGCTAAACTTATTTTTAAAAAGTAGGTTTTAGTGCTGCATTTGTATACTTACTGCTGTGTGCTAAGTTGTTCACATTTGATCAAAGTTATTTATGGGAATACAAAATTTATTATAAATAAGATTTCTGTAAGACTTTTATTTTGTTTTGGCTTTAACTACTTTTTTATACAGCAATGAAGCAAAGCAAGAGTGAAATTGATTTTGTACGTTTTTGTTTTAGGAATTTGCTGCATACGCGAAACAGTGGCTTGTAGAGCAAAACAATACTTTATAAACTTTAAAAAAGTTGATATGGAGCCAAATTAATGCTTAATATCTAAGAAACCAAAAGAAATTTCGTTAAACAGGTTTTGGATTGGGAAAGGTGGTATTCAAATTATAAATAACTCAATTTTTAAAAAAAAAAAGGTCGGTAGGTCAAACTAATACTGAGCTGACGATATGTTCGAAACGGTACCAAAAAAGTTATCGATGCATATAAAAAAAGAAAACTGTGCATCGTTTATTTACAACTTCGAGGGTTTAGTCCTACGTAGGTTTTGTATACTTATCCAAACACGTATTATCACTTTTTTATGAATGTATATCTTAGAGCATTTATTTAACCAGTAGCAAGTAATAAATAACCGTCAAAAAAATAAATATGATTTTAATTAGATTAGACACATTTATTAGAGAATAATTTGTGAAAACAACAACACTGTTAATTTTCTCAAAAATTTCAAAAAAGTTTCATCTCTTTTCTGCTAAAAATTATAAAAGATAAAAATGTTATTTTAAAATGAACCACAAAAAGTACATTCATATGTGGCACTTTAAATGCCATTAAAACATTATCAAAGTATAAATATTTGAAAAATGTGATATTCATACAAAACAAAAGATACCGTTTATGTCCACAAAGTAAAAGTCAAACATCCAGCCAGCATCATCCACTTGAAACTCTGGTTGCCTACGTAAAAACAAATGTACCTACTCGCAGTGCTTTAAGTACTTTAAAAGATTACGGATGCAGGGCGCTATTGCTGCCGTATAATTTAATAATGCTATTTAAGTCTGGCAATAAGAGAGAGAGAGAGTAACGCACACCAAAATAAAAATAAAAAATACCTCTTGTTAATTTAAAGCCCCCACCCTGCTCCACGCACTCACATTCATACATTCACACTAGTAGTCTACTTATACAAGTACTACTGTTTTTAGTTGTTTCATAATGTCTTTTCTACAATTTATCGTAAAATAAATAGAGACCACAAAAAAATTTAAGATAAAAAAAAACACAATAAAACCTCCAACAGCCGGAAAAACATACAAGTAAAAAATCTTATTTGATCTCATGCCTCAGTGAATGACTCTAGCCGAAATATCAATTTTAAATTGTATTTGTTAAAGTAGAATAAATAATAAACAAAAATACATTTTAATACTTGTTAAATAAACATCTTCATCATCATCATCATCATTATCATCAGCATCGTGTCGGCACGGCAAATACAATAAAATTTCATATTGATTGTTCAAGAGCCCAAATGAATTTTGGACAAAATTGTTTAAATTATAGATTTATAAAATGGCAGGAAAGAAGTTATAAATTCATTGAGACAAAATTGAAGACGAGAAAAATCAACAAAATTTCAACACGCCAACAAAAACAAAACGGTATAAGGTGAATTGTGTCTGTCTGTTAGTCGTTTTGTCGGCCGGCTAGATGATGAGGTAGGGGATAAAAATACAGATATAAGAAGATTTTATGTTATTTTGAAACGGCAGCAGTTTAAAAGGATAAATTTACTTTTCAAAAATTTAATTAAAATAAAATTTTTTAATTTCAAAGTAAAAATTGCAAGTAAAAATATAAACATTTTAACAATATTGACCAGAAAAAAAACGTATACATATACATATATACATACATAAAATATAATGATAAAGCGTGGGTAATGCCCCTTAAGTAGAGTTAAGTAAATCATTGTAATTTTTCAATTTTCTGATACGTCCTTAAAATCGGAAGTAACCGTTAAAAATCGATCGTTTAGAACTTCCCGGGCGAAATAAAAATATAGGGCACCTTATTTCTGTTTCTAATTCTTCTTTTTTATCGATTTGCTAAAACCCCTGACAGACATAGGATTTGTATACTATACTATCATGGTATACTACATGTGTGTCAACCTAAACTACAATTAAATCATGAAACAAAGTGGTATATTGATGGTTTATATACTACTGTTGTATGCATACCATGGTATTGAAACTATATGTCTGTCAGGGGTATAAGACGAACTTTGTGGCTTTTAAATTTATATCAACTGTTTTTAAAAGGTTTCTACCTCAGAATAGATCCAACAACGTAGAACCAACTTGTCCGTTAGAATCAAATGATGAAGTTGAAAGATAAAGTGGGGCTGCTTAAACAGTTGACCCGCCTAGGAGTATCCTACGCGCTGCAGGGCCCAATTTAATAAAACAAAAACAAGAGCTAACCTAAAAAAAACGGTTAGCACCACTGAATCCAGCGTGCCCGAATTTGGTCAAAACGCCTAACTTGTCTGTTTTTTTTTTCAACTAGCACAGTGTACTTATTGCTCCAAATTACAATATTAAAATTTTATTTTAAGATTATTTTTTAAAGGTAGCGAAAAAAATCATATCTTAAAAAAGAAAAAAAAACTCCTTCGAAGTTTCAGGATTTTTAAAGGACAGTATGAGGTATTATATAAAAATCAGCCAAATAAAAAAATAAGTTTTTGACTTAGTCCATTTTTAAAACTTAATATTTTGTATATATAACATTTTCAACATATTGTTTGAATATCAAGATATTGAAGAATTAAACTCAGCACATTCGGCTAATTCGGCGATATTATGACATTTTGAATATGTTCCCTTTAAGTAAAAAAGATCCTTCTCACCATTTTATTCAAATCGAAGGGGATCGGGTCCCACTCTTGGTCGACTCTACATGGAATTTGTTTAAAATACATTTTATGCTTTGTTTTTAATTTAAATCCAACAAATTTTTAATTTTTAGTGACATATATGGTTTTTTTAATATTTATTAATCACATTTTTATAGAAAACGACATAACAAAGCAAATCGAATCGACTAACGACGTTAGGGTTGCTGGTGTAAGAAACAATTTTCCTATATTTATAAACTTGAAACTTCATTTGAAATTTTCAAATCCCTTTCCCAAGTTACATAACGCGATCTACATCATCCTCTTTAAATATCAACATTAACTAAGAGCGTTTACATACATATATTATTTTTATGAAAGCATCCAAATTAACAATAGACTCATTTTTTTAATGAAACCGCCCAAATTAACAATAGACTCCCCTAAAGTCACAGCGTTTTTATGCGCAGGAAAAATTTCTTATTTGGAAGTAAGTGAGATATCTTAAGCATTTTCAGTACCATTTTGAGATAAAAAATGTGTGCCATTTATTAAAAAAATTGTTTAATTAAAAAAAAAAAAAAAAGTTGTATTAAAACTTTGCGCAAAATAATGAAATTTTAAATATGTGTACCACAGTGGACGACTAGACTCTGCGACTTACTGCTCGATAACATATTTTTTCACCAATGCACAATAGGAGATTTTGGAATTTAACTTTTTTATTTATTTCCGTTAGGCAATAAAACTTAGTACGTATTAGCTGCAGGCCGTTGCACTAATGTTTAAAAATGTTTGCAACATCCATTAACAACGCCCCTTATACTGTAGTTCCCATTGTGCCGCCATTTTTTGCCCAATATTATGACATAATAGAACACTTTGTGAATTGCCTATATATTTTTTTTTATTTTTTGAGACTTACTCGATGTTTTTAATAATGACGGTTAATATTTTTTAATTTTTTTTAAGGGCTTTCCACACGTTCAAAAGTTTTAAATTTGTAATAATTGAGATCACTTAAGAGGTAATAATTAAAACACTTGGCCTAACTGGGTTGTGAAACTCATAGCACTTACTTGTGAGCCTTAATGCTACTCTGCTGTAAGGCCCTTCAACCTCTGAGAACTCTTAAAAGATCCTCTTTTTTTATTGTTGTTATATTTATCTCTAGAAAATTGTATTTACCACAAATTTTACTTAAACAATGGGGTCAAAATTACCAGAAATAATGTGGTTAACTTAAAACAGTGTCCGTTTTCAAAGACCGAAGAAAAAATTAAATTTATACGACAAATATCAAAAATAAGTCTTTCTCGATAACGTTATTCAAAAAGTCAAATATATGTATTAAAAACTAATAACGAAATATGCTAACTTTCCGGCACTTCTACAGTCAAAGTTGAAATATGATGGATATTTGTAATTAGGTACAATATTTTTTTTAAATCCAAAAAAAATGGATGTTTTGTACCTCTGTGCAATGGCATTTAATTACCTTTTCAATAAAACTAAATTTTTATATAAAATTATGTAATTTCAGCACATTTATTTTTTTCAGTTTAACGTCGTAGATCTTTAAAAAAAAGCACCAGTATCTAGTTGTGTATGAATATGCCTTTAAAGATTATATTTTGGCGATTTCTAACTTCTAAAGTTCGTTCTACCTTTTTTGAAGTGCGATTTAACTAGAAAGTTGGCAACAGTGGCGGCTGTGTCTTTTCCAAGAGAAGGTGGAATGAACTTTAAATTGTTGTTTTCATTGTGATCGTCATAAAATATACAAATAAACAGCAGCAACAGATGAAAAAACACGGTTTTTCTTTTCTGTTTAAGAACTTTTTGATATTTTTTTTCTTTGGTATTGTAGTTAGTTGCTTTTTATATGCTTTTTTGTTGTAAGATGTCGTACAAGATATTTAATTTGAATATGCATACAAATGTAGGTATTACACACACACACTCGCGGACCTACACATGAATTTTACATAGACACAAAAAGTCAGTGTTGCCACATTCTGAATAACACTGTGCAAGACATAAAATGCGTGTGGAATTTCTCGAAGTAATTATCGAAACTAAAAAAGCCCATGGGCATTGGGGGCAACTTTAATCATGAATCGATTAAGACCATTTTCAGATGTCTTATTACGTTCTATACTTCAATCCTTATTTGCTTGTTATGCAAAATTTTTGAATAGTTCTAATATAAGACCTAACAAACAGAACAAACATTTTTCAAAAACAAATTGTATAATTTCGTATGTTTTTAAGAAATTTGACCGAAGCTTTTTTTTTTTTTTTTTTTTTTGTTAAAGCTGAATATACAAGATATGTTTTTTACATCTGACTTGTCGAATTTTCCACTGCAATATGCATACATGTCGTGTGTTACCTTTATAACATTGCTTCTGTAAATGTCAGATGCAAACTCATCTGACAAAATTGCAACTAGAGCATGCTTTATTTTCTTCTGACAAACCATCTGCATCAGCTGTGTCAGAAACCTATGCCGGGAAGAAATCGGTAGCGGTGGTAAACTATTGACGGAATCATTAGCGGACTGAAGTTAATATTTTATAATACCGAAATATGCATGATCATTTCACCATTAGATAGAAATTATGAGCATATACATATTAATAATAAATGTTTCATTATAATATTCTAAATTGGTATCTTCAAATTAAAAGAAAAAAAATTTAAGACAGCTAAGTCTTTTACTGCGCAATTAAAAATATTTCTGGCGGCAGCACGCTATTTTGAAACCGAGAACTACTTTGGTTTCTGCACTAGCTATGTGAAGAAAAACAGAGACAATGTCAGAAGCAAATTACATGTACGTTTGTGACCGAATGTTATAATCCTTATGCAAAACGGCAGTTTTGACAGACATGCACAATTACATATGACATGAAAAGATGACAAGTCAGATGTAAAAAACATGCCGTGCACATGCTCCTTAAGGATGGTAACACTGCAAATAATGTATGAGTGCATGTGTGTGTGTGCACGTATGAGTGTATAAAATTCTTTATATCTGCTTCTCAATTTTAATAAATATTCAATATCTGTGAGCACATACCAAATGTTTGTTTGCACAATGACGTTAAGTACAATAAGTAATGAGTAGGCAACAGGCAGAAGGCTGGCAGGCAGGCAGTTATAAGGCGGCATAATGGAGAATTAAACTAATAATTTGTATCTGAGTAGTGGGTGCATTGAGTGTGTGTTAGTGCGTGAGTACTCATACTGTATTTAAAGTACAAATATTTATACTACATGGTAAATGATGTTCTTTTTATTATTGTTTATTTATTTTTTTTTTTTAATTGAATTTTTTTATTAGTATTATTAACGTACCACACGATACGAGGGGTACAAAATGGTTTTCTATAATGGTCTTGCATACTAATTAGCAATTGATAATGAAATAAAATATTAAAAAAAATTCTAATAAAAAAATGTATGTATGTGTATAAATTCAATAAATAATGTTGAAAAGATTTTATTTTAAAATGAACTGCATTTCAATTAATTTTAAAATTTTGACAACAAAATTGAAAATAATTTAAGTATTAATGGCACTAATAAAGTTCATTTGCAAATAGGTATTTAAAAAATGTAACCCTAGTACTTACGTATGTATAAGTACTAGGGTTTACATTCCCAGGAGATCAGAAAATATTTCTTCCATTTCCAGGAATTTTTTTTTTTGAAGAATAATATGAAAAAGTTTTTACGTAAAAAGTTAATTACTGTTACTGGTATAGTGATAGTTAATTACATATAACTGAATTTGGTGAAATTTGCCGTAAATGTAACAAATTATTGGCAATAAATGACAATTTTATGCAATTAGACCTGAGTAAACAGTAAAAACGGTATCGTTTGTATCGGATTACCGAAACGTTTACTCATCGTTAATTCAAGAGTTAGTATGAACGTTTTAAAATTTCTCCGCTTATTTTCATTTATGAATATGAAGAATTCAAAAGCATTTTGCTTTTGTTCATTCATTTATAAGATTTTTGTCCAGACAAAAATTTTTTTTTTTTGAGTTTGACATTTTACTTTTGGGAGAGAGAGAAATTATTTTGTTTGGCAAGTTTTTTCTTGAATTGGTTTAATTTTAATTCTTGTCAGAACAAAATGAACTGAGATACCACTTGTTTCAATTTGTATATAAAAGTGTAATTGAGCTGCCACATCATATACAGCCGTATTTATAACAAAAAGTTAGCCACAGTTTGTACACTACGTACAACGAGCTGCTAACTAGAATGCCGATTAAAGGTCCAACTATAATATGCTTAAGTTGGCTTAAGCAAATGGGCGAATACATGTAAATCATATATGTCAAACCATTTTGAACTCAAGGAAACTTTTTGTTAAATTTTATGAATCTGTCATTTGCTTAAGCAAGGTGCGAAACAAATCGCACTTTCCGTACGGAATCAAATGTTTTTTGGTTTTGTTTTTGTGTTTTTAAATGCATTTGAAAAGTTTTTGTTGTTTTTTGACAGGAGCTTAAGCATATTATAGTTGGGCCTTAAGCCTAGCAGCTTGTAAGCATAGAGTTTATTTATAACAAACTTTTGTCCATCTGCTAACTAAAAAAAATCAACTCTGAATTTTAATGATGCCACATTATATTACTGAAAAATGCAACACGTTTGAATTAATCATCGCTGGTTTTGTCATTTTTTTTGTAAATTTTTTGTAAATTGGTCCAAGACTCACCTTGAAGTATACCGGTCGACTCAGAATTACTTTCTGAATCGTTCTAACGAAGTCCGCCCGGCTGGCTGTCCATGTAATCTTTTGCGCAAAGTACTGGTCGCAATTTTGAAGATAATTTGATAAAACTTGGTACATAGGTTCTAATTGACACAAGGCCAAGCCGATTGAAAATGGCGCGAATCGGTCCATAATTTCATATGGCCCCCATAAAAACTGCTTTCCGGAATAGGGTCTTTGTGTCTACTATCAAACCAATTTTAATGAAATTTAAGACATAGATCAATCTATATTTATATGGGCACATAAGCATTTTTAAAAAAATAGGATCAAAAACTATCTAACAGATTTTAATGATATTTTAAACATAGAAAGATCCTTCTCGAAAATTTGTTTTTAAATACTATTGTGTAGGGTATCATATGGTAGGGCTTGACCGACTATACTTTCTTATTTGTTTTTTTTTTTTTTTTGCTGAATCTTAAATAAAAAAAATATATATAATTAAAAATAATACAATCACTTTCTTTTTTTCGTCTATTTTCTTTAACACACTTTAAGAAAACAATTCAATATACATATGTAAGTAAATAGTTTGCTAGTTGTGCTGCAATTTTGTAGCATTTTGTATACATCTGTAAACCATATGGTAGCTTTGTTTTATCGGAAAAATTTTCCGAAATGGGTGAATCGTTCTGCAGTATTATTCTACAGACAAAAATATTGTTCGGAAAGCATGGATGTGTCCACCTTAAGTTTCTTTGATTTTTATAATTTTTGGTGTTTTGTTGTGCAATTGTTGAAAAACGTCCACAATGAAAAACAGAGCTGTTCACGTTCTTTTCACTTATCAGGCCTGTTCTGAATATCACTTTAACTCAAATAACGTGATTTCAAATCACATGTGCCTTTTAAAATCACACGTTTTATATTTTGGTGCTACGTTTTTGTGTCTTTCGGTGTGATTTTCAATGTTTCATAACCATTACTAAATTAAACAAACGTTAATAAAGAAAAATTTCCATAGAAAATTTCTTTTGTAAACCTTTATTAAATTTAATAATTGTTTATGAATACAGGCATTAAGATTTAATAATTTTCCAAAAGATTTTGAAAACTGAATGCTTTATTCATAAATACATAAATAAATAAATTAAAAAATAC
Organism: Pollenia griseotomentosa; assembly: GCA_963931875.1. Lineage (NCBI taxonomy): Eukaryota > Metazoa > Arthropoda > Insecta > Diptera > Polleniidae > Pollenia > Pollenia griseotomentosa. Next base: position 10,806,225 of record OZ007560.1, on the reverse strand, counting down.
AAAATTTTTGGAAGAAAATTCTGGAAATTTTTCGGATATTTCAAAAATATTTTCCCTGGGAATTTTTTCACAAATATATCTAAACCCAAGAACGTTCCCAGCTAGCTTAGGCTGTTTTTGACGACTATGTTTGATATACAACTCCCAAAAGAATCTTCTGATGATTATCTGACGAGTAACAAAAACAAAAACATCAAATTTATTTTTTTATTTATTACTTTTTTATAAATTTTTTGACACGCTCGTCTTTCAATCTTGGAATGAACCTTTTGCGGCTCTCTGTAAGAGTCATATAACAATTACTGAAATACCTAAATAAGAGCGTTTTTAAAATATGAAAATTCTTTTGTCAATACAATTTCAATAAAACAAATCGACCTAAGGATCTGTAAAAAAAGATTTTCCGACAGGATAGTGTTGATTTTGCGACTTAAGGTTTGTTTCATATAAATTGTATAAAAATTAGAAGTTTTAACATGAAAAAGACGCTTGATGCCCCTTTTTAGGTAGCTGAGTTAAACGGCTGAGCATTTCACGAGTTGTAAAATAATCCCTACATGAGTCTCATACGACTCTTGGCATGCTTTTTGAAAGACTCGTTAGATAATCTCTACATACATCATAAACGATTCCCTTTACGATTAATATAAGCGTCTTTCGCTGCGTTATGGAAGAGTGTCTCATACGAATCAGCACGTGTAACAGTTTCTCCCGTGCGAGGAATCGTCTACAATTAAAAAATGAGCTCGTCGACGATCAAAAACACTCTTCGTGAGATTCCCAGTAGACTCCTAGACGATTGAAAATGCTAGCTGGGTTATGTAGTACACATTCATATAAATTTTTAATAAGAAATCTGAAAACTTGTGGATAATATTATGTTAAAACAATTGTTTTGAAACTAAATTCTTATTAGTGATAAAATGTTTGAATTTTTAGTTTTGATAATTAAATTTCGGTAAATTTTCTAATTTTACAAAGTGCAAGAAAATCTTTGGTAAATGAACAAAACTTTTTCATTATTGGAGAATATTAATTTACAAATTTTATAAATCTTGGTTTATTTTGAATAAAAAGCATACAATGTTGTTTTAGGAATGTAGAACTTCTCCATGAATACCATTAAGTAAAGATTTAGGTTTTTTTGTTGGAGACACTAGCCAGTCGGGCTAAAAAAAAATTTCCGTTCCGGAACAGCTTCTCTTGCTACGAAAATTTGCATTATTTACATCAACATATCTGTAGCTTGGAGCTAAAAAGGCTAATGTCAATAATTGTTTTGAGTTAATCGATGCATTAGGTGTATTTTCTAACTTTCTCCTATTTTGCTGAAAAAGTCATTGCTAATTTAATCCAGAACAGCTTCATAAGGAGTTTTGCTAGCCAATGTTACTAAGAACTCTTTTATAAAAACAAAACTTTTCTCAAAAGTGAATATTTTGACAATGGCCCTTTTAGTTCCAAGTCACAGATATGTGTACATATGTATGTATGAGTGATTCATTCAAGTTAATAATGTTTTGCGAGTGAGGAATTCATATGAGACCCTGGTTGAAACATGGTTCTGTTGCCCGAAAAGTTTTAAGCATATCTTTAGTTTATACACAAGGCATACATACATATCGTCATTTTAAAGACCTAATAACCTATTAGCAAAAATTTCAAAATTAAGTTTTTTATGGAATTTTATTCCCTAAATCATAACGCATTTGTGTTCAAAATTTTGAACATGTAATGTTACAAATGACAAAGTTTTTGTACCTAGAGGACCGTTACGCACTAAAAAAAGAGAAAAATAAATTATCAAAAATCTCGATAAAAGTTTAATTTTGTTGCGTAGTGTAATTTAAACAAACATTAGTACTTTTTTTTTGCTTAAACCAAGGCGAATTCAACTACAGGTGGTGTCGCAACTACAACAATCCAAAAACAACAGAAACAACATAGGGCTTTTAACATTGCATTGTTAGTGCCATTAGCTCGAAATGTCAACCATTTTTAGCAAAACACTAACAAATCAAAACAAATAAACTCGAACTGTCAAAATCAGATGCCGTTTCGACACCACCTGTAGTTGAATTCGCCTTGGCTTAAACCAAGAAAAGAAATTATGTACATATGTATGTATAACTGTTATTATTAAATGTATGTATATAATATTCATATGTATAAAAAAATTGTTATTTATTCATACTATGTAATTAGTACTGCTGATAGGTTATTTGGTTTCAGTTTTTTACAATTCCAAAAAACCTAAGTGATTTCCTCAAGCGATAAATATTTCAGGTTTCATTTTAATCAAAATATGTAATTATCGTTTAAATACCTATTTTAAAAAGTTCCAATTTTATAACGTTTTTCACCTCTCCTGTTATCTTTTGAAAACTGCAAATAGGTTATTTCGTCTTTAAGGTGACGATATATAAACTAAAGATATGATTAAACCTTCTTTTTACTCCGAATTTAATTTCTATACCGTCCTCTATACAGGATCAACAATATCAGCCATATTCATAATGAATATTTGGCATGAAATTAGCACAAAGTTTGTACCAAGGTATACTGGATCGTGTGGCCACCAAGTTAGAAATTTTTTAAAAAACGATGAAGTCGTATGGGATGTCAAACCTTTTTATATAATAATTTTTATTTTTGTGACACATTGCATTCACACTATCACACTTTGTCATATTACTTGAGTTTTTAACATGTTATAATACAAAGTATAATAGTGTAATCTTGCCTTAAACGAGCTGCCAACCGATTGCCAACTTTTGAAAAACAGCTGTTTAATGTTAAACAATTTTTTTAAATTACTGTTTTTTTAATTTAATCTTTTTTTATTTTAGTTTTAAAAACTTTTAAAAATTGTTAAATATGGAGGAAAAGACAAAAAAATGACAAAATCAGCAATGATTAATGCACAACGTGTTGCATTGATTTATTAAAAGTTAGTAGATGGAGAAAAGTTCGTTATGAATTAACTCTGTGCTAACAAGCTGATAGGCTTAATCGGCATTCTAGTTAGCAGCTCGTTGTACGTAGTATACAAACTGTGGCTAACTTTTTGTTATGAATACGGCTGTATGTAACTTTAATAAGCTACAGGCTTAATAAAGAATTCATGAACCTTATTACTTAATTTATCTTTAAAATTGCGGCCGCAGATGTGGATGAGATTAATAAATCTTTATGCATCCTAAAAAGTTACATCTAATTTTTAGGTTTTCATACCATCAAGTTATTAACCCATTCCCAGCCATTGTACTCGCTTGGGTACAGAAAAAAGGCAATATTTAAGTACGCTTAACTTTTATAACAAAATAAATTAGAAAATTTTTGATGTGTTTTTGCATTCAACACATTGTGCTTTAACGACACACATAAAAAAATGTAAAAAAATGTATACCGTTATAGTGTATTTTCTTTTGTTCTTGTAACACTTTATCATTTTTGTGATTTTTAGCTAGGCCAGTAACAATTGAGGTGCATAGAGTAAATACTGTTTTGTTGAAACAAAAGTTTCTTATAAATTTCTGAAGAAGAGTGATTGTGTGTACATTTAAAAAAAAGTTACAAGAAAAATTTTTTTATTCGACAACGTTATTTGAGTAGCAAAATCGCTGTACCCAACCGAGTACAATGGCTTGATATGTATAATTTTTTTTTTAATTTTTCTTCGACCAAAATGGAATTTCAAGCCATCAAACCCTCAAGTTTTTATGCTAAAGCTTTCACAAATTTAAACAGCTAGATAAAGATGATCACAAAAGTTTCGATATAGCTATTATTCAACCAAATCCGGACTATAACACAGATGAAGAGGAGGGGAATGCTGAGGATATTCTTTTTGATCGCATGCCAAATGATTCACCAGGTGAAGTCGAAGGTTTTTTTTCGGCAGTGATATCAAAGATTATATCCCACTTGAGCAGTTGCGACAGACAATAAATTTCAAAATCAAGCAAAATAGCTCCTAAGTAGACAAAGAGACCTTGTGATATTCAAATGCATCAAACTAATTTTTTTTGGTAGACACTCCTCGAAATAATTCATAAGAGTTAAACAAGTGAGATTTGGTCTTAAAAATAGGATGCTAACGAGCAGTTCCGGTTATTTATACCAATTCGATACTAACTGTGCGGCCAAAGGTATAAAAGTAGAAAGATCAAAACTCCCTCTTGGATCCCGAGTCGTGCTTGATTTTATGAACAACGTTCCTAAAACTTTAGATTATGTTGCAAACAGATCTCAAATGGACTGGCTTGGGTTTCAACGCAATATTGCTCAATTTTATTTGCGAAACTATACCCAGAAGGTGAATGTTTCCAAATGGTCGCTGACTGCTGGCGTTGCAACTAGTGGTGGAAACTTCTTTCCTAAAAGGATAACAAATCAGTTACGATGTCATGAGTGTTATAACAGCATAATATGGGTATTTGAGCAACGCGATGTTGCTCTATGTGTTGAAAAAATATGCTTTAAAATTTTTCATAATTAAAAAAATAACATACTCATGACGCCATTGTACTCGTCCGAGTACAGCCCTTAAAACACACTTCCAGGAACTTTTTTTTTAATTTTTTGTTTTTTCTATATTTATTTACTGTATTTAAGTATAAACAAATAAATGAATTTCAATCTTTTTTGTTTTTAATGGTCTTGGCGTTTAATGGGTTAAAACAGTCTTTAAAAACGAATGCAATTGTTTTAAAATATTGAGATTAGTTTTAAAACATCAAAAGGGTTTTAGTGCCCTAAATTTTTAAATGACATCCTTATCTATCAGTGATTAAGACTAGGTCTTTTTATAAAAGTTTTATTCGGCAAAAGCTGATGCTTTAATAATTTTAGTTTGTCTTTGCCAACAAAATTATATTCCAAAATCAAATTTAATTATTTGGCTTTTTGCCATTTCTGTTTTAATAGATTTTTTTTAGATACTATTTTAAATATTGAACAATTTTTTTTAACCAACTCACTCACCTTCATCAAGTAAACGTTCGACATGATTGAAAACATTTGGGAATGCAGCCAACTGTTTACGATCCTTAAGTAGCTGAGCCAAGTAATCAGCAATACTTTGTGTACTTTGCTGTTGGGTTTGCTGTTGGAGTTGCTGTTGTGGAGCCGGTTGCAGATGCTGTTGCGGAATTTGCTGCTGATGTTGTTGAACAACTGAGTTGTTATTTTCACACACACTCATTGTGACGAAAATTTTGATTTTGTTTTTAGTTACAGTTTCAAAGAAAATTTATTTATATTATTCTTTTGAGTATCGTTGAACGATTGTAATTGCGGTTGGGAGAAAAGCACTGGAAATTTGCTTTGATTTCTTTAATAAAACAAGACTTACTTTTATTTTGGAAACTTTTACTTAGTTTCTGTTTTGTTAAAGAAGATTATTAAATAATTTTTGATTTTTAATTATTGCACAAATTTGATTATGTTTTTTCGTATATCCTTGTAACTTTTTTAATCTTTTTTGTTAGCGTTTATTTTAGAATTTTTAAACACGTTTATTTTGTAATTATAAGTGTTGATTATTTTGTTTGATTTTTTTTTTAGGCTGGAATTTAAAACAAATTAATTAGTAATAATTTTATTTTGTTGAGTTTTCTAGTAATTTTTAAATAAAATACAACGTTTTAAGAATGATAGTAGCCAGAAGAAAAATAACCTTTCTTTAAAAACACTCTCTTTTAGCAACAAACAAAAACAACTAAGATCATTTTCATAAAGCAAGAACAACAACAACAGTCATGAAAAACATTAAAACTGAATTGGAACTTTTCAAAGGGATTTTGTGATTTGTTGAGTTCTATTTTGGTTTTTTTTTCAAGAAAATAAAATTGAAAGAGAAAAATAAGAAACGCGTTCTAAAAATAAAAATTGATTTAATATTGAAGAATACAAATTGTAAAATAAATGATTAATCCACTTTATAAATACACACAGTAAAACAACAAAAATAAATCTACGTACACACACACAAACACCAAGAATGTGTAACAGACGAAGAAAGGAGAAACAGAGAATATTGATGTTTTTCATGAGAGTGAGCGAGAGAGTAAAATAGAGAAAGAGAAAATAAGATGTGCTTATAAAAAAAAGAATCAAAACAAAATTCTTGCTGTTACAACGAATAAAAATACAAAAGAGAACTAAGAAGAACGAAAAAGGATGCTGGTTTAAAGAAAATTTATACCTAGTAAACATCTTAATAAATTTAAATTTTAAATAGAATAATTTTTTGTTATCTTTTAAACAGAAGGATAATTTTTTTCAAGGATATTTTTTATTTTTTTAATTTATCTCATAAATTCATTTCAACATAAAAAGGCAGTATGTATGTGTTGTATTGTCAGTTTTCAGCATTTTTTATACACACGGAGCTATACGGCACGTATTACTACGAATACAAACAAAAAGCCTAAAACGAACTACGAAAGTGAAAGATGAACCAAAAGAAACTAAAAAAGTTTTGTCAAAAGAATTTCACTCGAGTTTTATTTTTTCTATTACATATATTTTTTTTTTTTTTTTTTTTGATACTTCCGACTACAAAAAAAACCGAAAAGTATTTTAAAAATTTCAATTCTTAAAGGTGTGTTTGCTGTAGAAACTTTTCTTTTTATTATATTTAATTTTTGCACTTTGTGGGTGTTTTTATGTGTCTTCTAATTTTATATTTTATGTTGTACTACTTCTAAAGTTGTTGCTGTATTTTTTATTCTTATAAAAAAAATTTTGTCTTGTTCATTCTTTCGTTATATCCATTTATCTATCACTCATTTCACAAATTTATACGTACAATTTTGGTTAAAATTCTAATCCAATTTACTTAAAATTTCTTTTTCTGCGTTGTGTATTGAAAATTCATTAATTGTTTTGTATATTTTTTTTTAATTTATTCCTTTTTTGTTAAATCAGTTTTGATTTAATTCGCATTTACGTTATGATAACCGATCCAAGAGAGTTAAATAATAAAACTGAAAAGATGTGAGCTAAAAAATTCGCTTTCATGTACGATCAGTTTTTTATTTCTTCGCCATATGCTTTGCTTCTTGTATTTCGTATGTTTAGTATAGTATTGTCTCTTTTACACTCGCCGGAAATAAGGGTTAAAAAGAAACCACTAAATTTAGTAGCGTATTACTAGCAGTGGTGTCAATTTTGCGTTAGCATATTGATAATTTAGATATATTTAAAATACATGTTTTTATATAATTTTTTAATATAAAAATAATTTATACATATTTCATTTATTATTTTTTTTAGATTAAAGTATTTTTCATACATACTTAGGTACTATTTTTAATATTACCTTTTAGTTTTTTTTAATAGTATTATCATGGTAATTAACAATATATGGTAAAACAGTTTTGGCGATAATACAGTTTATAAACATCTTGCCTATACGCAACTAAAATATACACATGCATTTAACCTAACGTTTTTTTTGAATTAAAAAAAAGTAATCGAGGGCCTAAATAATAAAAGCAATTGAGCCGAAATGAGATTTTACATTTGTTAGATACATATCTTTTATTTAAATATATATGTTTTAATTTATATTTAATTATTGTGTAGGATGTCTTAATTACACACACATGCTAAGACTATAAAAACCAGACCAGAAAATAATCGCCATACTTTGAGTTGTATAGACTGAGATTTATTTGATGTTTTACCTAAAATTAATGTTAATTGTACCTAGAGAAAAAACATTAAATGTATAACCAAATCAAAAACGACAACACAAAAAAACCAAATAACCCAATAAGGAAACTGATTTGTCACACACCGTAAAGTCTCACTACTTTCTCGATAAAAGGCAAATATAATAATATGAAATTAAGAGCTTAGTTAAAACTAAGGATGCGTGGAATGTGTGTTTTGCAAATGCGAAAAATCGAATAAAATTTTTGCAAATGCGAATACATAGGTATCTTCATACAGTATGTTGTATTATGAGCGTCGTTGTCGTAGTTCAAATCCAATCGTTTAAAAAATTGGTACATGTTATGATGGTCGTAAATGACAAAAAAAGACAAACTTTTATTTGTTTTATATTGTCATTGTAGTATACTTTAATTGATATCGGCAAAAATTTGAAATGACTACAAATTCGGTCACGGCTTCGGTCACGACAACGACTCTCGTAATAAGGTCGAGCATAAAATAGCTTGAAGATATGTGTACTTAGCAGGGTAGTTAGATTTGTTTCACCTTCGTCGCCAAATTATACACCGAAATTCGCAAAAATTTATTTTTATATAAAGGGTTCTCTACATTATCAAACACGTCTTACGTATTTTGTAGAAAATACAACCCTGTTGTGATAAGTTTTTATTGTTTTTTGAAAATGTTCGTCAAATTATGTACGCAATAAAATTAACAATGTTTCACAAAATTTACCAAATAGAAAAGTTTTCAAACAATTATGATAACAAATATAAATTTGAAATAAAATAAAAAATAAAATCTTTACTTATTAGAAACTGGGAATTATTTCCTTTCGTAGGTTACTTTTTATATTATATTCAACATTTTTTATTTTTCGAATTTATTCTATGAGCTTTATTTCAGTTATGTATTTAATAATGCTTTTTGTAATAGTTCTATTGCTTACATTTGTAGGAATGACTTTTATACACTACCAGACTATTAAATTGTATTTTCTTGTTACATTTTACCTTAGCTATCCTTTGGATAGCTAGTGTGACACAAAGAATGCTGATGAAGGCCGTAGCGGGCCAGAAAATGCATTACATTCTGCTGGTGTCTAATAATTGTAAATTTTTCTGTACATACAAAAAGCTTTATAAAATACATAACTGAAATTTAGCTCATAGAATAAATTCGAAAAATAAAAAATGTTGAATAATATCTTTACTTATTTTTATAAAATTTTAGATACAAACATAGTATAATAAGTACCAGGTATGTTCATAAGGGCGAGTTTTCATTATTAACTCATGTAAAATCAAAATAATTTATTTGATTTTTGACCCTTGTTTTAATTTTTTCTATATTTTTTGACGTTATATGGGTTTTGAAATTGAGAACAAAATTTCTAATGACTATACCTTGTACTCATTCTACCATGATACAAATGATACAAATAAGAAAATATTTTTAAAATATATGTTTCCCATATCGCCCAAATAATCGCCAACCATTTCAAATGTCGCCACGTCGCCAATCGCAAATTTCCATTGCCAAATGGGACAAAAAATCGACACGTTTGGCAAGAAATCGCCATATCAAACTGCCCTGATTCTTAGTTCTTTAAATATGTTGAAATTTAATTGTTGTTGTAACCGATTTCAGGTTATGTCAGATGAAACTAAAAACGTATGAATGTGTGAAAGCAATAATTATAAGCCGTCTGTAGATTGTCAACTTTGATAGACATGATCAATTGCAGATGGATAGTTCAACTGGCATAGCCACTTTAAAATATATATCGTGTAAAAGTTGCTTTTAATTATGTAGTTTAAATTAGATTTTTGATTCCTATACATTCGGGCTTGTTCGGGCGAAATGAAGTGAAATTGAAAACGAACGAGATTTTAAGTTTAATTACTTACAAAATGACCGTGGTTTTCCTGGTTTTAAGAGTTGTTCTTGTAAAGCTAATTGGTACTCAACAAATTAAATTGATAAAGTGGAATATTATTATGAACTTTTAGTACAGCTTGATTTCAAATCCACTTCATTTCAATTTCTAGAACATGCCCGATTGTATGTATTTTCATGTTTTTGATGTGTGCTTCAATTTATTTTTTTTAAAACGTTTCCAAATTTGATTGATATTTCCATTTCTCGATTTAAATATTTGCATACATTTTTAAGACTGCAAGTGCGAATGCAAAAATAAGCGAATTGTTCGCAAATGCGAAAGCGAACATGTGCCGCACCCTAGTTAATACATTTTTGTGAATATTTCGTGAATATTTTACGATTACGTTCCAAAAAAAAAGAAAATACGAAATTTAAAAAAAAAACATACAATGAGAAAAAAAATGTTAACTTTTAATAACCAAAAAATAATTAGCTGATCTTGCCTGATTCTTATGCTTTTTGGCATGCTAAAATCAAATATGAGCTCAGTTTTCATCTATCACGTTACATTTATCAGATAGCGGTACATTGTGTTTTTCGCCGTAAACTTCTTTTTCAGCCGCCATGTAGAGCCAAAGCCTGGTTCTATTAAGATTAGTAGTTTTATGATTTTAACAAGTTTTTACTGTATAATTTAAACAAAAAAAAATCGATAAACCTTAGCTACTATCGCATATTATAAATTCTTTTTTTTATGTGCCCACCGAAATCCCGAAATCTTTCAGATATGCGGCCATGTCACAGAGTACAATTCCGTTCAGAATTACAGAAAACTCCCATTCAGTTCATGAAAACAAAAATGTTTTCATTCCGAAAAATTGTTTCGTCATTTTTTGAAGCACCTAAATACGGAATATATTCCGTTCCCGAACGGAATTGTACTCTGTGGCATGGCTGAGGATAGCAATTTTAAAATAAGTAAAAAAATATGTAAAAATTCGGTAGTAACGATACGCCTTTTTGCTGATACGATACCGATATTCAAAAGGAAATATCGGCGATACCGATACGAATAAATAATTTAAATTTAAGGTACAATTCTGTGGCATTTTGACAAAACATATTAAGTCAAGATAAGATAGCAAAATAGTTTAGAAAAAAAACTCGTTGAAAAAATTATTTTTATTAAATTATTAGTGTTGTGGTTATTTTGATGAGCTGTTTATGGGTTTTAATCCAAATTTTGATATTTTAATTAGGCTATAGCTCATCAAATTTAATTTTCATAAAATTATTTTTATGAAGAAAGGAATTTTACAACATGAAATTAATAAAAATTTATTGATAATTTTTCCATTCTTGACTGCCGCTGGGCTCTTTGTCTGTTTCTTGTTATATTTCTGTCAGTAAGAGCCTGGGTTCGAGCCCAGCTGCAGTCAAGAATGAAAAATTATCAATTAATTTTAATAATTTTCATGTTGTAAAATTCCTTTCTTCATATAATTTAATGAAAATTAATTTTTATTAAATAATAAAGTAAATCAAAATTAAAGAAAAAGTACACAAAAAGGTCTTTGGTATGAAAGTTCGTATGAATAAAAACATTTTTTTAACTTTTTAAATTTGACTTAAGATCATATAAATATACTATCATTGTACGCCGTGCTTACATTTGTATTAAAGTGCGCAAATATGTACCGTACGGTGTCAGCATCGGCCGCACAAGTTGTTGCAGGGATGATCCCCATATATCTTAAGGTGAAAGAACGCAAGAAAAGGAAGATGGGCGTTAAAGATAGTCCTCGATATTGAGAGGTGAATAAGGAGGTAGAGTGGTGATATAAATGATTACGTAACAAAGTTGCTCCTAAGTCACGGTTACTTCGAGAAGTATCTTTACAGAATGAATAAACGCAGTTCACCATTTTGCATCTACGAAGGAGACGGCAGAAGGGAGTGGTTCTGACAGTAGGAACTATAACGGCGGAAAACATCATAGAGAAGATGATGCAACAGGAAGAGAACTGGCAATGTCCGGCAAAAGTAGACCTCGATTTAATATAAATAGCGGGCTTGGACGCCAGCAACAACGTTGAAGGCGTGAAATATCCACATAGGGAGCCACCTAAAATAAATGGGAAAGCGGTAATTTCCAAATTTCTGCTTAAATTCACAATTTCAGAATTGGCAATTTGGAATTTTTAATAAACATTTCTATGAAGTTGAAAAAATTACAATTTTTCAGAATTAAGTGATGTTTTTGTTGTTGTTGCTTTATTTTCTTTTTCCTTTTTTATGGTTTTAGGTTAAAGACAATTTTTTTTAAATTTAGTATGTACTTAATTTACCATGCCTGACACAAAGTACCACCTTACACAGGAAGTTTAGTGTAATCGTTAGCATGTGGTTAAATACTTTTTAACCCAATTGCATACGAATTTATTGCAATAAATCAATTTCAATACACCAATAAAAGATTTGTTGTTTGTTGGTTTATTTCAACAACAAAAGCAATATAGGTATTTATGAAAAAAGTAATAAACGAATTGAAATGAAAAAAAATTTACATACAACCGCATATTTAAGTTGAAACTACGCCTGTTATGTGTAAAAACGATCCTGTCTTATCTTTCAACCTTCTTTTCTCAGCCATACAAATTGCACAATATGATACAAAAAGACGGACACACAGCCATCAGACCAGGTTGGGCCAAGCCTGGCAAGAAATTAATGTATGTACCTGCCTAGAATTGTTTGTATTATTGTGCTGCTCTGGGTATGAAATGTGGTTGTCATTGTAATGCCATCAAAGGAAATTGATTGTTTGTCAGCACTTGAGCCACCAACACACATCATTTGAAATTTACAATAACAAATTTAGTTTTATTTCCAACTTAAAAATAGTATTCAACAACAGTAACCGTTTTACAAGTACGAGGTACTACTAGTTGACTAAAAATGGTACAAATGCCGATCATATGGATTATGGTGGAAAAAAATAAGGTGTTAACTTGAAACTAAATTTTTTTGTTTTTAATTAAAAGTTTATTTTTTGCTTTACAATTTTGTAAAAGCATTGTTAGGAAAATGTAACCATGTTAAGCAGATTTTAAAATTTTCAAATATTTTCATCGTTATTTTTATTTTCGTCCAGTTGCTCTCCTATTTCTATTTAATGTATGAACGTACCCTCGCTTGAATAGATTGCGTGCGTGCGTCGCCAGCATGTGCAAACTATTATATTTTTTTATTTTATTTTTTAATATGTATTAAATGAAAATACCGAACATATTTATTATTTGTTTCTCTGTTCGTTTTCTTTTATTTTACAAAGCATTTGCTATTTTATGTTTTAGCTGTTGAAATGTATGTGGGAAAAATTGTTTGCTGACTATTTTCATTTAATTTAATAATTTTTTTATGTTGTTCTTTTTGCTGCTGTTTCATTAATTTTTTTTTTAAATAATTTTGTTTTCGTTAACAAATGATTACCAACACTCATTATGCCAAAAATGTTCGACCAACTTTTACTTTTTTTATTTCTACTTTGAAATAGCAAAAGTGGCCAGAAATAAATAGCAATGTGGTTAATACACTGAGAGAAATTATTGGAATGCCTGCCTTTCCTAGTAAGCACAGCAATACGTGTATATCGCACTTGATTAAAGGCCCAAATACACTTGTCAAATGCTTGTCCAGCCGGCGAATTCAACGTGTACGTGTGCTGGACGTTATTTATATTCACCGTCATATCTAAATTTTTTTGATTTTTCATCAAGCGTTGTCGGTGTCACACTTCCAAACACATTTTTACTAATACTACCACAATGCTTGACGAGTTTTTTGATCAATGTATTTTGGCCTTAAGAAGTGGGTATTAGCCCGAAATTTAAAAATTTTCAGTAGAAGCAAAACACTTTTTTATTTTATACTAGCTGGCCGCCCCGGCTTTGCTCGGTAGCTGATTACTAATAATCGATGGAGCCGTTTTCTGATTTTAGGTAAATCGAAAAAAGTAGGCGTAAAAGTGGGCGGGGCAAAATTTTCTTTTCGTAAAGACCTAAGTTCTCAAGTAATGCGCTTCATAGAAAAAGTGGGCGTAAAAGTAGGCGTGGTAAATTTTTCTTTCGATGAAAATTTAAAATGAACTAATACGAACATTTGAAAGAAAAATTGGTCAAATCGATGGAGCCGTTTTCTGATATTAGGTAAATCGAAAAAAGTGGGCGGGGCAACATTTTCTTTCCGTACAAACCTAAGTTGAACAGCCATGGCGATCATTTTAAAGAAAAAATCGTCCTTATCGGTCAAGCCGTTCTCAAGTTATGCGATTAGCAACAGACAACATTTAATTTTTATTATATAGAAGATAAAGAACAAAAAATATGTATTTATTTAATCAGCCGTTTTATTACCAACAAGTAGACAAAATAGCACTATCCCTACAGATAATATTGGACTACGTGGTCCATTGTGACTTAAATGGACTGCTTACAACATGGTCCAATCTACTGTAATATGGACCATGTTATAAGAAATTAACATGCATGGTGCCAACAACTGCATGATATATACCTCTCTATAGTTTACAGTATTACACATTGGTAGCCCTGATGGTGTCCATTATTAATTGCTTATTTAAAAGTGAAAGTTTGTGAAATTTGTGAAAAAAAGGTAAACAAATTAAAAATACCAAGTAAATATATTTAATAATAGCAATTATACAGACTACAGGGCACGCCAATAAAGGCGATTAGTAAAAAATGAAAAATGCTTAAACTACCCCTTTAGTGTACTCCAACTGTAGTGGTATGGAGTACTTTTAAAACTAATCCACTTTAGTACTCCATGTAGTAGTTTAGGGACTACTTCGGTGGGTTATATAGTCCCCTCCTAGGACATCGTATTGTTAAATGGACCACCTTTTACCCATATATTTGGAGTAGTTGTGGAGTACTCCTACACCTTCATGGACTACTCTTTACATGCATGTATGGACTAGTCTCGTTATCTGCAGGGATGCTTTAACAGCGGATAGATATGAATAAACGGTGGCATGTAGGGTAAACAGCGTACTCATGTTAAAATGGCTTTCTTTTTCTTTTGAGTACGGAAACTAAAGAAATGGGGCATGTTCTCTAAATCGAAATGAAGTGGAATTGAAATCGAACGAGATTTTGATCTCAATTTTTTACAAAATAGCTGTAGTTTACCCGGTTTTCAACAATGGTTCTCGTAAAGATAATTAAATCCACTTCATTTCGATTTACAGAACATGCCGGATTATTTCTCTTCTAAAACGATAATTTATATTTTCTGAATATAGGCCCTGAACACTATGCTAAGTTAGTTAGAGAAATACAAAGTACCAAAAAGCCTCTCTTACAGAATCTCACTAACTCAGGACATTGCATGTTTAATTTTATGTTTCTAGGTCCAATACTAATGACAATTAAAAAAAGTACCAGTCAAAGAAGAAATAACTACAAAAAAGGCCTGTTACAGATTATCATCCACTCAGGACATTGCATGTTTAATTTTATGCTAATAGGTCTAATATTAACGAAATTTAAAAAAATTTTCAGGTAAAGAACGAAAAAGTACCAAATATATCCCTTTAAAGATTCTCCTTCACTCAGGACCTTGCAAGTTTAGTTTTATGTTTTAAGTCCAATATTAACGGAAATTCAAAAAGTACCAGTTAAAGACCAAAAAGTTCTTAAATAGAGTACCATCACTTAGGATATTGCGTGTTGAATTTTATGTTTCTAGGTCCAATATTAACGGGTTTTAAAAAAAGTACCAGTTGTCGAACCAAAAAGTTAAAAAAAGAAATTTAATTTTCCGTGTTTCTTTTTTCTTCCCATTGAAGTATAAAAAATTTCAATATTATAAGTAGAGTTTTTTTCCCGGACTTTTTCGATTCCCGGGAAAGCGGGAAATTTTTTTAAATTTCCCGGGATCCCGGGATCCCGCTCCATATAAATAATACAAAGTAAATTTTGTTATTAATTAATGAAAAAAACTTTTATAAAAAAACGTAAGGGAACTTGTTTACAAAGAAAGTAAAAGAAATGGTTCAATACTAAAAAATTTATTGAAGATTGAAATAGCAACTTGAGTTATTATTACCTCACGCCTTTATTCCCTATTATTATGCTTTTATTCAGTATTATTATGCTCTGGATACTAGATAAAAAGATAACATAACAATTTAATTCATAAAACAATAATAAGAACAAAATAAAAATTAAGGTTCTCAAGATATGAGATCAAAAAGTTAATTAATAAAATAGATAAAATATTTTAAAGAAATATATAACATTTTTTAACGGCTTAGAAATTAACTTTCTGACACACTCAAAGTCGTCAAAAAGTATATTCCTGATTTTATTTACTAATTATCATGTTTCCTAAAAATTTCGTTCATTTTTTACCGAGGTTGGACAAATAGTTAAAAGTGCACCGTTGTAGCATGCTTCGGATTCACAATCAGAAGCAATTTTTTCTTTTTGATAAACAAAGTCTATATCAGTCAAATGTATGTCAAGGTTGATGCAAAAATAGCATCAACCGGACTGCTTCTTTCAAACCTTTTCATTGCAATAGGTCCATTTGTAATCTTTAGGACAATGTGTTTTTCCAGTTGTATGTTGTAGTATCTTACACGAGTTTCCAAAATGTTATTTTATTTCGGTTTTCCCGCACTTCACGGGTATATAAACCAACACAAATTGAAATTGAAAATTTGTGTTTATCACCTAATAAACATATCGCTCCTTCATTGCATCCCTAGAGGGAAGCGAACTGACACCAAAGTAGTCCCGTGATAGGTCTTTGGTGGTAGGGACCGGTTCTAGTTCTAACACTTTATATGAATAAGAAATATCACTTTTACATGGGGTTGTCATTGGAGGGGGTCAATTGACACCATTTGACCAGTCACAGATCTATTCTCAATGAACGTGCTTAATGTCAATTACTAAAATGTAGTATTATTTCAATAAAACAAGTCCTAGAATTAAATTCAAGAACCAAATTTAAGAAAGTACCAAAAAATGTGTCACAGCACCGGTGAAGACTGTACTGTAATTCATTACTTTTTCTACCTTTTTGTTCTTCATAAACCAGTTAAGGGATTGGTTCTTCTTTCACTGGTCATGAGTCCTTTCTTTTTCTACTTGTTCTGTTTTCACAAATCCCAGGACCAGTCTGTTGGACCAATTGACACAAATTTCCCGCAGGGATCATAGTCATATCTCAAACTGAACTGAAGTTATAGCAAAACATATCTTCATGTCGGTACATTTTGAAAACTTTAATCGCATTTTGCCAAGATCGTATGTTTTTGTAGATATGACTATGTTGCAATAAAGGAGCGATATGTTTAGGTATCTCCTATTTTTAAGACTTGTTCATGGACAATGAAACTTTACTGTCTGCATCGTATTTTGAATATTTTTTAGTGGAACCTTATATAGCCTATGATTTTTAAAAGGTTCCAGTCTTCATTTTGTTGATGAAATTTTTAAAATCGGACCGGCAGTTCCTTTCTTTATAATACTTTTCAGCTTTATAATATTAGTATGGTTATAAGGTTACAAAAACTTCAAATAATTCTTATATACTTATCTTTACAAAGCTAGGACCACAAGGGAAGGTAGGGGTCTCTTTCAGCCTAACTAATAATATTACTATTTTCATTAATACATTTTAGCGTAGTAGCCAGTGTTGTCAATAAAGAATTCGAAAATTTCACATGACTCTGCTCCAAATTACACAATTGAATACACATACAAACCAAATAATAGCCTTGATAGAATGAAGTCGCCTAGCATTAATAAAACTTTTTAGGGAGAAAAGCCAAAAAATACTTATTTCGCTTATTATTGCAAATTAAGCCATGGGACTTTCCATAAGATGGTAAAAATATTTTTACTAACTCATAGCTGTGGATAAAAGTAAAAGTGTGGATAAAAAATGACGTGCGATTATTTTTTTTGAAAAAGCATTATTTGGATTATTAGAAAACAAATATGTGCAAATGTACATATTTTTTAGAGTTGGCATATTTTGTCGGAAAAAACTCAGTTGAGGTGTAAATTCTTAATTCTTTTATTATGGTTTACAACTTTGCTATATTGCAAAAATTACAACTGATCACAACCAGTTGTCTTAATTACAATTCAACTAAGTTGAGTTGTGAACCGTAATAGGGGCCAATATTTCTTAAACCAGTTAATTAGAAAGTAATAATTTTTTGGAATTCTTGTAGATGTTTCCATTTACCTGGTAGTATAAAAAGTGATCTTTTTAGATTGTAAATAATTTGGTTTCCGCTTGCCTTCATATTTTTAATACGATATGATATCAGAGTTTTCATTGTCAAAATTAGTTTTGAAATTTATCGTTGCCATTTGGAAAAAAAAACTAACGTGATTGTAATATTGTTGGACCATATTTAGCTTTTACAGACCTTATAATTATTAAAACGGATTAGTTTTACGTCATTAAAATCTTTAATAGAGTCGTTGCTAAAATTAATTAATTTTTACGGTTTTTTTTTTGAGCGTCCATATTTGTAATTAACATAATTAATTGGCAAATAAATCGATTTGTAACAGGGTCACTTAAAATTTGATATTTTGAATGATTAAATCATTGACGATAGTCACCCCATTCATAATTTTTTCATCCGATTAAGAGTTTTAATAGATTAAAAGAGTAACATACAGTTAAGGTGACCATACGTACTCTTTTTTAGAGGACAATCATCTATTTTAACTGGCTGTCATCTATAAAATTTGTGTCCTCTTTTCGTCGGCTTTTTCATAATCTGTCATCTTTGTCATCTTTATTTTTAAAAACATGATTAATATTTGTTTTAATTTTATAAATACATTTTTTCTATCAAATCGTATGGAAAATGTCGTGACATGCTTGTTCTGTTTATACTCCTACTGAATGAGTTTTTAAGTTTCGTTATTTTTTAACTAATTTTATTTATATACATATAAGTAAATGTAAACTTTTATATATGTTATTTTTTTGATTTACTTAACCTAGATTATTTATGTGAATGTAAATTTGTCTGTAAAATATGTAAAAAATCTTGAAGTCAAATAATTTTTTTCCTTTTTTCTTTATGTCCTCTATTTTTATTTTTAAAATCTGGTCGCCTTTATACAGTGTGTATATGCATCACTAAGTGCAGAAAGGGAACTACTTTAATACATAAATTTTGAAACAATCAATTAAAACAGCATAGTTTATTATGGATACTAAAAAATGCCAGTTTTATGTTCAAATCTCGTAGAGGGAAAACAGACTTTTATTTGAAGTCGTCTAAGATAATACTTATTACACTGGTTTCTTATAGGGTCCATACACAATACCATCATGATTGCTCAATCAAGTGATTGTGCAATTTAGCTTCAAGCAAACAATACAACAGCATGGTGGTACAAAATTCATTTTTAACCAAAAATTGTGTGGAAAAGGTTATAATAATTAACGATAAACTTTTCTACAATTTTATTGTAGGATTGGTTTTTTAGTTCACATTTGCAGTATTCCGTAATGTTAACTTTCCATAGGCAAGGCATTGTTTTATAAAATTTTAGAATATTTATTACATTTGCAAAATGGTATTTTTGTTATTTAAAAGCATTTTAATAATTATCTTCTTCTTTATTTGAATATTCGGTTTTCGAATGTTAGCAACCATACAATTACAAAATTTACATTTGAAAAGTTAAAAATATAATTTTTTTTTTTGTTAAAACTTTAAAATTGTTTTTTTTTTTTTTGTTTGAATAACGGTTAATTGAATCACCAACGCAATTAAAACGAAAATCGCTTAATTGTGCAATATCACCCATGTGTAGATAGAAAATAAAACTCATTTCTTTCATGACTTTCTTGCCGCAAAATAATTTGTTTTAACGTTTGTGGAGCAAAAACACATTAAGTAGAGGGAAGCAATTAACCGAAACATTTGCTCTTGATTTTCGCAATGCGGTCTTATTTTGCGAAATAATAATAATAAATTTCGTTTTTTAGTGCAATAAACCGGGAAACTCAATTAAGCGGGGCTCAATTAACCGAAAACAACTGTACATACTGTACTAGGGGTAGCCCCTTTTATAAGTTGAAGAAATGTTAAAACAATTTTGGAGACTGCAAGTGTGAAAGCCCAACTATAATATGCGTCAAATCATATTGTACTGAAGAAAACTTTCTGTTAGGTTTTATAAATCTGTAATTTGCTTAAGCAAGGTGTGAAACTGATTGCACTTTCTGTACGGAGTCATATGTTTTTTATTTTGTTTTTGTGTTTTTAAATGCATTTGACAGGTTTTTTGTTAATTTTTAACGGAAGCTTGCATATTACAGTTGAGCCTTAAGATTTTCAGTACCAAAGACGAATTTGAACAGCCCGTAAGTATAGCTGCAAACATCGATGCATCGTATTTTTTACCGATGTTTTTTATTATCGATGCTTATCGTGGAAACATCGACGTTTTTAAACATCGATGTTTTTTAGAACGATGTTGCATCCCTAGCTATAAGCACTTACAATTCAATGCAAAAAACCCTATGTTGTTTCTGTGGTTTTTGGTTTGTTGTAGTTCCGACACCACCTGTATTTGACTTCGCCTTGACTGGGGGTACATTTTCAAAAATCACCTTTCAAGTTTTAAATTGTTCTCTCACATAACTAAAAAAATTTTAGACTTCGCAATTTGAGAAAATGTTGCTCAACTTAAAAAGCATTCTAAGTAGTTTATATAATTTCCTATATGCAGGCTTTCAAGGTCATTGATTTAATGTAATTAATTTAATGCTGTCGTCAAACTGCTGTGGGCTGGAAAGCAGCTCGCGCGTCTTTGTCGTTATTTCTTAAAAGCGAACAGGCTTTTCGTGCGTTTATGTTTAATCTCGCATTGTCTAATGCTTTGGATTCATATAACTGTGCCGAGTTTCAGTTTATTGCAAACCGCATTAACCATATGTAATCGTTGTTGACCTCAAAATTTTAGCGTATTTGCTTTGTGGAGAACCGAAAATAACTCAATGTGACCTCACAGAAAAAATTTTCACCAAAATTTGTTCAATTAATTCAATAATGCTGTTTTAAACAATTTTTTTAATTCTTTCAATTCATTTGCCTTAATTGAAAACAAAAATTTTAATGTTTGTGTGCATATTTACAAATATGAAAACATGCACACAAACTTCAAAATATTTTAAATTCTCAAACAATTTTTTAATTGTTTCAATTAACTGTGTTGATTGAAAAAAATATTTTGATTTGTGTTTACGTTTTAAATAGCTTCTTTTACTGGTGGTCAAATTTCAATTAAACCTATTGATTGAAACTGAACAGCAAGAAAAGCTCAAACTTACAAATGCTTTAATTGATATGATCAATTTGTTTGCAGGCGGAAAATCAGTAAAGAATTTAATTAATAGTACAAATTTCTAACAAATACGTTAATTGATGTAGGTTTTTAATTTTTTCTGTGCTGGTGGAGAATCATATAAAACTCTGACTGCACAGAAAAAATTATTGCCGAATTATTTTCAAACAACCGCTTGTTTGAAAATTTTTTTAATTTCTATAAATATTTTTACTGATTCAATCAATATTTTTGTTTGATTTTTATTTAACCAACAAAAATGTGGACAACTCTTCAAAAATAAAATAAACGCGTTATTGGTGTCAAGTTTTCATAATTTTGTATGAAATATTTAACGCTCTTTAATGTTGTCGTCTTTTTGCATTTTTTTATTTGATCGTAAGCAACACTTCTTTATGTGAAATATAAGAACAACAACAAAAAACACACACAGTCTATTTTTGGACGCTTTAAAAAAGTGCAACTATAAGAAAAACAATAGCAGACACGACATTATAAGAAACAAAATCCCGTATTCAGTTTTTTAAAACTGTTTGGTTAAATACATCAAATACAAAAATAGAATGATGACGAAAAACATATCGAGTCGGTCTGCTGCCGTTTTTGGTTACATTTCTTCTTTAGCAAAGGAAAGGATACAGCAACAGAGAGTGATAAAGAAAAACATTGTGTTGTGTGTATAAATAAGACTTCGTTCAAAAATTATTCCAACAAAAAAATGTGTTTCAAAGCCAGTCGGCGGCTCTGCTTTGCCGTCACCTTCTCATACAGTGCTTACTTGTGTGCGCGTCATTGCTTGTGCAAAAACTTTTTTTTTTTTTTTGATTTTGAATTTCAGTAAACTTTTTGTTTGATTCAGTTAAATTATTTGTTTGAAAAAATTAGTGTTTTTTTTCAGTAAACAAAATGCAAATAAATTGTTTGAATATGCAAATTTGTTTGTAGGACCGATTTCAGACAAAAAATTGTTTGATTCTACAAATTTTTTGTTTGAATTGGAAAAATAATTTTTTCTGTGTGGTAGGGACCAAAATACTCTGGAGCGAATTTCGGAAGCTCTCGCCTTCCCAAACGAAGGTTAAGGTCGACTGAAGACTTGTAGACAAGGCTCCAAAATTATGTGATACCCTGGCAATATAACGTTAAATAGCTAGCCAACAAATTTTCAGTTCAAAAAACCTAAAAAGGAAAACAAAAAAAAATTATTTTCGAAAACATTGGTCCTCAAAGGAATAAAAAACGTAATTATATTATTTTTTCTTTCTTTTATTCTTTAGAGTTCATTATAAAATTAAATAGCAATTAAAAATATCCTTGAAAATTTCGAAATCCAGATAAACAATTAATACAAAATATTTTTTCGTTCTATTTCTTTCAGTGTAAAATAATACATAATTTGATTGGCAACATATTGCAAACATACCACAACTGGATTGTGAAGTTTTGTGACCATAAAACACCCCCATTGGAATTTCATTAAAGCCTATTTATAATGTCATATCGTCATGTTAGTTGTCTCCAGACAGTTCATCTAATCGGGGATGGATATAAACACAAAAATAATGCAACTTGCGAGTACATAAGTAACTACATACATACATTTGTTATTTAAAGTACTTATGCTTATGTAGTCATCTATGCATGTGAAAGTGGCTACAAGTATTTTAAAATTCAACGAAAACAAAAAATTAAAAACGAAAAGTTTTTAACTGATCAACAAAAAAAAATGTTGTTTTAAAGGTTTTGTGATAATTGTAACAACGCAAAAGGAAAACCCACATGAAAAATTCATTGAAAAGATTTTAAACAAAAGGCCTGAATGAATTCAAACTTGGATCATAAAAATTAAGACAAGTTAAAAATGAATGAATAATTTTTGAAAATATAATCATCTTGTATTGTTTTTTTTTTTTGTACATTTAAGTTTGTCATTCCGTTTGTATTGACACTAGAACGAACGTCAAACAAAATAATAAATACATTAAATCGCCCTGATTAAACCAAAAGTTATATTACATAATTTGTTAAAGTGGTATATCCTCCTTTATATTTAAAAATTTTGTGTACTCTCCTTGAAAAAACGCTAATTAGTTTACGGCAGGCATTCCTCGTTATTTGAACAAAATGCCAAAGTGATCTTTAATTTTAAATGTAACCAATCTTGAACATAGCAGGATGTGTGTTTAGGGCAGTGACGTTATGAAAAAATGCCAATAAGGCAAAGAAGGACAGATTTTTCGAAATCATTAATGTGTAGAGACTTTTCAAAAATGTGATAAGACTATATAAATTTGGCAAACTTTTTCGGTTTGTGGAAAATAGAAAATTTTTTTCAGGCTGCGTAGGGACTTTACGAAAAGTAAAGGGTGTTTTTTTGGAGTGATACAACTTTGAGTTGGCATCACTGCTTTGTTGAACCACCCATTTAACAGCTGAAAGTTGCTTTTTGTTTAGTTTGCTTTGACATTTCATTATGGATCGACCAGAGCAACGGGCTGAAGCACAAATCGATGTTGATTTTTATTTTCTATTCAAAATTTTATTTTCCGATGAAGCCCATTTCTCGTTAAAAGGGTACGTTAATAAGCAGAATTGTCGCATTTGGAGTGAGGAGAATCCACAAGCTTTTGTCGAAACACCATTACATCCACAGAAAATTTGTTTGGTGCGCTTTATGGGCTGACGGAGTCATTGGTCGTCATCCTGCTGAAATCACATCAAAATGAGATATTTTCTTTGGCGTATGGCAACATGGTATTATCCAATATGTTTTTGTATTCAAATCATGCCACACGACGAGAAACCCACATTGCTTGACAATGTTTTTTGTAAACAAGTATAAAATTCCTTACCCAAGTAAAATTTCTTAACAAGTATAAAATTCCTCACCGTTAGCCAAGCTAATAATGCATTTTAGCACAAAATCAACAAAATGTAACGGACTTTTTGCAACACCGATACATGGTATTTTGAATTATCGAAAACTGCTAATCAAAATTAAAAAAGCAACTATGTATAAATAATGGGTGTTTAATTTAATGCTATACGTCTGTAGGTGTGTGTTGATTAAAATAGGTTTTCCAAAGATCCCAGATATGATGGGGACTAGATTGTTGCATAAATATAAGTATAAATATTTATTTCACATAAAGTGCAAAACAAATGGCTATTTAAATTGACTTAGATCGATTCATCCTCAAATCTCAAATTTTTGCCAATAAACCTTAATTTTGATTCGGTTTATAAATGACCGAGTTATAGACAAATTCCTACTTTTTATTCTCCCAAAATAATGTTTTTTTTCACAATAAGGCCCATACCAAAAGTGAGCCAAATCGGTCCATTATTTCACTTGGCCCACATGCAAGTGTCCTCTTGAATTTAGGATTTCGGTACAATAGAGTCTATTAAAAAATTAAGCTCAAGCAGTCTCTATGTATGAGATTAACTTGGTTTCAAAAATCAGCAAAATCGACATATTGTTTTTAAGTAGTGCCTATACAAATATGCGCTCAGAATAAGGATTTTGGAACGATAATGCCCATATCATGTGAGATAGGGAACAAATTGGCTTTTAATTGTCATGGTGAAGGGTATATTTGATTCGGCACAGCCGAATATAATAACACTTACTTGTGTTTATTAATTTTTGTTAAATCGCACAAGATATATGGTTAAAAATATGTCAAGACATCAATATGTATATCTCTGTTACACTCTTTGCTTGTGTGTATCTCAAAGATTCTAAGGAACAAATGCTAGTGGGTTGTTTCTCTTGTTATATGTATGTGTGTATGATTGTTTCTGGCCTAACGCGAGATCTAACACCTACCTAAATGACAGACTAGTTGACTGACTATGTTAACTTTGTTTATTTCTATAATTTATCCATGTATGTATACAAAAATGTTTTGAACTTGTTTTATACTAAAAGTCGTACTTAACGCAGGCTGGTACATTTGCTTGGGTTTTTTAAGGGAGTTGATCGTTTTTTTTTTACAAGTTTTTCTTTTATTTAATGAGTGTGTGGGTTACAAGACTAGACTTTCTCTATTAAAAACTTGTAAAATATTTAACATTTGTTTAGAATTTTTAAAATAAACTCACATGTAGTAACACACACCCGCTAATTCGCACAGTCAAATGTTTTAGTTAAAAAAAAAAACAAATTTGAAATTTTATTTAATTAAGTGCTAGAATATTATTAGGAAAACAGCACATGCGAACAAATGCTAACAATGTGTCATACATACGTTTTCATTTGTAAGGTAATTTTTTGAAAAAATATATTTATTTTTTTGGTAGTAGCACTATTAGAAGTTGCAGTATTTAGTATTGCAATAAAACTTGTTACTTGCTTCTATTTTTGGCCACAATTCGAAAAAAAAATACTTGTGCATATTTATTTTGCATTTTTTGAAAAAAAAAAAAGTTACATAGCCCAGCAAACATAATTTTAAAATGTAAAGTATTTTCATTAAAAATTTAAGATAACTGGGCCGGCTCTAGAGCTGAAAAACAATCGATAGAACTATCGATAGTTTTGTTTGTCCCTAAATTTTTACTTATACATATCAACAACATGTATTCGTTTAGTGAACCAAACCGAACCCTATTTTTTTTATTTAAAAAAATAAAAACAATAATTATATGTTCCTAACTAAACCGGATTTTTCTAAATTTGTAAATAAATTAAATGGTGTCTCTGTATGAATGCACTTCTTCATTTGAACGTATTTTTATTTAATTTAATTTAATGCAAAAAAATTAATGTTTTTTTTTTCTCATTATTTATTTATTGAATCTTCATATATTAAATATGAACTAACAATAATTAATCAAATCTTAACCTAATACGTTATTTTATGTCCTGCCAGTGTGGCTGCAGTGTCTCTTCTTCTTAAGCGAGTGTGGCCGCTATCATTTAAAATATTTCGTGCTAGTGGGTTCGGATGCAATTCGAGCCTTTTTAAGTATTTTACTGCATATTTCGTAATCATAGTTTTGACTAATGGAACATTGAGATCCTTGTGAATATTTGAGTTTTTTACATACCAAGGGGCAGCTGTGATTATTCGAAGAATTTTATTTTGGCGCCTTTGAATTTTTTCTATATTAGAGGCCGAGGCAGTGCCCCATAACTGAATACCATAGCACCAGATTGGCTTTAAGATGGAGTTGTAAAGAAGAAGTTTGCAGTCGAGACTAAGGACAGAGTTTCTACCAATAAGCCAATGAATTTGAATGGCTTTTAGTTTCATTTGAGTTAATTTTGCCTCTATATGGCATTTCCACGTTAATCGCCGATCCAGATGTATACCGAGATATTTTACATGCGAATGTTGAGGAATTATTTGATTGTTGATTGTAATATGGGGGCAAGATTCCCCGCACAAGGTGAATGTTATATGCACGGATTTTTGCTCATTGACCATTATCCTCCATTGTCTTAACCATATTTCTAGTTGAAATATATGATGCTGTAAGTAACGAGATGCTTCATAACGGTTTTCGTGGACGCTTAGAAAAGCTGTATCGTCTGCAAATGTTGAAGTTTGGGTGTAGTTGCTTGTTCGCATGTCCGAAGTATAAATTAAGTATAATAGAGGGCCCAGGATGCTGCCTTGTGGGACTCCAGCGCCAATGGGCTGAGGTGAACTTAAGAAATTTCCTTCTTTAATAATAAATTGACGACGATTAATGTGAACTCTAAACTGTTCGTTAAGCAAAAAATCTGTATAAAAAACCGTTTTTAATGAACTCTTCAAGTTCACATTAATTAATTTTTTCATAGGACCGTATATCTTTAATATTACTTGTCTGATCGGGGAAATATTGGTAACATTTAGTGCTGGGAAACTATCGATAGTAATATCGATATTATCGATAGTCTTTAAATATTTAAAATATCGATAGTAAAAATATCAATATCGATATTATTATTATTTAAAATACAGCTATGAAGACATCTAACAGCAGCTATACACACACAGTTTTTTGCCGCAAATTTTTACTTGCTATTATTAATTCGCGCTGAATTACAGCAATGAATACAAACAACAAGAATGGCAAGTGTTATGGATTGCTTAGCTGTGCTTTTTACTGCTAATTAAAGGCCTTTAAGTCGAAATTTTTACATTTTTATATAGGGACTGAAACGTCAAATATTTTTGTAATGTTGTAAAAAAATGAAAGTCCAAATTCTATTGGCATTGCGAGCATAGGACAAAACAATGAACGACCATTAGAGGATAAGTCCGCTAGATTGATTACCTTTTTGGGTTGAGAATCAAAACCAATTTAGAAAATTATTTAAAGTTGCAATAGAATATCTTATAGTCCCTGCTACTTCGGTTCCTTCAGAAAGGTACTTATAAATTTTTAAAAAACTGTCATCTAAAATAACGTGCGTATCATACGTCTCATACGTTCGATAAAGTGATAAAAACAATGAATGAAGTTTGTCAACTAACTATCGAAAATGTCAAATGTTGCGACTATCAATAGTTTGGCAGCTCTAGCCGGCTCTACAGATTATGTGGGCACTAGGGCCGACTTTGGGAATTTGTCAAGGATGAAATTAGCGTTTAGGAAGAATGGTAAGGTTAGAACAGATTGTATGAGGGATTTGCTATTTTTTCAGATGGGTGGTGGATGAGAAGCTCGGGTTAAAGGGTCTACCTTGAGGATATTAAATGGCCATAGTATTTGATTCCTGACCACTGCAGTGTATTTCAAGAGTATGTTTTGACGACTGTGTGGAGTATTTCAAGAGTATGTTTTGACGACTGTGTGGAGATGTTCAGACCTACAGTAGGCTTTTATTTTGGAAAGATTTGGAAACGGGTTCTAGACGTGACTATCGCGGACGTTATGAACGGTGCTTAGGAAGACCGTTGACAGTTGAGCACATTTTGTGTCACTGACCTAGACTACAGAACAGCAGGTTGAGATGGCTGGGTAGGCTACTGGGTATATGCAGGACTATTGTGTTTAGTGAAATTGTTTTTCCGATGTCATCACAAATAAAATATTACCTAGAGTTTCGGTTCATGTAAACATATTTGGTACTTTTTATAGGGAAAGATGTCTCTCGACAGAATCTGAGAATTGTATAGATAGTTTATACATTTAATATAACATATCTATCAAAGTTACTTGTGTTTTTGACACATCGACCAACGAAAGCAACAAATAAAATACAATGTTGTTTTTTTGGTGTTGTTACTTGTTGTAGTATCGCCACCACCGTTTACATGAATTCGCCTTGATATCTATCAAAAATTATTTGTTGGGACATTTTGCAAAAACTTACTGCTGACATTCATACGTGCAAGAACACAATGTTTCTTTTAAAGTAAAGTAGAGACAAAAACGTATACAAAGACAATAATGACACAATTTCAAACTTTAAAGTACATATTCATAAAAAACAAACAAATTTAATCAATGAAATTACAGTGTTTGATATTTTATTGAATGAAGTACTTTAATCAAAACAAAGAAACCTAATTTGTAAGTGGATTAAATGAGTGCCCATCTGATCGTTTTTTATATATCAACTTTCTGCCTGTTTTTAGATGCCGTTTAACTTTCATTCGTTTAAGTTACATTTAAAACAAAATTTAAAAAAAATTTACTGCATACACCTTATGAATGTGCCCTGCTTTACCGAGCTTATTTTATAATTGCAAATGTAAATATATTTTATAATTTTTAATATAAGGTGCATGCATCTCTTTTAATTTTGTTAACTGTAAAATTAACAAATAATTTGAACTGAGCGTTTAAATATTTTTTCATTTTGTTTTCTAATGCGGCAAAATGATGACCATAAATGTCGACTAGTGTCGGCAAGCGTGGGTAACATTTTTATGTTCACGAGTACGATTGTATATGAGAAGAAGTACGAGAAAAATATTAAACGACCACGCTTAATTTAATGAAACACTATCGAAATTAAAAACGTCGATTATTGATAATTCGTTGAATTGTGTTTTATGGATTCCATTTGTTTTTTACCTGTTTAATTTTGGTCAAAATCAAATCAATTGAAACAGTTAAATAACTCACGACTCCATGACTAAATTTGTTGGCGAAAATACCATGTGGAAACACAAGAAAGAATCGAATTGAATTTCAATACATAATAGAAATAGAAAACAAAAGTTCAACTGTCAAATTTAGATATGATCACTGCAATAAATACAAAATATGTACATTCATATACATACCTGTAAAAGATGCATGTGTTTAATAAAATGGAATGGTTTTTGTCCAAATGCCGAATTGTTTCCTGTTGATTGACTTTTGGATATAAAAATAAACACCTTCTTAATATTTTTATATAGTAAATTTAAAAAAAAAAAAAATTCGAATAGTTTAAAAAAAACCTAATTGTTGGTTTGGCTTTTGGCTTAGTTTAAAATCATCGTTCACTTCTGTATGCTATTGCGACTTGAAATCGTCAAGAGTCTTGCGATTGCGATTAAAAGAACGCCTCTCTTGCAAGTTCAAGTCGCAAATGTTATGCGATGTGCGGGAGTCGGAACATACACGTATTTAAATTCAAAATGCTTGGCTTCGATTTTTTAAAGTGGTTTGTGTTTCGTAAAATTTAAAATAAATAAATATTTTATACCCACACCACAATAATGGAGAGGATTTTATGCATTTGTGCTGATGTTTGTAACACCTTTAAATATTGTTCCTAGACCCGTCTTTAAGTGACCATGTAAACCTTGTGCGCATTTGTGCTGATGTTTGTAACACCTTTAAATATTGTTCCTAGACCCGTCTTTAAGTGACCATGTAAACCTTGTGCGCAAAGTATGGTTCGCAATTTTAATGATAATTTGATGAAATTTGGTACATAGATTATAATTGGCACAATTACCAAGCCTATTGAAATAGCCGCCATACAAGCTTCTTTTCGTAACAGGGTCTTTGTGCCCATAAGCCATCTTATTATGTTGATATTTAGATACAATTTGGTCCAAGCTTATTTTATTGTGATTAAAATCATCTTTCCAAATTTTATTGGAATCGGTCCATATTTGACCACTGCTCCCATACAAATACTACTCCCGAAAAAGGCTTTAAAAACCATAACTTCCTTATAAATGATGGTATTAACACAAAAATTGGCGATAATAACTTTTACGATAGCTAGCTACTACGGCGTCCAAAATTAAACATAGGTCCTATATAAACCTTCAACTTAAAATCGCATACTGATAAAGATATCTAAAAAATATTCGGCACAAAGAACTTTTACATGAATCTTAACCTTATAACATAATTATTTTAGGCGGGTCCAAATAGCGTACGCTAGCAAAAATGGTTTTTATTTACTTTGGTATAGGGTATCATATGGTCAGCCTTGACCGACTATACTTCCATACTTGTTTTCTTTGGTATTACATATGGGAAGTCAAAAGTCTTCGTCGATAAGCCAGCTACGATTCAAGCTAACTATAAAGGCTCAGTTAGCCGGGAGTAACAATAACAGTAACCTAACCGTAAAAAAGTAAGACCAATCTATTTCTTACAGATTGAGACGTAACATCTTACTGCTAACTATAATCGTTCTAATTGCTTTACATACAACAAAATGAATCAGCTGATTTGCAACGTTACTGTTACTCCCGGCTAACTGAGCCTTAAGCATGTTCTGATTAATCGAGTGATATGAGAGATACCTGTAGCTTTGCTGGAAAGTGTAACCGACAGCGTTTTCGTGATAGAGCTGGCAAACTATCGATAGTCGCAACATTCGATATTTTTTGTTTTTGTTTGTTGACATACTATCGATAGTATCGAATTCTTTGTTAAATTGTTATCTTTATATTTTAAGTACTCAAGTAGCCATTTAAAAAATACAATTTTCAATATACAATTTCAAATTTGAAAGGTGATTTCTTAAACAATTACATGATACCAATGTTTCCCCGATTGGACAAGTAACGTTAAAGATATACCGTATATGCAAAAATTAATGTGAACTAGAAGTGTTCGTTAAAACCGGGTTTCCATACAAATTGTTTGCTTAGCGAAAACTTTGAATTCACATTAATTTATTTGCATTAGGCCGTTAATGAATAATATATCCAAAATTAAGGAGTCCATATCTTAAGTTTGGGTAAACTAAAAGGTGTCTCAGCAAGAGTTCGCTTTTTAAATTTAGAGTCAACTTTTTTGTGCAAGTTGCAAGTCTGAAACTTGGCAGCAGTCACATTTGTTTAATCCGATTATGCAAAATTGGACTCTTTACAGGTTATAATTTTGAAAAAATACGTTAAATGAAGAAGTGCATTCTTACTGAGACACCCTTAAATTTATTTACAAATTTAGAAAAATCAGGTTTAGTAAAGAACATAAAATTATTGTTTTTATTTTTTTAAATAAAAAAATAGGGTTCGGTTTTGTTCACTAAACGAAGGTATGTTGTTCTTAGATATAAGCAAAAATTTAGGGACAATTTCCGTCGATAGTCCAATGGAAATAAAACTACCGATAGCATCCTTTGCTTGTCAGCTCTAATTCGCGACCAACATTAAAGTGAAATTAATTTTATAAAGTTTATGCCAAAGATTATCTTTTAGACAGTTCTATTTTAAGTTTTTAATTAAAAAAATTTCTAAATGGATCACCACCCTTTATAACACAACAAAGTCGTGAGCAAATGAATCTGACACCTAATCTTTATGTAAAATTCTCCGTTGAATCCGAATGTGAAGTCAGAATGGTCAAACGTAGAACAGTTTTCGAGATATTCCAAAATAAACGTTATTGGCGGGGTTTAAAAAGTTGATGTCACTTTAATAAAAGTATCTTCTAAAATATTCGACGGATTTTTTATTCCTTTATTTATATTTTTATTTAAAGATAATTGGGGGATTCACAAGGTGTCATAAAGTCATAAGTCTTAAAATAATAATAACATGAAAAAATACAACTGTTGTGAACAACACCTCATAACTTAGTGTGCTATTTTGAATTTAAATCAGCTGATTTAAAAATAAAAAATAAATATTTACCTAACATTAAAATATTTTTTAGTTCTAATCCATGAATAATTAAATTAAATTAGATCTTATCTGACTATTTTTTTTTTTCAATTTTTTAGACGCAAATAATTTTACGCCGCATGTGTTTTGTTGCAAAAATTGCTAGCCGCATGTTAAATTCGGATATTATCCGAATAAAACGGTACCATCAACGGCGACGGCTACAAAAACTAATGCGGCTCGGCTCAGCCACTCAACGCAGGTCTCTTCTGATTAATTACGACAGCACAATAAACATAGCAAGCAAAGTTCTATTAATTTAAGCCACTTTTTGTTAACAAAGCAACAACAATATTTTTAAACCATTGTAAAATGTTAGAACATTATGACAATATAACATGATAGCACACCTTGTGAATACCCCATATGAAGTTACTTATACAACCACAGGTCGTTCGTAAAAATTCGTCAAGAAATGACTCAGTTACATTGGACCAAAATTCAAATTTCACAAAAAATTTTAATGATTTTTTGCAATTTTGTTCTTTTAAACTTATTTTTTTAAAACCAAACAATAATTTTTTTTTAAGTTTCATCAATTACGACGTGCCCAAAAGCATCCAAATTGGTAAGAAAATGACCAAGTTACAGAAGATTATTTGAAATATCCCACTTTTGGATTTTTACCAAATCACAAAAAACATACCAAGTAAAAACACATAGCGAAATGCTTAGAGCCAGTTTACATGGAGGGTCATGTCGCTGCGACACTGCCTGCGTTCTCTTTTGGTGTCCCTTCTTAAATCTGCTTGCGTTTACATGAAGGGATTTTGTTGCAGCAACAAAGCGACTTTTTGACGTTCAATTGACTAATTCTTTTTATCCCTTCATTCGTATAAAAAGTTGCCATATGCTAACTAATTGCTCATTTGTCAAAAGAAGCAGTGGCAACATAATACAACTATTAATACAGACAAAACTAAACAAATTTTAAAAACATAATGGCTGATCTTTCTAAAGAAGAAATTATTGAAGAGATTGTTGACTTAACTGAAATGGCTGTTGAAGTGTTCGGTCTAAATACATTGGATGCCGCACATTATAAAGATGTTCATATTCTTCATATTTTGAAATTAATTTTTGTATTAAATCTTTATCCCAGATACTTATTTAGTTTTAATTTGTAACCAAAACTCAATCGTTCATTTGTCTTTACAACTTTTTTGTTTATAATTTATAATTAACAGTTATTTATTTCATGCAATGTTGCCATAAATTATTTCCCAATTTCTAAATCTCATAAATTATCAATCTGGCAGCACCGTTCATACATAACATGACAATAATACAAGAGAACGAAAGATGTAAAAAAGAAATGTCAAAATTGTCGCATCAATTCGCATTACGTGCGACACTTATTACCCCGTACTCTCCACCACAGCCCTCACCGTAAAACTCGTGTCGCATGGGGCATGTCGCAGGGGCATGTCCCTTCATGTAAACAGGCTCTTAGTAACACAAAATGTGGGTTTATTCAGTAAATGTTCTGTATTTTGCGTCTTGTGGCCGCAAAATGTTCGTATTGAAATAAACTATTGCCCCATGCAATAAAACGTTACCATTTTTTTATTGTTTGGTATAAAAAAAAATAACTTGAAGAGAGCCAAAATTGCAAAAAATCGTAAAATTTTCAATGAAGCTTGAACTTTTGTCCCTTGTAACTCTGTAATTTCTTGACCAATCTTCACTAGCAATCCATTGTTATTTTAGTAATTTTATTATCTTTCATTCAAAAAATAAATACATAAGTCGTTTAATATTTTTGAAGATATTTGCATTTAAGTGACATCTTCTTTTTCAAAAACACAAATAACGGGTAGTTTGGATATCTCAAAAACTGTTCTACTTTTGAGCATTCTGACTTCATACTCGGATTCAGCCGGCAATTTCACATAAAGGTTAGGTGTTAAATGCTTTTGGGCAAAAAACTGTCACATAGTGTTATCAAAGAGTTAGGCTAAAATTTTTAACATGTAACAGTACCCTACAAGAAGACTACCGGTCATTTTACTAGTTATATAACCGGTAGTGTTGACCAATATATTGGTTAAAGTTTCTATTAGTTTAGTAAGAGCAAAATGAAAAAACTAACCGAAACTCTCGTGTACATGTGATTTTGCCTCTCTTTCTAACTAATGAATTCCACTCGACTACGGAACATATATCTGTACTGCTTACGCTGCTGCTTTTAATTAGTCAATGATAACCTAAATAGTGGTTGACACTAACTAGTTAGTCTTAACGTAAATATTGGTTAGCACTAACTAGTTATTCATAACGTAAAAATTGGTTAGTACTAACCTTCATAAAATACATTACATTTTTTCTAATTTTCATTTTTAATTAAATATTTTATTGAAAAAATTATAATCAAATTCATAGGAAATTAGACTTGAGAAAAGTATGTACCACGTATCGTTATTTCTGTGGCTGCTTTATGACGTTCCACTTCTTGCATGGCTCTGGAAATGGAGGTAAACGTACGTGTAACCAATTAATTGTGACCAAAAAATTAAATACATACTTCAAAAGTTATCAGGGTTTTTAATAACATTATTTGTTCCCTTATTACCACCGGCAAATCCTCAACGACTATCCTGGTCAAATCCACCATCCGCATGGCGGCTACCTGTTGGACGACCACTCCTTTCAATGACTTTTGTTGTTTCCTTAGAATCCACCACCACGTCCTATGAAGCCACCATCAGTACGACCTCCTTTACCACTAGCATTCTGATTACAGCTATTCGGCGGTGTCACTTTTTTTTATAGAAATTTTTTATCTCACTACTTAAGTAAAATTATATAATTAAATTAATTGATTTTTTTCTTTAATACCAATGGCAAATACTTAATTTAAGAAATTCACAAATTTTTACACGCGTATGACAAAAATATATTAAAATATTGGCATTATTTGGAAAATGATAGTTGTACCATTCTTACATATATGTTAGAGTGGAAGAACTAATGTAAAATTGTTGCAAGTGTGTTAGTAATTTTTTTAGTTTTGGTTATGCATTTCTTGTAGGGGTATTAACTTAATAGGTACTTAAAGTTTTGCTAAAAACAAGGTTTTACAAAAGTTTTGGTTGTTCTTTGTAAAATTATCATTTAATTTCTTTTTTAAAATACACACAGAAAAAAAATATGGTTGGGCATGGTTACGGCAACTACACTATGTTTATTGTAACAATATATTGTTGTCGTACACAAATAACACTACGTGACAAAATTTCAACAAAGTCGTGACCAAATGAATCTGACAGCTAATCTTTATGTAAAATTTTCCGCTGAATCCGAATATGAACTCAGAATTGTCAAAAGTAGAACAGTTTTTGAGATATTCCAAAATAACCGTTATTTGTGTTTTTAAAAAAGATGATGTAACTGAAATGCAAATATCATAAAAATTTTTAAACGAATTATGTATGTCTTTCTTTTTAGTAAAAGGTTATAAAATTTCTAAAATAACCATGGATTGCTTGTGAGGATTGGTCAAGAAATGACAGAGTTACAGGGGACAAAAGTTCAAGCTTCATTGAAAATTTTATGATTTTGTTCAATTTTGCTCTTTTAAAGTTATATTTTTTTAACCAATCATTTAAAAATCCTAATGTTTTATTGCATGCGACATTAGACTATTTTAATATGAACATTTTGCGCCCAAGAAGACATAGATTGGTACAAAAATGACAAAGGTACAGAAGATTTAGTAAATTAACCCACATAGAAATTCAAAACTTTCAAGCAACTTTTAATATTTATTGTTGCTAAAAATTTAGCTTTGTATATTTATTTGTTGTGGGTGAATTCAATTAATCTTCTGTAACTTTGTCATTTTTGCACCGATCTGGATCCTATTGGGCACAAAATGTTCGTATTGAAATAGGCTAAAATTTTATTTTTTGGATATTTGCATATCAGTCACATCATCTTTTTTAAAAACACAAATAACGGTTATTTTGGAATATCTCAAAAACTGTTCTACTTTTGACAATTCTGACTTCATATTCGGATTCAGCGGAAAATTTTACATAAGGATTATGTTTCAAATGCATTTGGTCAAAAAATTGTTACGTAGCACATAGGGGTTTTTTGCCAATCTAGCCGGACATTACTTTTTGTTTTAGCTTATATTGCTTCTTAAAAGCTATTGAGTGCCCCTAGATCGATGAAACTTGGCAGAAATATGTGATATTGTCATAGGCAGGTAAACCTAAAAAATAAATAAAATCGGACCAAGGAGGAAAATGTTACCCCTAGAAGAACTAATCCAACCTCTGAAAAATGCAATTTTTTTTAAACTTTTCCCATACTTTTGTTTGGCAAATGCAACTTTTAACGTCGGCGAAAGTTAAAAAACCTAAAATAAGACCCATGAGATCGTAAAATTACACTTTTCGCCCCCCGCCCCCTTTTGAGGGCGGTTACATAAAATAATATTTAAAAAAAATGTAAATATTAAAAGAAATAGATTACTAACGCCTTAATACTATAAAAATTAAATTTTTGAACTTTAATGGGTAGGGGGAGATATCCCTCCAAACACCCCCCCCCCCCCGGAACGACCCTGTAAAATTTTTTTTTTTTTGCTAATTTCCAAAACATATTAATTTTTAAGATTTTATGTGACTTTTATATATTTTATAGTATTTAATTTATCTGAAAATAATTAATATATTCGTAATAATAACTTATTTATAATAGTAACAGCAAATTTTATTTAAAATAATAACAACTAATTTATTTAAAATAACTTCTCTTTTGCACTAAGATGATGATGAGTGCCATGGTTCTTCTTCGTCTGCTTCTTCAAAATCCTCTTCTGAATCTGAATTCTCTTCAGAGCCAAGTACAGGTGGAAGCATAAAAGAAATTGCTTCTTTCGTAAAGGGTAGTGACTTTTTTTTTGGAGTTGGTCTTATACTAGTAATCAGTGGGTCAGAACTGAGCAAAAGTCTATTTATAACATCTTTGTTACACTGAACCCTCGAAAACTTTCTAGCAAAATTCTGCCTGTAAAGCCGAAAATGTTTATTTCGTGCCTCAGACGCTTCTTCTGATAATAGCCCGATAGGCAACAATGCCTCACTCATTACAGTTGCGCCATGTACTAAAATCTTGTGCATTGTAGGTGTCATAGGATGCCAGGGATATAGAGTAACGTAAAGTTTTGCAGTGTCTAAGCAATAATTGGCAAACTCGTGCAAATGGATTTTGTGACCACTTGTAATTACTTCAATAATAACTTTGATCCGGTAGATGAAATCCAATGCAATTCCAGTTATTTCTGCAGCTAATTCAGGATTGGAAAAAAATCGTCTGCTGGTGTTACCATCGTTGCTGTTTCCAAATCCAGTCTTCGGTACATCCACTATTAGCCCTAATTCACTTCTAAATTTTTCTTGGATAGTTTTTTTCCTCTCATTAACAATAGTTTTGTCCTCATCCGATCTTAATTGCCACTTTTTTACTGTGAGTTTATACGATAGGTGTAATATGCTCTCAAATAGACGAATTCTGGCGTGCAAAGTAGATAATCCGAAAGAAAGTGCATCTACGTCTATATCCCTTTTGATTTTCAAATTGTTAAATTCTTTTGAAGTAGCCCCACAAATATAGCACTTCATTGTGGACTTAGTTTGTGTTGCGGCATTACATACTTTTGCATCTATCATTGTAAATACCATTGTATGTTTTATGGAATATAACTTTCCTTCCATTAAAAAATTAGTGTTTTGTAATGTAGTAATGGCATCTTGTACATAATTAATTTCTTCTTGGATTACATCTACAGTTTCTTTAACAAATCTGATGCGAATAGGTCTACAATATCGCGGTGATGAAGGAGTTGGATTTTGCCATAATATTTTCTCCTTTTTTGCACCATATCTTAGTCGAAGCGGTACGAAACTACTCTGAAAAATATGAGAATCAGAAGCATCATTTTTCATCTTTTGCTTAAATTGTGCCTGGTGTGATCCATCGCAGCCCCATTTGCTTATTAGTTCGAGGGAGTTGCATTCTTCTATTTGTGAATCACATAAAACATCTTTTAAATATGTAAGTAATCTACTTGCAGTATGATTAAGCAAATCCTGAAGATTTATTTGAGCACATGTTTCCGTTACTTCAAATGATTCTTTTGGAGGATAGCATTCACTTTTCTCTCTCTGCAGAATATTGTAGCTAGGATAAACCTTCTTAGCGGCACTTCGGATTATTTCATATTGTTTTCGAGAAAGATCAGCTTCTACAAATATAGAAAGAGCCTTTAGAGGGGTTAGCTGTTTTACTTTATCCTCTTGTGCAGCTTTGTATGCTTTTTTTATTTTTGTAGCTCTTGCCGGAGAAGACACAATTTCTTTAAGCAGACCTGAGGCATCTTTTTTTCCAGACGTTTGTAGTTGTGTTTGGGTAGCGTGTATCAATAAATCAGCATCGGTTTGAGTTCGCAAGATTTCAGTTTTTCTTCTCTTACTTCTTTCGGTCAATTCAACAAACGGCTTTTGTAGTCGTTTTGAAGACGAACTCCCAAAAAAAGGTATTGTCACTGTTCCTTCCAGCCATTTGGCATGCATGCTTACAAATCGATCCTTTTTTCCTTGTGCTGAATGCCAAAATATTTTAAAAAAATATTTGAATTTCTTTAAGCATTGATTTACTACTGATATGTCACTATCTCCCTGACATTTTGAAATTTCGCACAATTTTCTAACTAAAAATTGTAATTTCTCTTCAACGAGTTTAGAACTACATTCTTGTATAATTTGGAATAACTCTAAATTCGTATACACTTTTTCCATTTTACTCTCGAAGCTTCAAAATGGTTCTGATAACAATTTTATGCAAAAACCACAATATATATTTAAAAAAACTAAGTACCTAGAGCCCAGATTTGATTTTTTATTATATATTATTTTTGTTGTTAATGATTTTAAAAGTTATGCAAAACAGGTACATTTATTTTGCTCTATTAAATAACGTCCTTTAGCGGCCGCACAGGTGGTTAAAACCCGTTACTTACTGTTTCGCACATCCCTTTTTTTACACAGGTAATATTAGGCTTAGATGTAATAATTTAAATAAAAACCATCTACGTACAACCAAAACATTTTATGACTGACGAAAGGGTTTCTATCATATGTACCTATGCAAGATGAGCAAAAACAGAAAAAAGGTGAAATTTTCAAAAAATCATAAAAAAAATGGCGCAACAACGCGCAACGTTTTTTTTTTGAATTTAAAAGTAGAGATTTCAAATTTTATCGTGATGTATAAAATTTTTAAGAACTCAGCGGAACTCACCTTCAAAAACCTTTTAAATTTTTTTTTTTTACAAAAAAGTGAACAAAAAAATCGTTTTTTTTAATTTCGTACTAATTTTTTTATCATAAAAAATTCAAATAAAATTTTTCTAAAAATTTTCATAATTAGCTGTTTATATAGTCTTTCACAGAAAAAAAAATTCAATGTAAAATCTTTATTCGTTTATCTACAAAAAAATATATTGTAAACCTCCCAAAACCGTAAAAAGTCAATGAACACGCATGCAATTTAATCAACTTTCCTGGTTTTAACAGTGTCCCAAAACCACAAATCTCAAGCAAAAGACTTGAAAATTCACTATACGATGCAGAACTTTGTTGTCTGTCGAGCTGCGTACTTAAATTTTTCCATTTCTTAAAAAAAATTTTTTGCTTAATGTCCGGCTAGATTGGCAAAAAACCCCTATGTGCGTAGTGTAATTGTTATTTTTATTTAACATCAGCAATATTACTGTAAACATATCAATGTTATCGCAAATATAAATTTGAGTATTGTTGACTGAAAAATAATTATTTTTCTAACAACTAAATAATGATAACTTTCAAAACTTATTATATTACTCACAACCATAACTTTCTATACATTTATCATAATATGTTTAAGATGCAATCAAAATATTTTTACTCTAATAATATTTTGTTAGCGCCATTTGTAAAATAATGTTGAATCAGTTGTGTCGTTTGTATTAAATATGACTATAAAATTAATTGTTAGTGAGTAGTGGTTCAACAATTAAAAAAAAAAATACAAATTAAAAAAACAATTTTAAAAAAATTAAAAAAAAAATAAAGAAAATGTATTAACATTAAAAAAAAAAAAATTGTAAAGTGCCACAAAATAAAACATCGATAAAAAAAATTTAATTTATTTTTAATTGTTCTGACAGCACCACTGTATCATAATATGATTACTTCTTACTAATCTTGTTATGATTAATATGACAATAATATGATTACTTCTTAACTTAGTATTATTAACAGGATAATAATATTATTAAGGGAAAAATATTATGATGTTATATTACGAATATATTTGGTCATAATATGATTCAATAATAAACGTAATATGGTGACTTCAATCATGAATCTTATCATAATATGTTGCTCTTAGAATATGGTTACCACAACCATGTTTTTTCTTTGCGTGTAGTTGATCTTTATTACCTTTCAAAGATATGAGAACTTTATGAAGC
Organism: Pollenia griseotomentosa; assembly: GCA_963931875.1. Classification (NCBI taxonomy): domain Eukaryota; kingdom Metazoa; phylum Arthropoda; class Insecta; order Diptera; family Polleniidae; genus Pollenia; species Pollenia griseotomentosa. The sequence goes on along the minus strand of OZ007560.1, from coordinate 10,765,639 downwards.
TGATATAAATCTTTTGAAATATAAAATTTTACTAAATACAGATTGTAAAATAGTTTTTTTTTATCTCAATAATTCCAAGGAAATTGCTAATGAACTTCCGTTTGTAACTGATACAGTTTTATAAGTTTACAATAAATAAATTTTAAAATTTTCGAAAACGAATAAACTGGAAAATGTAGTTAAGACGTGGGTTTGGGTTGTTTTAATATTTCGAGTTGTAACAAAATTGTAAAAAAAAAAACTTAAATGTGGTCAGAGAACTAATTGACTGACTTTGGCTTTAAAACGCCATCATTATCGGCATCATCATGACCTAGTGACAAATTCTTCATAAATTTCCCACATACAGACCAAAAATACACACAAATACTAACATACATATATTCGAACGCGTATTTGTAAAAGTGCAGTTGAGTGCGAATGGCATGCGTTAAGTGCAACAAATTTGAATGTCATAAAAAGCCAAACAAACATGAGTAAGTTTTTAGATCAGTGTGTGTGTATGTGTGCGTGTACTTAATTTGAATTTAAAATTTGTATTAAAACATTAAAAACAGCAGCAACAGTCTGAATGAAAACAAGAAGCGTAGGTGCAACCCACAGGTGTTTGCTGTTTGTTAGTTACTAATAACGCGTTGTTGCTGTTTTAGCCACCAAACAAGTTGTAACAACTTGTTGTTTTTTTATTTTCAGCCTTTTTTTAATTTGAACGACACATAAAAAAACAATAAACTTACACTTTTATCCATACATACAAAAATTTGTTTTATTTTTTTTTTGTTAAGAAATAATCATTATTTGAATTGTATTTTTTGTGGAACGCGTGCAATCTGAAAGAAATCAGAAAACACCTACTGAAATTTTAACCTCTACTATTAAATTGTTTTGAAATTTAAATGTTATACATATAAAAAAAAAAACATATTTTTTAATTACATACTTATTTCCTTTTACATGTAAAAGAGAAAATTGACAATGTAAAGTGGAGTATTACTGTCTTTTCTTAATTTTGTTGTCTGTTCTTTTGAAATTGTGTGCCAACTGATACTGCTGATGGCAATAGAATTCAAGCTTTTTCATAACTTTTTAGATAATAGATTAGTTACTCAGGATTTAATAAAATTCAATTATCTAGTTCTATTAAAATTGTAAAGTTGTAAAGATTCGTACAGACAGACGGTGGTCAGATCTAACAATATTGTCAGTGAAATGTGCTAATAATATCTTGCAACCGTGTGAACTTGCAATTTTGACAATAGTGTGAAAATTCTTCATTTCCATTGGCAGATCATTGTCATTGGCTGTGGAAGCTTATTTTTTATTGTCAGATATGCGAAATTTATGAACCTTTTTCTATTGGCAACGCTAAAATTGTAGTTAAAATACTTTTTCTATTCAATAACAATATTTCCACCTTTCCAATTTATAAAAATACACGCAATTTTCATTTTATGACAATATCTAAAAACAGATCTGACAATTCTTGCCATGCAATTATCTGACAACAATTTTTGTTGGCAGATAAATTTGTTTGTCAGACAATTGTCTGCCAATGAAATTGTATGGTTTTCTTACAATCGTCTGAACTCATGATTTACTTTTGGTTGCAATTTTTCTTTTGCAGTATATTGTCAGCACATTGCCAGACCTTAAATTTTTGTAAGATCTGACCAATGTCTGTATGAAGCTTAAAATTCGAACCAACAACCAACCAATGGAAAGCGACTATGAAGGAAGCCCCACAATTAATCTATTCAAATAATACTTGATGAGCGTTCTCCCTCAACTATCAATTTTAGGCAAAAAAGACGGTCCTATGCTCCTTGTTGTCGTTAAAAGGGACAAAAAAGGCAGTAATTAAAAAAAAATTGTGTGACATTAAACGGGTGTTGTTTACAAGTTGGCAATCGTTTGGCAGCTCGTAAACAAGAGATTGGCAAATTGTTAGTCAGAGTTGGGAAAGTGTATTCCATTAGTGAGACTCCATTACCTCCCAAAAAAAATCAATGTTTTGAGCGTTTAACATGCCGAAGGCATCATCGGTTAATTTGTCTTTGAATCCGAAGCCGGTGCCATTATTACCTTCAATAGCGAACGCTACCGGCAAATGACTCGTAATGTTTTAATTCCTCATATCATTGCAAATAATTTGGAGGAGAAATGGTCTCAACAAGACGGCGCAACATGCCATACAGCGCGAGAGACCATCACTGTGTTTAGCCAAACGTTTGGTGTCGTTTCATGGAATTTGTAAGCTAATAATACTAAAATTTTTAACATTCCATTAAATTTGATGTTTTATTTTTAAAAAAGTTCTATGCCTCTATTAAAAAACCCCCCTTATTTATGTATGTTACAAATGCAACAACAAATTATTCTCTACAGAGCAATAGCAGTTAAGTCCGTTGTAGTGAAACAGAGTCTCTGACGGAAACCGAACCCTCAACCCCCACGCTTATGGTCTAGCTCACTGCCAACTAGCTAACAGGGTACCCGGTGTAGCTTTAAATAAACCTTGAAGAATAATACAAATTATTAAATTTCACGTACACGCTAATTGTGTGCAGTCAAAAAATTATTTTCGTTTATGACAACAAAAGGTAATTTCAATATTTAAAATTCAAATGAATTTGAATAGTGGTTGGATGACCTTTTATTTTAAATCACAGACATAATTTGTGTTTTAAATGAATTAATTTAATACAAATCATTACAAAAAGTTTTTATAAAAAAAGAGAAACAAAAAAAGATTTCATTCATAAAATCAAATTGTATTGTAAAATGTAGGAGAAAAATCAAACCTACACATACTTAACACTCAAATTTACACTGCGCAAGAGTAACCTGTTTGACTGTGTGTTAATGGCTTAGGATTTTTTTTCTCTAATACCAACATTTTTATGTTTGGCTAATACACAATTACATATTTACAATCAAAGCCGCAGCTACAACAGGCCAAACAAAATTAATACAGTCAGACGACCCAAGAGTCAACCATTTTGCATTAGAATTTATGAATGAATTTTATTTAATCGTTAAATATGCTGTCATGTTAAACCGGTATGTAAACTAAACTCAAACACAACTCACATTTAGAGTGCACGTAGATAAATTCGAAAATATACTGAGTTCGACTAGCGGCACTTAAAATAAAATATAAAAAACAGACTGATTTCGATTTAATTATACCCTTCACCACAGGTGGAAATGGTATATATAGGTTTGTCATTATATTTGCAATTTCTACAATATTGCTCTTGGACCCTATAAACAATAGTGTATACGCATGTACGCCATTATTTTTTTTTTATTGCATAATAAGAATCTACATAACTGATTCTAAAGGTGGTAAAAATTTGGTGATCTTCTACTTTAATTAAAGTGGACAAAGATAATCCTAATTTGCGGCTCTACAAAGAGAATTGGGACTCCGAGGGGCAAACAATTGACATAATGGAAAAAAAGAGGAAGAAATCAATCACTTATAACTGTGATACCCAAAATTTGTGCCCCAAATTTAAGCAACAGCTTACCATATCTTCCTTAAAGTACAATGGTCTTAAGGGGCTGTGTATCAAAAATGCCATTCCCAAAGAATTTTAATTATTTTTATCTTAATCATCAACACCAGGGAAATACAAATTGCTTGGATGAGCCTGATGTGAAGGAGAATATTTCCGTAGATAAACATTGATGAATATTGCCTTTTATTCATGTATTTTTTAATTAATTAAAACTGTGTAAAAATTTTATTGCAAAACAATTAACAACGTGTCATTGAAATACCAAAAAATTACTGATAATTTTAAATAAAATGGATTGTTAAGCACGAATACTTTGTTTTACTGCATGAACATTCGTCCGACAATTTAAAAGTATTTCGTGATAAATGGTGTAAAAGATTCAAATAAAATAGTGTATACCATACAAAATAAAATAGTGTATAATGATTTTCATACTATTATAAAACCCATAAAATAGCCCAAGTGACATCATGGTACTTTGAATTCCATTTATTTGCAATTAAAGCACTAGTAAATTAATGAAACATCATCTACTAGTAGCCTGATTATTCCACCACATATTTAAATGACCACAACTTAAAAACATCAATTATTTTCTGAAATATAACGGTTTTCCCAGATGTCTAATAACACAAAAATTTGTAACTCCATTATCTCGAAATGGCAAAAAATTATACACTATTGTTTTATTAAGGGGACGATATATGTATATGGATTCTTATAAATAACTTGTGTTTAAGTTATAAAATATTAAAAATGTATCCAACAAATATCAAGAATTAACATATTAGCCACAATACTAATTATTATTAACATATTAGTTTTACGAGGAAGAAAAATATAAAGTGGATATTTGTAAACTTTCGAAAAAATACTACGCAAGAAATTTTACAAAAGTAAATATTTAAAAATTATGAATATATTCCCATAATGCATATACGAACATATAAATATAAAAACCCTTATATAGAAGATTGATTTCCTGAAAGTTCAAGAAAGTCTTTTTATATGTGTTAGCAGAAACATCAAGAGTTTTAAAAAAGTAAGGTAATTTATTATAAGATCGTGCAACTCTTACATAAAACGAACGCTCCAATATGGCAGATATTTTTGGTATCTTTAACTGTATATTTCGCGTTGATCTAAAAAAATCAAAAACCTGTACGAAATAGCGAGGGGTATGCAACCTATAAAACTTATAAAAGGGGTCAAGATTTATAAAATTAATGAACTCTCTCTACAAATCGATGGTTTTCTTCCGCAACCTCGTAATTCAAAAACAACTACTTTTCAGGAGAGACAAAATACTTTTTTTTTTACTAAATATTTGAATCTTTTTGCTATATATTCTTTCATAATCCAAGAACTAGGAAAACTTCCGATATTCCGCTAAACAAAAAAATTGCAAAATTGTAAGGCAGTATTTACTGATTACTTTTCCGGTTAAAACAAAAAATCGGAAAAAATCGAGTTACGTGGTTGCGGAAGAAAACCATCGAAATGGAAAACCTTAAAATTTTAAAACAAATGGTCAGACATGCTGTCTTATTCCCAACAAGTTTTTTTAGAATAAAGCCAACTGTTCCAGAATACCCCTTCAAGCCATATAGCAAAACTGGCATTATAAGTCCATGAACAATTTGTTTCTTAATATTGGCAACATTTAATCTGTACACACAAAAAAAAAATATTGTGATGCCAAATAATTTGAGCATTTGACGATTATGCTGTTGGGGTAAACAAAAACTTGTTGTCGTAAATGAAAACCTTTTGTCGCAAGAAAATTTCCAACAAAATTTTTTTTACCGCAACAACATGAAAGTATTTGAAGTTTTTCAACAGCAAAATTATTTGTTGCAAATGAAATATCTTTTGTCGTTAAAGGTTTTCCTCTGAAATAAATGCAAATTGAAAATTGCTGTTGACGTAAATGATTTGCATTTGCAGGAAATAACAATTTTTGTTGCCATAAAATATTTATTTTTTAAATCAAATAATATTACTGTTGTCGTAAAAAAAATTGTATTTGAACAATGAATTTACACTTTGGGACAAAAGAAACAGACTTGTTGCTACAAATGCAAAATCTTGTTGGGCACAATCCGAATGTAAATTCTATTTGAATCAAAATCAATTTCTTTTGGCACTACAGTCTTTTTTTTTGTGTGTATGATAAAATTGACGCAAAGTAAACCCTATAGTCATAGGAAGACATAACAGTGTAAAAATGGAGATTAACCTTTAAATGCACTTGGCGTCAAAATGACCCCACATTTATTAAATTTTGAAAAAACTGTTATAAGGTACAAGCATCTTGGTTATCAATACCCGGAGAAATTGGCGTGCCACAAAATGGTATTTTTATATCTAAAGAACAGTAAGAGATATATTTTCCAAATTTGGTACACATAGCTGGATTTTTAATACGCACCTCCCGCACAAAGAGATTATATATTTCTTATCAAAAAGTAATTTCAATTTTTGGGAATACAAAATTTTAATTTCAAAAGATTTCGTTATTCGTGCTTAATTCCCAGTTTTTATTATTAATAAAAACACTTGAAATTTATTGTTGATGGGATAAGCTATTCCTATGCGCATTTCACTGGTTGCTTAGGCCAGATCATCAGGAAACTTCATCCATAAAGATTTTAGAAAAACTAAAGATATTAAACCAAATAAAACTGTTAAGCGTATAAGACTTATAGCAACAGTTCTACTTGTAATAATATCAAAGTTTAAACAAAACACATCAACAATAAACAGTGGGTTTATCTCATCTTACATTCCCCACTACAATTAGTTGAAATTCTCTCAACATTAATTGTAGTTGTAAGTAGGTTAAGAAAAACAAAATAAAAACAACAACAACTTTACAAAAGATGTTGTCAATTAAGTGTTCTCTAGGCCGTGCACTTGCCTGTTTATTATCAAAAAGTAATTTCAATTTTTGGGAATACAAAATTTTAATTTCAAAAGATTTCGTTATTCGTGCTTAATTCCCAGTTTTTATTATTAATAAAAACACTTGAAATTTATTGTTGATGGCATAAGCTATTCCTATGCGCATTTCACTGGTTGCTTAGGCCAGATCATCAGGAAACTTCATCCATAAAGATTTTAGAAAAACTAAAGATATTAAACCAAATAAAACTGTTAAGCGTATAAGACTTATAGCAACAGTTCTACTTGTAATAATATCAAAGTTTAAACAAAACACATCAACAATAAACAGTGGGTTTATCTCATCTTACATTCCCCACTACAATTAGTTGAAATTCTCTCAACATTAATTGTAGTTGTAAGTAGGTTAAGAAAAACAAAATAAAAACAACAACAACTTTACAAAAGATGTTGTCAATTAAGTGTTCTCTATGCCGTGCACTTGCCTGTTTATTATCAGAAAGTAATTTCAATTTTTGGGAATACAAAATTTTAATTTCAAAAGATTTCGTTATTCGTGCTTAATTCCCAGTTTTTATTATTAATAAAAACACTTGAAATTTATTGTTGATGGGATAAGCTATTCCTATGCGCATTTCACTGGTTGCTTAGGCCAGATCATCAGGAAACTTCATCCATAAAGATTTTAGAAAAACTAAAGATATTAAACCAAATAAAACTGTTAAGCGTATAAGACTTATAGCAACAGTTCTACTTGTAATAATATCAAAGTTTAAACAAAACACATCAACAATAAACAGTGGGTTTATCTCATCTTACATTCCCCACTACAATTAGTTGAAATTCTCTCAACATTAATTGTAGTTGTAAGTAGGTTAAGAAAAACAAAATAAAAACAACAACAACTTTACAAAAGATGTTGTCAATTAAGTGTTCTCTAGGCCGTGCACTTGCCTGTTTATTATCAAAAAGTAATTTCAATTTTTGGGAATACAAAATTTTAATTTCAAAAGATTTCGTTATTCGTGCTTAATTCCCAGTTTTTATTATTAATAAAAACACTTGAAATTTATTGTTGATGGGATAAGCTATTCCTATGCGCATTTCACTGGTTGCTTAGGCCAGATCATCAGGAAACTTCATCCATAAAGATTTTAGAAAAACTAAAGATATTAAACCAAATAAAACTGTTAAGCGTATAAGACTTATAGCAACAGTTCTACTTGTAATAATATCAAAGTTTAAACAAAACACATCAACAATAAACAGTGGGTTTATCTCATCTTACATTCCCCACTACAATTAGTTGAAATTCTCTCAACATTAATTGTAGTTGTAAGTAGGTTAAGAAAAACAAAATAAAAACAACAACAACTTTACAAAAGATGTTGTCAATTAAGTGTTCTCTAGGCCGTGCACTTGCCTGTTTATTATCAAAAAGTAATTTCAATTTTTGGGAATACAAAATTTTAATTTCAAAAGATTTCGTTATTCGTGCTTAATTCCCAGTTTTTATTATTAATAAAAACACTTGAAATTTATTGTTGATGGGATAAGCTATTCCTATGCGCATTTCACTGGTTGCTTAGGCCAGATCATCAGGAAACTTCATCCATAAAGATTTTAGAAAAACTAAAGATATTAAACCAAATAAAACTGTTAAGCGTATAAGACTTATAGCAACAGTTCTACTTGTAATAATATCAAAGTTTAAACAAAACACATCAACAATAAACAGTGGGTTTATCTCATCTTACATTCCCCACTACAATTAGTTGAAATTCTCTCAACATTAATTGTAGTTGTAAGTAGGTTAAGAAAAACAAAATAAAAACAACAACAACTTTACAAAAGATGTTGTCAATTAAGTGTTCTCTAGGCCGTGCACTTGCCTGTTTATTATCAAAAAGTAATTTCAATTTTTGGGAATACAAAATTTTAATTTCAAAAGATTTCGTTATTCGTGCTTAATTCCCAGTTTTTATTATTAATAAAAACACTTGAAATTTATTGTTGATGGGATAAGCTATTCCTATGCGCATTTCACTGGTTGCTTAGGCCAGATCATCAGGAAACTTCATCCATAAAGATTTTAGAAAAACTAAAGATATTAAACCAAATAAAACTGTTAAGCGTATAAGACTTATAGCAACAGTTCTACTTGTAATAATATCAAAGTTTAAACAAAACACATCAACAATAAACAGTGGGTTTATCTCATCTTACATTCCCCACTACAATTAGTTGAAATTCTCTCAACATTAATTGTAGTTGTAAGTAGGTTAAGAAAAACAAAATAAAAACAACAACAACTTTACAAAAGATGTTGTCAATTAAGTGTTCTCTAGGCCGTGCACTTGCCTGTTTATTATCAAAAAGTAATTTCAATTTTTGGGAATACAAAATTTTAATTTCAAAAGATTTCGTTATTCGTGCTTAATTCCCAGTTTTTATTATTAATAAAAACACTTGAAATTTATTGTTGATGGGATAAGCTATTCCTATGCGCATTTCACTGGTTGCTTAGGCCAGATCATCAGGAAACTTCATCAATAAAGATTTTAGAAAAACTAAAGATATTAAACCAAATAAAACTGTTAAGCGTATAAGACTTATAGCAACAGTTCTACTTGTAATAATATCAAAGTTTAAACAAAACACATCAACAATAAACAGTGGGTTTATCTCATCTTACATTCCCCACTACAATTAGTTGAAATTCTCTCAACATTAATTGTAGTTGTAAGTAGGTTAAGAAAAACAAAATAAAAACAACAACAACTTTACAAAAGATGTTGTCAATTAAGTGTTCTCTATGCCGTGCACTTGCCTGTTTATTATCAAAAAGTAATTTCAATTTTTGGGAATACAAAATTTTAATTTCAAAAGATTTCGTTATTCGTGCTTAATTCCCAGTTTTTATTATTAATAAAAACACTTGAAATTTATTGTTGATGGGATAAGCTATTCCTATGCGCATTTCACTGGTTGCTTAGGCCAGATCATCAGGAAACTTCATCCATAAAGATTTTAGAAAAACTAAAGATATTAAACCAAATAAAACTGTTAAGCGTATAAGACTTATAGCAACAGTTCTACTTGTAATAATATCAAAGTTTAAACAAAACACATCAACAATAAACAGTGGGTTTATCTCATCTTACATTCCCCACTACAATTAGTTGTAATTCTCTCAACATTAATTGTAGTTGTAAGTAGGTTAAGAAAAACAAAATAAAAACAACAACAACTTTACAAAAGATGTTGTCAATTAAGTGTTCTCTAGGCCGTGCACTTGCCTGTTTATTATCAAAAAGTAATTTCAATTTTTGGGAATACAAAATTTTAATTTCAAAAGATTTCGTTATTCGTGCTTAATTCCCAGTTTTTATTATTAATAAAAACACTTGAAATTTATTGTTGATGGGATAAGCTATTCCTATGCGCATTTCACTGGTTGCTTAGGCCAGATCATCAGGAAACTTCATCCATAAAGATTTTAGAAAAACTAAAGATATTAAACCAAATAAAACTGTTAAGCGTATAAGACTTATAGCAACAGTTCTACTTGTAATAATATCAAAGTTTAAACAAAACACATCAACAATAAACAGTGGGTTTATCTCATCTTACATTCCCCACTACAATTAGTTGAAATTCTCTCAACATTAATTGTAGTTGTAAGTAGGTTAAGAAAAACAAACTACAACTACAAAAACAACTACAATTAATGTTGAGAGAATTTCAACTAATTGTAGTGGGGAATGTAAGATGAGATAAACCCACTGTTTATTGTTGATGTGTTTTGTTTAAACTTTGATATTATTACAAGTAGAACTGTTGCTATAAGTCTTATACGCTTAACAGTTTTATTTGGTTTAATATCTTTAGTTTTTCTAAAATCTTTATGGATGAAGTTTCCTGATGATCTGGCCTAAGCAACCAGTGAAATGCGCATAGGAATAGCTTATCCCATCAACAATAAATTTCAAGTGTTTTTATTAATAATAAAAACTGGGAATTAAGCACGAATAACGAAATCTTTTGAAATTAAAATTTTGTATTCCCAAAAATTGAAATTACTTTTTGATAATAAACAGGCAAGTGCACGGCCTAGAGAACACTTAATTGACAACATCTTTTGTAAAGTTGTTGTTGTTTTTATTTTGTTTTTCTTAACCTACTTACAACTACAATTAATGTTGAGAGAATTTCAACTAATTGTAGTGGGGAATGTAAGATGAGATAAACCCACTGTTTATTGTTGATGTGTTTTGTTTAAACTTTGATATTATTACAAGTAGAACTGTTGCTATAAGTCTTATACGCTTAACAGTTTTATTTGGTTTAATATCTTTAGTTTTTCTAAAATCTTTATGGATGAAGTTTCCTGATGATCTGGCCTAAGCAACCAGTGAAATGCGCATAGGAATAGCTTATCCCATCAACAATAAATTTCAAGTGTTTTTATTAATAATAAAAACTGGGAATTAAGCACGAATAACGAAATCTTTTGAGATTATATATTTCTGTATATCAGTAGAACTGCAAGAGCCAAAGTTTCCAATTTAGGTTGAAGCATCTTGGTTATCAATTTACAACACCCGACAAAATGTGGGCGGGATTTGACAAGTAGGCGTGGAACTTTACATACCAATACATTATAGATTTGTATAATATAGGCATTTCCTGGGGTCACGAAGCTTTTGATGTACAAATAATAAAGAAAACAAAAATTTTCCTAGCATTTGTTTTTGCGATTCGATAGCATTTGGGTAGCTGTATGCTTAGTGCAAAAGATGGATATCATCGAGTTTGAGTTTTCATAATGATAGTTATAAACATGTGGTCACGAACGTACCCAAAATAGAACTCAACTTTGGCTGACAGTAGTTAAATGTAAAAATCTGCGTAATGGAACGGAATATTCAAAAGTGATTAATTTATTTTAAAAGTGTATTAATGTAGGACTCCATCCAGTATTTACAAAATAAAATATCTCTCTTGGTTTTTGTATAGTTGGCTTATGTACCGGCCGCGAACGTACGATTTTTTCCATATGGTTTTTTTTATTATCACCATGCAGTTTGCCATTAATATCTTCAAATTTCCTTAACAAACTTAATACTTAATACTCAATTTAGAATTGATTGTAATGGGGAGATTAAGAAGAAAGAGTGTAAACATAACTTATTTTTTGCATGTTAAATAAGTAGTATATAAAAATGTCTTTAGAAGTAGAAAATATAAGAATATATAAAATTTTCCAGTTTCCAGTGCAATTTCCTCAAGTAAAACCGCTGAGATATGCTATAAAACCATTCTTTTATAACAACATGAACTTTTTTTTTATAATAAAAAACAATAAAAGACGATAATTATCAACATTTTATTTTTTCATCCTGGTAGAACATTCTGGGGAAATGCCCATATGTGACAGCGCATAGAGAAAGGGACCTAAGGGTAAAAAAAAATCAATTTTCACTTTTTTTTTTGATGTGGACATTATCTGAGCATCGAATGAGACCGATCCCATGCCCCAAAAGTGTTCCATCCCAGAGATATGCGCGTTTTATGATGTGATGGTACACCAAAGTTACACGTATTTAAATCTTTAAAATGGCTCTCCTGAACAAACCCGGTTTTTACCTTTAGGACCCTTTCTTTTTTGCGCGTCACATATAGAGAACAGCAAGAACTAAAATTTCCAAATTAAGTACAATCATCTGGGTTATCAATACACGACATCCGACAAAATTTGGGCGGGATTAAAGAAGTGGTCGTGGCACAAAAACAAATTTATTTCCATCTCAAGAACGGTATTTTTATCGGGTGATTTTTTAAGCTATTATCTTTTTGGCAACACTGGTTTAAACAGCTGACGCACGTTTCGTGTTTTGTTTCACTGTCAAACATCTTCAGTTTGGTCTATAATTTAACCATGAATCGTCTTACAAACGAACAACGCTTGCAAATTATTGAATTTTATTATCAAAATGCGTGCTCTGCTAAGAAAGTTCATCGCGCGCTTCTTCCATTCAGCGACGAAGCTAATTTTTGGCTCAATGGGTAAGTTAATAAGCAGAATTGTCGATTTTGGAGTGAAGATCAGCCAGAAGCTTGCAAGAGCTACCAATGCATCCAGAAAAAGTCACAGTTTGGTGCGGTTTATGGGCTGGTGGCATCATTGGACCGTACTTCTTCAAAGATGATGCGAATCGTAACGTAACTGTGAATGGTGAGCGCTACCGTAAGATGATATCCAACTTTTTTTTGCCCAAAATGCAAGAGCTTGACTTGCATGACATGTGGTTTAAACAAGAATGTGAAACATGCCACACAGCACGCTTAACAATGGACTAATTGAGAGGCGAGTTCGGTAAACATTTTATTTCACGTTCGGGACCGGCCAATTGGCCGCCTAGATCGTGCGATTTAACGCCTTTAGACTATTTTTTGTGGGGCTATGTTAAAGCTCATGACTATACACACATGCCCGCTTCAATTGACGCATTGAAAGACAACATTGAAGCATTTATTCATGAGATACCGGCCGAAATGTTGGAAAGAGTATGCCAAAATTGGACTAAGAGGATGGACCATTTGAGGCGCAGTCACGGTCAACATTTGCATGAAATAATGTTCAAACAATAAATTATATGGACCGTACTATCGATTCAAATAAATATTTTATGCATTTTTCTGAATTTTATGTTTTTTTTTTTAAACTTTCCTATAGCTCTTAAAAAATCACCCTTTATTACTTTCTGTTCTTATCGCACCATGGTGAAAGGTATATAAGATTCGGCATAGTCGACTATAGAACTCTTACTTGTTTTTTAATAATTCTTTGATAATGCAAACGCCATTACATGTTTTTTGAATAAACAAAAATAAAAAGCAAGTCTTTAGTTAAAGTAAGTTAAGTTATTTTGTTATTGTATACAAAAACTTTTGCAGAATTTGTTTTTACTTTTTAAAGGGTGTTTTTTATAGAGTGGCACAAGTTTAAATCATAATAAAAGAAGGGACAAATTTTTAATATCAATGACACGGTCTTTATTGGAAATAAAATTGATGTTTAAATATGATTTCTGTCATGTGGCCGCCACGGCTGGCGCTTAGCAGGCACAATCTGGAACCTTAATTTTTAACAACTTTTCGCAGCATTTGCGGTCATATTTCGCCGATAACTCTTCGAATGTTGATTTCCAGGTGTTCAATTGTTTGTGGCTTATCGACGTAGTCAAGTGATTTAACATAGCCCTAAAGAAAACAATCCAAAGTGGTTAAATCTTTGTGGCCAATTAATTGGGCCATTACGTGAAATTATTTTTTCTGTGCGTGCGGGTGAATTGTCGGCGCTTACGATGGTCCATTGTCCTTTATTCCTGCACAAGTTGAATCTTGAAGGCTTTTAAGCCAAGATCTTTTCGTAAAATCGTTCATAAAGTGGAAGGACACAACCCCAGTTGCTGAGAACGGCGACGTATTGATTGATCAGGATCAACTTCAACGCTTTCCTGTATAGCGGCTACATCTTTTTCAGTCCGCACTGTTCGGCGTCTCACGGGATGCACATTATCAGTAACAGTAAATGTGGTCCGAAAACGATCTATTGTTCTTCGAATAAGCCGCTCTGAAGGACGATTATGTACGCCATAAAATGGAAGAAGTGCACGATGAATTTGACGAATAGAACAATTATTTTTATTAAAAATTTCAACAATTTGCACGTATTGCTCTGGTGTAATTCGATTCATATTGAAATTTCAAAGCAAACTAAACAAAAAGCAACTATCAGATGTTAAATGGGTGCTCAAATAAAGCACTGATGCCAACTCAAAGTTGTGACACTCTAAAAAAAACACGATTTATATACATCAATTAAAAGAAAAACTTGAAACATTGTTACGATTAACTATATCTTAAGATAGTGTTTTAAAGGCATTTGCTGCCACATACATATGTAAGTGAACTATTAAAAATATATAATAATGGATTCCTTTAATGGTTTCTGTCACCAAAAGATGACTAATTGTTAGTAAAGAAAAATACTTTAAGCAACAGTTCAAAATTTAATAGAACACTTTTTTTGTAAACACAATATTCGGATTTAGTGCCTAATTTCTGATATTCCTGATTCAGTTTTCGAAGAAGTGCTTGGAAATAATCAAAAATTAACCTTGGCATATTAGTAAAGGGTAATAAACATATGTTCTTTGCCATATTTAATTTACAGTCTTAAGTTGTGTCTATCAAGGTTCAAAAAATGAAATTCTAGATTTAAATCTGTTAAATTTAACTCAGAAACCAAAATAAGTAGATTTTTAAACAATGTTTGCATGGTTTATTAACAGCATATCAAAGATCTTTATGGATTAAATAGAAAAATTTCAAACAGCATGTACCCACACTAAAACTACATTCAACATGGGGCAAACAAAACGAATTATTCACAAATAACAAGTTTTTCATTTAAACTGAACGAACAACGATTTAAAGAAACGAACGTTTGCCCAATAAGTATGAATATTCTTAAATTTTGAACTGTGTATGTACAATGGAATTGGTGTAAAATAAAAAAAAATCTTAAAATCTTTGTTAGTGGGTAACTGTGTTAAAGTGCGTTGGTTTTCGTTGTGTTAATGAAATGTTAAAACAAAAACAAACAGTTGCAATACAATATTGAATATATTTTTTAAAAAGTATGCCTACACCAACTGAAGAAATGAAATTTACTCCAGAAGAAGCATTTGCACTATTTTTGGATTTAAAACTGACAAAAAATCAGTATACAGAACTGCGAAAGCGAACCAATGAAAAAAATTGTGGAATCTTTCTAGGATATCGAGATTTAGTTTTTGTCAAAAAAGAGTGCTTATCTTCACAAACGGCTATTAGTGTAACTTCAAGTTCAGCAGAAGTAAAATTGCAGGCTCTTCTCGAACACACTGCCGAACGATTATTAAATACAATTGATGCTGACTGTTTAAAAAAACTTAAAAATTGCAACATCACTTTATTTTCTAAATGGGGATGTGATGGAAGCTCTGGTCAGAAACAATACAAGCAATGTAATTCAGAAAACTCATCTGATGCTAACAAGAAGCTAAACAACTTCTTAAAAGCTTTGTTAGTGGGTAACTGTGTTAAAGTGCGTTGGTTTTCGTTGTGTTAATGAAATGTTAAAACAAAAACAAACAGTTGCAATACAATATTGAATATATTTTTTAGTGTGCAACATTTGAGTTGTTAATAAGTCCCAGCTAGTTTTTCTTTATTCTCATAAATTTAGAGTTTTTTTTTTTTTTGTTGTGAGTTAATTTAAATTAAAGTTATTTAAAGTTTTTACCAAAACTTTATTTTTTAAATTGGAATTTTAAGACCGTCCAAAAACGCATGTTGTTAGAATCAGAATTGAAATCGGCAAAAAATTTAATTTTGGTGTCACAAAAACAGGGGCCTAATTCTGGCAATCGTGATCGAGTAATTTCTCGATTCGAAAGCAATTTTATCTCAGTCGATACTGAACGTATCAAAATTATTTTTTCAGTATTGTGAAACTCAAATTAATGCTTTACAACACTGAAAAAATAATTCCAATTCGTTCGGTATTGACTGAAATAATTAGATTTTAAATTGCTTTCGAATCGAGAAATTACTCGATCACGACTGCCAGAATCAGGCCCCTGATCTTATTGGTTTTATGTTTGAATCAGAATCGTTATAAGAATTTGGTGTCATAGAATCTGTTATTGTTTTTTTTTTTTTTTATCAGAATCAATCCGGCGCACACTGGTTCATATTTTGAGAAGGCGGCCAAAATTATTTTTTTTTTTGTTCTCCGATTTTAAAATTTTTTTATTCATGTGAAAGTAAATACTAGTGAACCTCGGGAGCCAAAAAATTTCAACCCTATTTCATTGAGAACAGGGTGGTCCGAAATGGACTTTCTCAATATTTGGTTATAGTTTTGAATTTCTGAGTCAATTTGTGAAGTTG
Source organism: Pollenia griseotomentosa (assembly GCA_963931875.1). Classification (NCBI taxonomy): domain Eukaryota; kingdom Metazoa; phylum Arthropoda; class Insecta; order Diptera; family Polleniidae; genus Pollenia; species Pollenia griseotomentosa. Next base: position 10,749,206 of record OZ007560.1, on the reverse strand, counting down.
AAATGCTCATAACTTTTTTGTTTTTTAAGATTTTTTGACAGAATAAGTTTTGTGTATTAGTTTATTTTATTAGCTATACGTGGTTTAAAGCATTAAACTCTGCGACCTCTAGAACTATTTAATTTTTTTTTTAATGTCAAAATTTCCCGGAAATTTCCTACTTTATAGAGCATAAGTCCTGAGCGTCAAAATGCGTCAAAAAAAAATCTATACTCTCTTGTAGTCCAGAATCTAACCTACATTTCTATACCCCATTGTACACACATCTGGATACGGCCTTGCGAACTACAGCAATTTCTGTGACCCAAGGTAAGATATTCGGTTCAAAAAATAAGTCCTGCAAGGAAACATTACTGAAATTAAAGAAGGTGAATCTTAAAGAATTTTCGACAAATAAAGCAGTTCAGGCCACATAAATTATCTAGCACGTCAGGTTATCAATTAATTTGGAGAAGGTAAAGGTATTGCCATTGTTATGAACTTATTGTGGGTGAACGGATGCTGCAAAACGAATAGGCGACATAAATAGACTAACACGTTAGATTTCTGAGTAAGTTAAAAGGTTAAACATTAGTAAATAACCGCAACATAAACTACATAGTTTAATTACCTGAAAATTGCAACTTAATTTAAAAAATGAAAGAGCAGGTAAATGGTAAAAAACTAGCACGCAGTTATATTTTACGTGAAAATTACCTACATGTTACCTGTTAATTTATTGCCGGTATGTTATCCTTTTAAAAAGTGTGAAAACAGGGGTTTTTATGTTTCAAAGAAATGCTAATAAAAGATTAAATTTGTATTTAAAAAAGAGTTTTTATGTTTAGTAACAAAAGATCATTTAAAAAAACTTCTATCAAGAGTATAAAAGTGCATGCATTCATAATTTTACCTTCATTATTGTTTAAACAATGGCTAAGTTCAGTTATTAAGTTCTCGCAGATATATATTTTCAACAGAAAGATGAAAAAGATTTTGTGTTACACATAATGAATAATCCATTCTTAAAATTATGCAACGAACAAGAAATCAAAATTCATAAGATAAAAATTAAAAATTTGTCATTAACATTAAGAAAACGGTACCTTAAATGTTCTAGAAACAAGAAAACGTTTTACTTACGCAACGAAAAATGGCTAACAAATTATCTGATTTTTAAGAAGCTGTCAATAACCGCTAAGGAAACTGGAAAAGTGGGTCGGCCCGCAAAACAAATTGACAATTGCAGTAAAAGATCACGAAGACGCAAGCTTGCAAATATCAAAGAAGAAATTTCTCTTAGTATGATAAAGAATTCATTTCTGCATCAAATTCAACCAACGCAAAATAAGAAATCAAAAATTGCAATAATTGAAAAAATAGTGGAAGCTAGCCCTAAACGCACAAAGAGGATTTTAAAAAGTATGCCTACACCAACTGAAGAAATGAAATTTACTCCAGAAGAAGCATTTGCACTATTTTTGGATTTAAAACTGACAAAAAATCAGTATACAGAACTGCGAAAGCGAACCAATGAAAAAAAATGTGGAATCTTTCTAGGATATCGAGATTTAGTTTTTGTCAAAAAAGAGTGCTTATCTTCACAAACGGCTATTAGTGTAACTTTAAGTTCAGCAGAAGTAAAATTGCAGGCTCTTCTCGAACACACTGCAGAACGATTATTAAATACACTTGATGCTGACTGTTTAAAAAAACTTAAAAATTGCAACATCACTTTATTTTCTAAATGGGGATGTGATGGAAGCTCTGGTCAGAAACAATACAAGCAATGTAATTCAGAAAACTCATCTGATGCTAACAAGAAGCTAAACAACTTCTGGAAAATGAAACCCAAAGCTATTTAGAAGAAATGTTTACTAATATTGTTTAATTTAAAATAGTTTATAGATTATAATTTGTTTTTGATTTAAGTATATATTTGTATTAATATATAAAAATAAAATACACATACATACATCTCAAACCAAAAATAAAAGTTGAATTACCTAAAATGTTATCGATAGCCAAGAATGCTATTTGGGCATTTTTCAAAATATTCCTTTTCAGTTTTATCCTTATAACAACTCGTCTTTCCCAAAAAAGCCAACCTTTGGCCCCTGTGAATATTGGGACTAAAAAATTTACAGGGGCCAAATATTGGCATTTTCTGGCAGGATCTAAGTTCGACAATAAAAAATAAATATCAGTTGTAAAATACAAGAGAAATAATGATAAATTATAAAAAAATCATATTTGAAATATTCAACTTTTACACCGAAACTCAACAAAAAAATGAAAATGCATTTTGAACTCCCCATAACTTTTGCTCCTATCAGTCGTTTTATAGCGCAAATTAAAGCCTAACATCGCACCTATCGAGCAAAAAAAATCGCATAAAAAAATACCGATCCGGTCAAAAGTTATGGAATTTTGACCGCCTTCTCGTAAAATTTCCCACTGTGCGGCGCATATTAGACCATTTCACGAGAAGGCGGTCAAAAATCCATAAACCTTAATTGGATAACAAATAGGACGCAGGGTAGTAGACGCTCATCGACCTCCAGTGAAGGCAAAAAAGAAAAAAATATCAAAAAAAACTTTATAAATTTTTTTCTTTTTTTCGAACATAGTTATGTACTTATATTCCTTAAGAGGACTCTTATACAAAGTTAAAAATTTTATAAGATGCCACTATACGGGTCAAATGCAAGTCCGACCCCACTTTATTTTTCATCCCCAACATTTCTTTTTATCTTTACTACTCGCTATATCCATTCCTCAAAGGGGCTCCGATACAAAACATTAATTTTTTTTTTTTTTTATTATTCATAAATTTTTCACAAAATGTCTGACATTTTGGGTCAGAAGATAGATGGGTATTATGGAAAATTGAAAAAAAGCTCTTTTTTAATATTTTGTGAAGTTGTTTTCAAAATCTCATGAAGCAGTCCAAAAGAAAATATTATCGAAGCATTAGTAAATTTGCTGGACGATTCTAAATTATTGTTTACAAATAAATGTCCACTCTAGGGTATATGTATATAATTTGAATACACTCTTTCTGAACTTAAAACATGTTTCGCGAATTTTTTTTCGTTTCTGAGATATTAAACATTAATTTTGCTCAATATTAACTATTTTAAAGTTTTTAAGTATTGTTTTGCTCTATATGCTACTGTTTGGCGATTGCAGCAAAATTCTTCATAGAAAAACGTACGAAATAACTCCATTCTTGCTTTGCTTCATTACCAAAAGAAAAAAAGGAGTTACAGCAAAAGAAAAATAAAATGGCAGCGAGAAAATCAAAAACTTTATAAAATAATTAAAGCGTGTTACTAAACAGCAACAATTATTAACTGGCCTCCTACACTTCCAGATGAAATTTAGTAAGTATAATAAATATGCGATTTGAAAAACGCATTTCAGCATGTTCTGAAAACCAGGCGATTTGCTAGCGTTTTGCTTTTTTTCGAAGTTGTGTTTTATCATAACAAAACGTAAACAAACAAATAATTTACAAATTAGTTCTGTGAAATAAATTTAAAATTAAAATGCCTACAGCGTTCTTACATGTTCATAAGTAAACTACTGCGACAAACAATTGACAAACTCAAAGCAAATTTTTAAATTGCATTTTTTTAATTTAAATTGTGAAAAAATGTTACAAGTTTTTCCTAAATAAAAAGAGAACATAATAAATTGAAATTGTGGGCCATTTCCTTTTCTCTTTAAAGTGAAGTTTTAATAAAATAGACCAGAGCGCTTAAGTATACACTAGTGTTAAGAAAATTCTATTTCAGAACACCTGTTTGGCGTTTTCAAATTGAAAACGCAAATTTTAAGCGTTTTGCGCTTTTCAGAACATGGGCGATAATTTTTTCCGGCTTAAGTCTAGTTTACCAACGCAGCTCCAAATAAAAAAAAAAGTAGATAGGGTGATAGAAAATTGAAAAATAAGAAGAAAAAATAAAATGACAAAATTCTCGGAAACGCATAGTTTCCGAGTTATGGACCTCTGAAGTTTTCATATGAATTTGCGATTTCCCATTACATTTCTGAACCTATACGGCCAATATTGGTATCATTTGAAAGCTTTTGAATAGATCTTTCTGGATATAAACATTTTATTTAAAAATTCTTAATCCATTAAGGAGCGGCGATGAATTTACGAAAAAACAAAAGTTTTTAGTAAGCATAAAAACCAATATATGCATTTATGTTTTAAATTTGTTTTTTAATTCAATTTTTTTCTAAAATAAACTGGTAGAGGAGGAAACCTATGCAGAAAAGCATTAGTAAGCGAAGCCGATGTTTGTTATACCATAGAGGAGAAAATCTGTTCATCCGGCCGAAGGCCGGCTATGCGGAGAAGCTTTATTTAGCGAAGCCGGTGTTTGTTATACCATAAAGGGTAAAATCCTTGTACCCGGCCGTAGGCCGGCTATGCGGAGAAGCTTTATTTAGCGAAGCCGGTGTTTGTTATACCATAGAGGAGAAAATCCTTGCGCCCGGCCGAAGGCCGGCTATGTGGAGAAGCTTTATTTAGCGAAGCTGGAATTTTTAAATTAAATTTATATCACCTAGTGCACTTCCGTAACATTTTGATATAAAATTTTGTAAAAACTGTATTAGGAGCTAAAGAGTTAAAAAGTTTTAAAAAAATATTGCATTTCCAAAAAGATCTGTTCAAAAGCTTTCAAATGGTACCAATATTGTCCATATAGGTTCAAAAATGTAGTGGGAAATCACAAATTCATATGAAAACTTCAGAGGTCCATAACTAGGAAACTATGCGTTTCCGAGAATTTTGCCATTTTATTTTTTCTTCTTATTTTTCAATTTTTTATCACCCTATGTACTTTTTTTTTTATTTAGAGCTGCGTTGGTAAACTAGACTTGTTCCTTTTTTCCCATATAACTATGTAGATATTTGTTTTAAATTTTTACTGCTTTTTGATGATTTATGAGTACATTACAGATGATGAAAATTGGAACGTTTCTCGCTTGATGACAAATCTTTAATCCAAAAAACTACCGCTGGAATGTGGTAAATCCCTCCACAAATGAACGACAATAATAGGAACATATATTAAATATTATATGTATATGTAATTAAGAATAACTCATTCGTCATCAAAGAAAAAGCAAACAAAAAGTTACTTACAGCAGCAGTAAAGCTTCGTACAGACGATGGTCAGATCTTACAATTAGGGATGCAACATCGCTGTGTAAAACATCGATGTTTGAAGACATCGATGTTTGAAGACATCGATGTTTTCACGATAAGCATCGATGTTAAAAAACATCGGTAAAAAACACGATACATCGATGTTTAACATCGATGTTGAAACCTACTTTGCAATTATACTTACGGACTGTTTTAATTCTTCTTTGCTACTGAAAATCTTAATGCCCAACTATAATATACATATGCTTGCATAAGTTTTTGTCAAAAATTAACAAAAAGCCTGTCAAATGCATTCAAAAACACCAAAACAAAGTGCAATCAGATTCGATTTTTGCTTAAGCAAATGACGGATTCATAAAATTAATCAAAAAGTTTCCATAAGTGCAATATGGTTTGACAAATATGATTTTTATGTATTCGCACAGTTGCTCGAGCCAACTTAAGCAACTTAATACATACATATAGCTATGCAATGCACAGTATGCATGCATGTACAATCATACATACGTACTTTGTATGGCTATCAGGGGTGTGCTGGAAAACGGAAACGTAAAACGCAAGAATTTGGGAGGTTTTTAATACACTTTTAATAAAATATTTTTAATTCTTGTTTTAAAATTCTGTTTAATTATAGAGAAATATTTATATAATATTTGTCATAAAATTCTTATATTACAGAAATTTTATTAAAAACCGACATTTCAAATTCTTGCGTTTAACGTATGCTTTGAAAAACACTTTTTTATATTTTTAAAAAAATTGAAAAATAAAAATTAAAATTGGTAAAAATATTAAATTAATGAAAATAGTAAATGAACGATGTCGATGTTTTTTAGTTTTGACGACGATGTATCGCCGATGTATCGTAAATCAAAACATCGATATTAACATCGATGTTTATGAACGATATATCGATGTTTTCTAAACATCGATGTATCGTTTGCATCCCTACTTACAATGTTGTAATTTTTCTGACAATGGTGCCAGTGTCAGATGCATTAATTTAACACATCTGCCAAATGAAAATAGCGTACAATGTTCACACAGTTGCAAGACATTTTTAGTCAATTGTAATGACAACATTGTAAGATCCGACCATCGTCTGTACGAAGCTTAAGTATCATATGCAGCATAAAAGCTACTTTTTAAAAATAAATTAAGAAATGTGGCGTATGCGGGAAAGAAAAATATTTTTCAGTTTAAATAAAATAATATTAACTTTTACAGGGGTGTTCTGTCAATCGAAAACGCAAAACGCAAGAATTTGGAAGTGGTTTTTAATACACTTTTATTCAAACTTTTATAATTTTTTTAAAAAATTGTGTTTAATAGAGAAATATTTGTATAATATTCGTCATAAAATTCTTTTATTACAGAAATTTTATTAAAAACCGACGTTTCACGTTCGGTTTTTTCTTGTTTTTTATTTCCACTCTGCCAAACTCTGAGTTAATCACAATTTTTGAAGCAAAAGTTTCCTGAAACAAAAATTGATATCTTTAAATTAAGCAAAAACTAGCAGAAAATTTATGATTTGTAAGCACTAAATATCACTGTAACTTTGTGTATTTTTAGTTCGTTGAAATCACTTGAAATTTTTAAGTTTTATAATATATTTTTTTTTATTAAAAGCTAAAATCACTGATTTTGAGGTTATGAAAGTTTTTTATTTTATTTCTTATTTCCATAATTTTTATTTTATATTTCACTATTAAAAATTTGAATACTTACCATCGTCATTAATATCCATAACTAATATATTTTAAAAGTTTTCTTATTTTCGTGTAACCTGTGACCTAAATAAAACAAAAAACTACACCACGAGTTTCACTTTATCACTGCACTTAAAGCATTGAACTTCCTTACTTCAAAGAATAACGGTTAATTTAAGTTGGAAAAAACAAATTATTTTATTTGTTTATCTGACGTGTTTACTACAATATTCCAACAACAAATAAAAAAAAAGTTTCGAGTTTTGCCCAAAAAAATGGGTCTTGGAAACCATTGTACAATGGTGCTGAACGAGCCCTAAAATTATAAGTTGCAAAAGTTCTTCAACGTCACGACTTATTAATCACCTTTAATTAGTTCACATTAAGAACTACTTGGCGTATATTAAGAGACCGCAAATAATACTTTACTAAAATATGCTGCCGAAAATGAATGAAAAACCCTTAAGTAGTTCTAGCATATCTTCATGTTTAAAACTTCAACATACCGTAGGAACTAGGTTAGGTTAGGTTTGAGTGGCCGGTCACAAAGACCCCACATATACCAAATAGGTCCCTAGCGTTACCACATTGTACGATAACCCGTAGAAGAAAGTCAGTAAAAAGGTCACTCAGATGTGATGGTACCCAGAGTACCCCACACTCTCTGGACGAATGCCAGGAGTCTCATTAACCCAATCCCAGAGACTTCCCCGAGATCTTGGAAGTAATGACAGTTCGCCCTGGAACGCACGAGTGCCGGACAGTAGCATAACACATCTTTGGTACCCCACAGAATCTACAATTGTCACTATGCAACCGCCCCGCCCTATGGGCGTATACCGCAGTCCAACAATGACCCGTCATAAAACCTATCAGAAGTCTACAATCCCTTCTCGATAGCGACAGAAGAGTCCTAGTTGACTCCGGATCATAGGATCCCCATATTACCTTGGAAACCCTGCACGATCCTATGTTTTCCCAAAACGCCTCTGATCTCCTCCGTATAGCAGAGTCCGTATCTCTCCTAATATTCTGAATTGGAGCCGGGGTGGCCATCATCCTATCGTATGGTAAACGGGCCCCCCGTTTCGCCAATTTGTCCGCTTCCTCGTTGCCTTCTAGGCTCTGGTGGCCGCGAACCCAGTAGATATGTACTCTCCTGTTGGCACAGAGTCTATCTATCGAGTCCCTACACTCCTGGACGACCGAGGAGTATGAGTAATCAGCGGTTATTGCCCTGATCGCCGCCTGACTATCAATGAAAAAGTTTAAACTTTTTAAACGTAGGAACTAACAATTTGAGCAAATTCATCTGTTTTATTTATTATACAGCCGCAACTTAAAACAATGTCATGGAAGGTTTTAAATTGTGATCGACAAATCGACAGATATTTCATACAAAAAGCATGTTCATATTACTCTTCGTTTATATAATGCTGAAACAAAATTATTTGAAATATATTATCCTGGCTAAACCTCTTAGCAACTTTAAAAAAATATGGTTGAAGTCTACTGATTCATATAGACATGCTTACCCACAAACAAAGTCATATCTACCTACATATGTATTTTGTTGGTTCCTTACCATCGTGAATTGTTTTTTTTTTTTATTCAAATTAACTTTTTATCATAAAAACTAATTTGATTTTTATGTATTCGAATTAAAACCGGCTAGCCGGTTATTTTTAAAACGTTTAACCGAAACCCGGTTCTTTTAAAATAGCAGCTATTCGGAATATTTGAAGTCGATTAATCGACCTCCCTAATTGCAATACTGCGTTTATGAAGTCAGCCAATGTAAAAAAAAATATCTGTTGGGCACAACTATCACATATATTTAATTAATAACTTTTTCATTGCTCATAACTATAATAATTGATAATCATTTTTTTCTTTTATCCATAACTGTTATTCAAGCTTTTATATTAACGATAACTATTAGTTTAAATATTTTCTTGATATTAATTATTTTATTTTCGACACTATTAGAAAAAAAGATATATTAAACTGCACATTATGGTGATACAAAAACAAAATTTAATTATTACTAGTTTATTTTTAGAGTGAATCCCGAATGAAAAGACAATGAAGTATTAATAGATACAAAAAAACGACCCTTGTAAAACAATTTGCGCAACTTAACTTTCTAACATAAAATGGCTAATAGCTGTAATATTATTTTTTATTAATATCTTTGGAAATTAGATAGGAAATATACCTATCGATTAACAATTGTTATGCGTGAGGAATACTTTTATTTGATACCCATAATAGTTATCATCAATTTTTAAAAATAAAAACCCATAAGTTCAAACGTTAACTGTTACATTAAGTAAATTTTATTTAAATAAATAATTTTTAAGCGAATTTACTTACTTTCAAATAAGGACATCATTTTGGCGTTGGCAAATTCAAAAAACTGTTTTGACTTGGTTCATTTAATTCAATTTGTGCTCACAAGCGGGTGCTTGATTATTTGGTAAAATGTTGCTAATGATCGTGATGGCCAATTAAGGTAACATTTTTCGCTTAAGATCATTTAATTGAAAATAAAACTTGATAAAAAAAATTCTCAATACAACTGTTAAAGCATATTAATTTTGCTTGAAGCATTCCTTCACTTATTTGGCAGTAGTTTTTCTATTTTCATGTTTTATTATTACTTTATATTTATTTGTTTTGTACACTATTACAAAGATTAAAAATTGAAAAAATTTTAAAATTTAAAATAATAACTACAACTTAACAAAATAAAATATCTCATTATCTCATGAAATTTTTACCTTTCTTTTGCAATTGCTCGCGACTTATTTGTTTAAATGTACGTTGTTTGTTTTTATCTTCGTTCATGTTTTTGTAGTAACCGAAGCCACCACCACCAACACGTTTTTCAGGACGTTGTCTCTTGGCCGCACCAACTTTTAGATCGACCACTGGCGGCACCAGAAAGCCAAAGCTCTTAGCAACAGCCTGCAAATCCAAGGTGTTGACATCGAAAATGGTCTTCAGTTGATGGGAGTCATAGGCTCGAACATAGGATTTAAAAGCCTCTTTTGCGGATTGATTCAAGAAGTAATTCTTCGATATCAATTTTTCAAGCTGAAAAGAAAAATGATTAATTTAATATTTGTATTAATGCAAAGACAAATATAATAAGCAGAACTGTTCTTAGAATCATGGTTTATTTAATTAGGGGCGCGGCGAATTCCGTGGACTATAGAGATATTATCGCTCTAAGTTCAAATTCGTTTTCAGTTTTTTTCTAATTTTTATGGGCAAGACAAATATTTTGCAATGACACAAAGAAAACAAGATAGTGCATTTAAATTAAAAAACATGAATTTTCTGCGCATGTATGTTATAGTTGTAAATGAGCATAAACATGATCACACACAACACATTTATGCTGAATGTTTGTTTTCATTTATATCTCTTTAATACTGTAATGTAAAAATTACATCAAAATGAGAGTAAAAAGTTAACGGAACCACGCAATGCGCTTTCTTGTTTTCTTTGCTTATTGATATTTCGCCAGAAATAATGCGGTTATGCTGGTACATTTCAACATAACTTGAGAACGATTTGTCCGATACCAACAAATGATAAGGGGTAAAATTTACTTTAAGTCAGCTAAATAAAATTTTTTTATATTAATTGTTTCGGAGTTATTCAAAAACTAGTGGCGATAATTTTTTTCATGCAAAATTAGTATAATTTTTTGTTTTGAAATGTTCATAAAAAAATATAAGGAAAAAATGTTACATTTTTATCATTTATCAGATAGCTTCCAAATTTAGTTCAATTATCCTGGTAATCAATGAACATATGAAAAATTAAGCGGGTTTGGAGAAGTAGGCGTGAGCAAAATAGATTTATTTATATCTGGAAAACAGTAGAAGAAAAATTGTCCAAATTTGGTACACATTTCTGGGTTATTAATGCACAACGACTCTAAAAAAATGGGTGGGTTGCAGAAGTGGACGTGGCTACTCATATACAAAGACATTTGTAGATTTCTCTATATCTGGAGAACGGCAAGAGCCAAAGTATCTAAATTGGGTACAATCATTTTGGTTATCAATACGCACCATCCGACAAAATGCGGTTGGCGTTGGAGATGTTGGAGAAACGCAACAGTAAAATTTTCCAAATTTTGTACAAATAGCTGCGATTTTCATACATGACATTTGGCAAAAAGTGGGCGGAAGTAGAGAAGACGGCGTGGCATAAAATAGTTTTGGTACAAATTGCTGGGTTATTAATGCACAACCTGTCTAAAAAATGGGTGGGTTGCAGAAGTGGGCGTTGCTAGTAAAACTGTCGAAATTAAGTACATCTCACAAAATCAATCAAAAAGTGGGTGTTTTTGGAAAACACATTCACCCCTATTCTGCGTTTCGATTCGGATCGAAATTTTCTCCGTTTTTGGCAACTTTGGTGTTTTGTGCCAATGTTCTGTAACTCCCGCGTTGAAAAACTTTTCGATTGAAATGTGAGAACTGAAACAAAAATACCATAAGTTGAAACAAACATGTTTTTCTCACTAAACTGTTACTGTATCATTTTTGGTGTAATAGCTGTAACGTAAGGAAATTACTCACCAAAAATGTTTCAGTAACAGTTTAGTGGGAAAAACATGTCTGTTTCAACTTATGGTATTTTTGTTTCAGTTCTAACATTTCAATCGAAAAGTTTTTCAACGCGAGAGTTACAGAACATTGGCACAAAACACCAAAGTTGCCAAAAACGGAGAAAATTTCGATCCGAATCGAAACGCAGAATAGGGGTCATTATAGATTTCTACACATATATCTAGAGAGCTGTGGCAGATAAAGGTTCCAAATTAGGTACAGATAGCTTGGTTATCAATATGCATCATCAGTCAAAAAGTGGGCGGGATTAAGTATTTGTATATCTGAAGAACGGTAAGTGCAAAATAGTCCAATAGAATAGAACTGCAAAAAAGTGGGCTAAACTTTAGAAGTGGGCGTGGTACCTCACATACAAAAACCATATAAACTTATACATCTCTTAAAAACGGTTACAATAAAAGTTGCAACATTTGGTTTAAATAACTTTGTGATCAAACGAGTTCTGGAGGCGAATTACGGCATCCGATATCGAGCGAAATTTACATTTAAATTGCATTGTAAATTGCCGTAATTTGCCCTTAGTATTACAAACATTTTATTAATTTTATTTCAATGCGAAGCGCACTGGGTTAAGCTAGGTTTTTAAATAAATAACTTACTTGCAGTTGAATATCAGCTATTTTTTTCCAAGAAAACTCAAATTCATTTAAAGGTACTTTGGCAGCCTTTAAATAACGTAAGAAACCAAGTTCTTCAGGACGCAACATTAACAAGGCATGACCAGAACTGCCGGTACCACGAGCAGTACGACCTACGCGATGGATATATTCCTGTAAAAATTAAATGATTTTTAAATAGTTAAAAAAATGTGTTTATTGATTTATATTAACTTACTTTAGGATCATCTGGGGGATCAAATTGTACAATCCAATCGACTTGAGGGATGTCTAAGCCACGAGCAGCCACGTCAGTACAAAGTAAAATACCTTCGGAAGCATTGCAGAATTGGAAAAAGGTGGTAGTACGTTTCGTTTGCTTTTGTTTACCCTAATAAATAATGCAAATGTTACATCAATTTTGTAAAAAGAACGAAATTACGTAAATAAAAATCTTTAACTTACATGTATGGATGTAACTGATAAATCTATATAATTAAATAATTCATGATGATATTTAACTGACATACAAGAAGAAAAAAAGACCATAACTTTCTTCTTGCGGTTTTTCTTCAGGAAAGTGAATAGCACTAACAAACGTTTTTCTGAGGGACAAACAATATAACCTTGTTCTAAGCCACTAACAGTAGCGGTGTCCTTATTGTCATCCACACCTACATAAATAGGTTCCTTTTTCAAAGCTAACTTAGACAAGGCATCAATTTTTTCCGTTTGTGTAGCTGAAAACAACATGGTCTGGCGACGTTCTTAAATAAAAATTATAGAATAAAATTAAAATTGTGAATATAAAAATTAAAAAATAAAGTTAACAATTTACACTTACTGGGCAATAAATTTACAATTTGTTTAAGTTCTTCCTCAAAACCAATTTCCAATATCCGATCGACTTCGTCGATGACCAAGCATTGCAAGTTCTTGTATAAAAATTCTGGAGAGTTTTGTAAATGATCTAATAAACGTCCTGGTGTGGCCACTAAAATATTAACACCTTTGCCTAATTTTTCACTTTCAACTTGACGATTTGATCCTCCCATTACTAAACCATAAGTATGATTATGATGATTCATTAACTCTTTTAGCACACCAAAAGTTTGCATAGACAATTCTCTGGTAGGAGAAATGATTATAACACCGGTGCCATTGCGGGGCATAAATCTTAGTTTATAAATCAATTCCACAGCAGGTATTAAGAATGCCAAAGTTTTGCCAGAACCAGTTTGGGCCGCGCCTACTAAATCACGACCTTGCAATAGTGGGGGCAATGATTTGGCTTGAATTTCAGTCATCTCGGTGAAACCCATTTCTTCAATTGCCTTAAGAGTAGCATCAGAAACAATACCCTTGAGTGAGGCAAACAAACGATTTGAACTATCGCGCTGTTCTAAAGCCTTGGCTGCTGCAGAAGGATCTAGCTCATCAAAAGATTGTTCTTCCCTAACTTTCTTAGGGTTTTTTTGTTTTTCTTTACTTGAATTCACAGCAGTAGGTTCGGGCTCCTCATCCTCACTATCCGATAGTTCTTCGCTGCCATCCTCATCATCTACATTTTATATACAAAAATTTTATTTTTATAAATTTGAGATGAAAAAAGTATTCTTTTTTTTAAAGTAATATGGAAATATCAGTTATTTGTTAATATAATTTCATTTAGTTTAATAACAATTGACTTTAACTTGTCGGTAGTAGTACCTCAAATTCGCCTTTAAATCATCAAACAATTTAGAAATATTCTATAATATAGCCAACTTATGTACCTTCTTCTTCACTACATTGTTCTTCATGATCTTCTTCCTCATTATCATCCATCTGTTCCTCATTGTCTTGGCCGTCATCACTTTCAGAATCCGAATTAACAACTTGCAATTTTTGTTTCTGCTTCCTTTTCTTTACGGGTTTTCCAGTCTTTTGAGGCATTTCTTGAAAATCATCATCCAATTCATCTAGTTTATGGAATACATTAATATTTATTGCAATACCTTTAAATGTTTTTAAGAAGTTATACCTTCTTCTATAGCAGCTGCATATTTTACGCGATTCGAGGCCTGCTGCTGTTTTTGTTGCTTACTCCTATTTTGAGCCAATTCTTTCTTTACTTTTTCACGTTTTTTAATTTTTTTCATTAACAGTTTTTCACGTATAGACATTTTTAATTGTTTCTTTTAGAAAATAGTATTTTAAAATATTTTACACACAAATTCTTAATAAAAAATAAAAATTTTCTTATTTTAAGAAACCGCACGTGTTGTAGAGCTGCAAAACAATCGATAGTACTATCGATAGTATCGATAGTATTATTTTTGGCGGACTATCGATAGTTTTTATCACTATCGATACTATCGAACAATTTTAAAAGTAGCTGCCTAGTTTATTAGATGTAGTCAACGAAACATTTTTAACAACTCATTCGATGCAAGTTTTAAGCAGTATATAAACTTTTTTAGAAAAAAGTAATTAAGTTGCCTTAACCTAAATTTGAGTTTCTTTTTAGATCTTCATATTCAAAAGTACACATACAACAACAACTAGAAACACTGGCATCCTTGAGACCTTCGCAATCAAAATTACACACGGGTAAAGTTAAAATTATTTTGCACGACTTTTCAGGAAGTTATAGAAAAATTAGTCCTTGCGTACATATCTTTTTTCAATGTGTAATAAAATTTGGAATAAAGCTTAAGTTTACTTCCGATCTGTGACATAAGGATTGTTTGGGAATAAAAACTTAAAAAAAATATAACCGCAGATAAGTGATGATTATATTAGAATAGGAGTAAATTTTCAAAAATCACCTTTAATTCTTAAAAAATAAACTTAAGCACTTTTTCCTTATTGGCACAGAATTGTCTACTAGTTTACATAAAATAAATAAATAAATACATAATAAAATAAATAATTAAAATAAGGTTAATCTTTCCTACCTTATATAAACTAAATTAATTCAAAGAGTGTTACCTTGTTTATTCAGCTAAAATAATTTTAAGTTAAAAAATTAATGGGGTTATTTTGTAAAAAACTTTATTCTATGTACTTCCTTGAAAATTTTTTTAAAAATCAAAAAAACTTTATATGAATAAATTTTCGACGCAAGGGTTACGAAATACCCTTTTAAGTTTCTAGACTTAAGTTGAATATTTTGACTTCGAAGGTGAAAAAAACTGACAACCCTGATGACAATTAAAGGCCAGTTTACACGGTAATACAATGTATAACGACATTGCAAAAAATTATGTAGAATGAGAAAAATCTTATCATGTAAGAGCAAAATGTATTGAGTAAGAGAGAATACGAATACAAAATCTGACAAGCGGTCGGTAAATGCTTTTTTTCTAAACCATTTTAGAAACTTATGTATTCTCATCACACCAGAGGTGTATTTTAACGGAGTATATTGAAGGTGGTAGCATTTTTATACAATTACAAAAATAACTAAAATCAACTCAGGAAATTTTCATGTTGTTTTTGTAAAAATTTAAAACTGCAACCATCTGTCTTTTGTTTTAATTTTTGATTTTACTTATACCAAGGCCTATGCAATAGGTCTGCTTACCTCTACAACAATAAAACAACACAAAAAACAACAGGCATTTTGTTTGTGTAAAATTCCTCACCGTTGTCAAAATCTTACTACTACGTAGAGGAAACAAAAGGAAAAATGTGTTTTGTGTGCATGTATGTGTGGCAAAAAAACAAAAATATACATGTATAGGGAAAAAGTAAACAACTTTTGACATCGTTGAGGAATAAACAAATCAAACATCTGGCTTCTTAAGCAGACCTATTGGATAGGCCTTGACTTATACCATCCGTGTAAACATGAATTATACTTACAAAATATTTTTATTTTTTTCTTTTAAACACGGAGAGAATTTCATAATATTTTGATTCTACAAAGTCGTAATACATTGTATTACCGTGTAAACTGGCCTTAACCGTCTTTATAGCTATATAAAGTTTATATTAATTATAAACTATAGATGACACTGAAATTTAAAGTGAATATGCTGGTCTTTATACCTGAAAAACGTTTTCTGTAAATGCAGTTTTAAAACTTTTTAATTTTTTACCACCTTCATTGACTACCGTGTCCACAGAAGCGGCACAAAAAAACTGTTCGATACTATTGATAGTTTTAAGGCAAACTATCGATTGGGGCGACTATCCATTGTTTTGCAGCTCTAACAATAATTAATAATGCTCGATAGTGAGAAATAAATTCACAATAATATATTAAAGAACATGTGGCTACATTGGTCTATTTTTAATTGGCAATTCGTGAATTGAACGTTATATTTAAATCATGATATAGTAACTAGAAGGTAGATGCGTAAGAAAAAATTTTTTCAGTAATAAAACTCGTGTAATGTCAAAAAAATTAAATATTTTATTGAAATATGTATACTTGATTTTTGGAAAATAGCTAAGGACATTTTCTTGTTAAAATAACTAGCAAAAAAAATTAATATGTAATTTTACAAGTTCTAAATAGTAAAAATCAGAGTATGAAAACAAACAAAACATTTCGCAAACGTTTGCAAAATGTACAAAACTATTGAAAATTTTTAAATTGTATTGTACATGAGCAAAACCAAAACAAAAACTTTTCAAGTGTCAAAGAGAGAAAACGAAACAATTGGCTTTCCACTCATCTGCATTATTTAATTTACCGTTACAATCGTACATCTGAGTACAAAACAGATAGAGAAACGTTTTGTTTTGAGTAATTGATTTAGTTCTTGCTTGGTTTTTGTAGTGGCATAACAAGAGTAAAATCCACAATGCCTCGTCTTTTTTTTTAAATTTATTTTTTTTCTGTTTTCTTTGAATTACTTTTTATTTAATTTAATTTGTTTTTTTTTTTTTATTACTATACTAGTCAAAAAAAGCATTAATAAAAACAAAAAAACCTAAAAACCTCTCTTTTTATTTCACTTAGAAACAATAGTTATATATATATGACTAAATATTATAATGAGTAAATCAATTACCAAACGTTTGTCAAACGTTTTTACTCTGAATGTTTCAATATTGTTCTTACTCTTTTCTTTTCCAGCTGTGTACTTTTATATTAATGTACAATTTGCGCTCACGAGCAAAAATAATACAAAACAAAATGGCACAATCATTCTCATTGTTTTGGTTTTGTTTTTGTTTTACTCACTGCAAAGAACAAAACAAAACGAAAGCAAACGTTTCGTTTTGTTTGTTTTCGTACTCTGGTAAAAATCGTACATATTTGTTGAGATTATGAATAAGTACATACAAATGAACGTGTAGGTTTACGAAGATTTTTTGTGGGGGAACTTTTAATAAATCTCAAAACCCCTGCGAGATATAGCTTAGGTTAGGTTAAAAGGCTGGTGCGAAGTCAACATAACACCAGCCTGCGAAATATAACTTGTTAAATTGCGATTGCTAGTACGCGATTAAACATTTTCAGTTTGAGTGCGTTTGCTACGTGAGCATTTACTGCAATGTTTAATTAACAAATAATGGCAACATATACATATATATTAAACTTTTTTAGTAAATCCAAACATGTAAAACTTTCAAAAAAATTTTAAAGAGTTACAACTGCAAACATCACTATTTGTATATACTTTTATTTTATTAATTTATTAAATTTTAGTAACCTAGCATATGGGCCATTATTATCGGCTTACAAAATTAATCAAATAAATCGCGATTTTTACTAGAAGCTGCTGAAGTATCCCAGCCAATAGACCGTTCAACAGCCATTTTCCATTTGCGATAACGTACATCTCGTTCATTTTCAGTTATAATTGGTGTGTACATCACAAGTTCCGCACCAACAGACAAACCATCTTCGATGTTAAATGAAGGATCCACCGCACGATAAGCCGCCAATGCTACTCCTAATGCTGTGGTCTCGGAAACTTTCGAACGTATGACATTTATGCCAACCAAGTCCGATTGTAGTTGCAAAAATAGAGTGTTCACAGTCATGCCACCATCAACCATAAGCTTGGCTAAAGGAATACCACAATCATTTTTCATTGAATCCAAAATGTCACGCACTTGGAAACATATAGATTCCAAAGTGGCACGAACAATGTGTTCACTTGTAGTATCCTCGCTTAAACCACAAATTACTCTAAAAATAAAAAATAAAATACCTATTAAGAATGTTGTATTTAAACACGATGCTAACTTACCCTCTAGCCTCCTGATTCCAATAGGGGGCATAAAGGCCACTAAAAGCTGGCACAAAATAGACGTCTAATGAATTATCCACTAAACGTGCCATAGCTTCTACCTGCCCTATTGATTCAAATAGTCCCAAATTGTCCCGTAGCCATGTTAATGCTACCCCGGCTATAGCCACACTACCTTCTAAAGCGTACACTGGGTGAGAGTTCTTACCAAATTGGTAACCGACTGTGGTAAGCAAACCATGAGATGAAGTAACCATAGCAGTTCCTGTGTTATAGAGTAGAAAACAACCGGTACCATAAGTTGCCTTAGCTTGTCCTCTGTGCAGACATTGTTGCCCTACCAATGCTGCCTGTTGATCACCTAAACAAGCAGTTATAGGAACACCTTTAATGTCAGTGTCCTTTATGGTACCATACATTTCTGAGCTAGAAATAATTTTTGGCAAAATTGAAGTTGGCAAGCCAAAGAACTTTAATAGATGGGGATCCCACACTAAAGTTTCAATATTCATTAACATGGTACGCGAGGCATTTGTGACATCGGTCAAATGGAGGCCACCGTTCTTAGCACCACCAGTTAAATTGTAAATAAGCCAAGCATCTATAAAGATTTCAAAATATGTTATTTTTTTCTTATTTGTAATAATATAAACAAACTACTTATTAGTCGTTTTACCTATGGTACCGAATAAAGCATCTCCATTATCCATGGCCTTTTTAACTGACGGCACATTGTCGCGAAGCCAACGTAATTTTAAAGCCGAAAAATAGGGCGATAGTGGTAAGCCACATAGCGGTTTTAAATAGTTGATATTTTTTGAATTATTTGGTATCGATTCAATTAAATCATCTACGGTAGTAGTAGTGCGATTATCTAACCATATAATGGCGTTATACAAAGGCTCACCGGTATGCCGATTCCAAACTATAACAGATTCTCTTTGATTGGTCACGCCAACGGCAATAATATCCTATTAAAAACGCACATATAATCAAAACAAAATTAATAATTAATTTTAGCATAACATTTTTTATTTAAAATTGAAAAGTTCAAGTACAATATTAAATTATCTAAATAAGTCAAGGGAACAAATCTAGTTTATCAACGCAGCTACAAACAAAACAAAATTTACAGACGGTAATAGAAAATTAAAAAATAAAAACAAATTATATGGAAGCCTCGGAAACTCAGTTTTCGAGTTATGGACCTCGCATCTTCCAAAGAAGGGAGTAACGAATTTCACTAAGAACAAACAAAACTGAATAACTTCGTTGCTCCCTTAACACCGAGTCTACAAGAGACATGAGTTTCTATACAAACATGATGTTAAGCCGTATTCGAAAATAAACACTAAATATCGTTGTTTGGTGTTCGGTTTGGTAGATCTGTGGAAAACACAAACGCTAATAGTCTTCGATCACAAAAATGTTACTGTACTTATCCAACACAACAAAAAGATGAGAACATTTAATTCCGTTCCTTTTTTTTAAACCACAAACTTCGTTGTGTTCGGTTCAGCACATTAATGTTCGACCATTTCAGTTGTGCTTAGCGCCCTTTCTGGTAAAAAAAAACCCAAAAATTTCTAAGAGTTGCGCAAGAGACTTGCGCAAGTAGCTTGCCGAGTGTGAAAGGGGTCTTACAAATACAAAATACATATACGAAAAAAAAAAAAATCTAAAAGCCAGCGAAGAAATTGTACACAAACAAAACATGTGCACAATTCACACACAAGCTATTTACTTATCGTTGCTAAAAATTTTCGTTTGCTCATTTCTTTGTCAATGTAAAAAAGAAACACTATCGAACATTAAAATATAATGTATTTCTACAGAATCATTACAATTGTTCTGTTTTATAATGAAAAACCGAACACTATATAATGTTCGTAACATTCTTGAAAATAGGGTACGTTCGTAAATGCATCAAAACTGTGCATCACTGCTGCAGTGATGCAAAATTTTGTTGCTGATGCGTGATCACTAGGGCAACCAAAAATAAGCAATTGCTTTTTTTTTTGTTTACAAGATAGAAAGATTTTGATTGAACAGAAATTCCGATCATAAAAAAACAAAGAAAATGAGCTATATTTGTTAGGGCTTTTTTTTGCTTATTTTGGCAATATCGGCTTTTTTTTAGTTATTTTTGCGATATCGGCTTTTTTTTACTTATTTTGTCATTTTAAGATAATTTTTCATTTTTTTCATACGAAAAAAAAATTATTTAATAAATTTTTGCAAAAATCGTTTTTTTTTTTTTTTTTTTTGATGTGGCAACTTTTTTTATTTGTACTAACAAATTCACCTTTTTGTCAAGGCGAATTCATGAAATCGCCTTACTTTTTGTGCTGCTACAACTCTGGTTGAAAAAAAAACGTTTAAATCAAAGTAGCCAAGTTTTTACTGTCAACAAATTTACATTTTAAAAATTTCATTGAATTGTTGAAAGCATAACATTTTTAAAACTTTTTAAAGTTGTCTTAGTTTAAAAACAGATAAAATTACCTTCATAGCCTCTGCGTTTTGGATGTAAGTATAAATTTTTTTTAATTTATTAAAACCTTTGTTAAAATTGGTTTATTGTTTTATTATTTAGAAAATGCCTAAAGTCAAGGAAAGCAAATCGGTTTACTTGAGCAAGCTAGTCAAACAGTATCCAGATTTAAAAACTGATGGATCAGCTTTAGTGTGTAACGTGTGCTCAAAACCTTTATCTGTTGATAAAAATTACAACATAAAACAACACCTGGATTCAAAAAAGCACAAAGATCTAAAAGAAAGAGAATCAAAAAAAAATTTACAACAAACTTTTCTACAAAGTTCTACAAGTTCATCGGCCGCCGATAAATTTTGCATTGATCTCTGTGAAGCCTTTGTATCAGCAGATATACCATTATACAAAATTCGACATTTAAAAGTACAACATTATCTTCAAAACTATACATCATTCCATATTCCATCTGAATCGTCTCTTCGAAACAAATATACAAAAATAGTTTATGAATCTACAGTTAACAAAATAAAGGAAAAAATACAAAAACATTTTATTTGGGTCTCTATAGACGAGACCACCGATGCGTCGAACAGATTTGTGGCAAACGTTGTTGTGGGTATACTGCATGTGGATGAAAATATTTCAGAAAAAAGATTTTTAATAAAAACAGCTGTATTAGAAAAAGTCAATCATTCCACTATTGCACGTTTGTTTGATGATTCAATGAAAGAATTTGACCTAGATAAACAGAAAATTTTTCTTTTTGTAAGTGATGCCGCACCATATATGGTGAAAGCTGCAAAAGCCATTGCTGTATTTTACCCACATATAACTCACGTAACCTGTCTTGCACATGGAGTTCACAGAGTTTGTGAACATATAAGAGAATACTACTCAAATGTAGACAAATTTATTTCAAATGCTAAAAAAACGTTCCTTAAATCTCCTGCAAGGGTTCAAATCTTACGAGAAACAGCACCAGATATACCACTACCTCCACAACCAGTGATAACTCGATGGGGGACGTGGATAATGGCTGTAAATTATTATGCCAAATATTTTGATAATTTCGTAGAAATTTTTTGAAATTTAAACTCTACAGATTCTTCAGCAGTGCGTATATGCCAGGCTTTAATGAATGAAAATAATTTGCGCAACCAAATATTGTTCATTTCTGTAAATTTTGGGTTTTTACACGAAGTAGTAACCAAATTGGAAACAAAAAATCTTTCATTGGTTTCCCAAGTGAATATAGTTATGGACACCGTAAGAAAAATTTCCGGTGTTCCAGGGGATATAGGCGACAAAGTGAATAAAAAATTTGAATCTGTTTTATTAAAAAATGAAGGATTTTCGGTACTAAAAGATATTGTGGATATACTGGGAGGCAAGCGGCATTGCGAGTTCAATCGTATAAAATATACCTCAGAGCAAATACTCAATTTTAAATATGCTCCCTTAACATCTGTAGACGTAGAAAGAACTTTTTCTATGTACAAAAGCGTGCTGACTTCAAATAGACAGGGGTTTCTTTTCGAAAATTTATCGCATCAATTTATAATTTACTGTAACAACGCATTCAACGAATAAAGTGGAAAATAAACCATAAATTTTAATTGCTTTTTTTTTTATTTTAACAGCTTATTTTCATGTTTTTAAACGCTTTTTTTAAGAGCTTAAAACTGTTTTTTTAGTGCTTATTTTTGGTTGCCCTAGTGATCACCAGTTGCACTTGTGATGCTGATGCTTTTTTACTGCACAACAGCTGTGCAAAGTTTGAAGTTTTGAACACAAGCTAAATTTTAAAAATTAAATGAGCGAACATAAAATTATAAAAAAATATGTTATCAACAATTGCGATAGAAAATTTTATTGAAAATATTTAACCAAAAGTAATAGTTTTCGTATAAATTACAAGAAAAAGCATCAAAAAAGAAAAATAAAACGATTTCTTTAATGTTAAAAGTTATTGCATCAGAAAATTAACTAATGCAATAATTGCCAATATTTCCTGCAGAACTGCGGCATCACTGCATAAAAAAACTTTTGACACATAAGAGTAATGCCAAGTTTCTTACAAGTGATGCATTCATGAACATTCAACAATGCGCAACAACTGCATTTACCAACGTACCCATAGTTACGAACGCTATTAAGGGTTGTGTTCGTATACACAAACACTAAAAAATGATATCGTTTCTGGGTTTGTGACCCGTACGCTTAGGCTTGCCAGATATGTTCGATTCGTGCAGTGTTGACTGAAAGAATGAGAAACAAAATTGCTTTCGGATCGAAAAAGTTCTCGACCACGACTGCTAGAATTAGCACCCTGTTTTTCAGGCCTCGCTGCTACAACAACAACTGCTCTCAAGGAAATGACAAAGAAAAAATATCAAATTTAATATTTGAGAAACCAAGTCCCAATTTACATAATACGATTTTTGTCGTTGCGACTATTTTCTTCTTTGAAGTCGGTCTGATATTTACATTGTTCGATTTTTGTCTTTACAACTTTTTCTGTGCAACTGAACTTCAATACATTTTTCGTCAAATGAGAGAACGAATGAGCGAACAAAATGAATCGAAGAGTACACTCGCTTGTGTACCCCTTTTAATTCCCCTCTCGCCTATAAGGTAAGAATCGCAACGACAAAAATCCTATAATATAAATGCAGAGCAAGGTTACATGAATTTAAAACAAAATACTTTTCACGATGAAACATTAAGTGAAATATGCCCATGTTTATATTGATGTTGTATCGTGTGTGGGCACCATGAGTTCTCATTAGAGAACTCTTGGGACATGAACCGATTTGAGCATTGCATTTTTGTTATTGTGAATTATTTTCTTTTTGTCTATGTAAGTACTAATTGCATTTTCTGGTTTTATATTCTTATTTTGTGCAACAAATAAATCCCGCTTTTATGGCAAAAAACAAATTTACCGAAAACTCTTTTCGATACAACAAAGAAAACGAATTAAATTCATAAAAGGAATAGAATGAAATTTTCGCAAACACAAAACGAAAAAGCAATAACAAACAACAATTAGTAATAAAGTGCGGCCAAAGGTAATACAAGATAATAAAACTACAACTCAATGTTGATCCAAAGTTATTTAATCAGCTCAATTGTCAGAGACAAACAACATTGCAAATTCTTATCAAGTTTAATAAAACTACGCAAAATGTCATCCAGCGGGGCAGAATCACAGCAAAAAACACTGGTTGCTATAACACAAATGCGTAGTACCAGCGATAAAGCCGCAAATCTGCATCAAGTCGAAAAGTTGATTCAACAAGCTAAAAATCATTCAGCTAAATTTGTTTTTCTACCCGAATGCTGTGATTTTGTAGGCGAACATCGGGAGCAAACCCTGGAGTTGTCTGAACCTCTGACTGGCCCTTTAATGCAATATTATCAGTCATTGGCTAAAGAACACAACATATGGCTGTCTTTAGGTGGTATTCATGAGTCAGTGCTAGATTCCTATGAACGCAAGACAAATAAAATATATAATGCTCATGTAATTTTAAATAATAATGGAGAGTTAGTGACCACATATCGTAAATTACATTTATTTGATGTTATTACGCCTGAATTCACATTCCAGGAATCAAAAGTAGTTCTGCCAGGCCAACGCCTAGTGCCGCCCATTGATACACCGGCGGGCAAATTGGGTTTGCAAATTTGTTATGATATGCGTTTTGCCGAAAGTAGTATTTTATTAAGAAAAGAGGGTGCAGAAGTTTTAACATACCCTTCTGCCTTTGCCTATAACACAGGCAAAGCGCATTGGGAAGTGCTTCTAAGGGCAAGGGCTGTAGAAAACCAATGTTTTGTTTTGGCGCCAGCACAACTAGGCTATCATAACGCTAAGCGTCGCAGTTGGGGTCATGGTATGGCAGTTAATCCATGGGGAAAGATTATGGCTGACCTTGGTGATACAGATGACCTAAAGGTGGCTACTATAGAAATTGATTTAGGCACTGTGCAGCCTATTAGAACTGCAATGCCTTGTTTTGAACACAGACGTAATGACGTTTACAGTTTAACTGCTTATGGCCATGGGACTACGGAGCCACAAGAGGATCGCATGTTTGCTCAAAATATTATTAAAAAAGATACCATATTTTTCGAGTCATCATACTGTTTTGCCTTTACTAATTTAAGTTGTGTTGTAAAAGGTCATGTGCTTGTATCAACGAAACGTAATGTAAAACGTCTTAACGCCTTAAACTCTGCCGAAATGAGCGATCTCTTTAATACCGTTTGTCGGGTTCAACGGATGTTAGAATCAATTTATGAAACAACAGCTGCAACGGTCACTGTGCAAGATGGTGCTGATGCTGGTCAAACAGTTCCTCATGTACATTTTCATGTAATGCCTCGGCGTCCTGGCGACTTTCGACACAATGATCAAATCTATGTAAAATTGGAGGACCAAGTAGAGCGCCAAAAACTGCGTACAATGGAGGAACGCATAGAAGAAGCCCAAAAATATCGAGAAGTTATGAAAGCACTTAAGTTTTAATTGTATGCATGTCATAGGAAATTTTTAATTAAAACTAAGTTATATATGTATTAGAATTATGTTAGGCAATCTTTATCTGAACGTTTGAAAGAAATGATAAATAAATTTTTACAAGGCTTTCGAGCATTGTGATATTAAAATTGTTTGTGAAATAATTACAAAAACCAAAACTCAAAATTACTAAATGTTTTGGGTTAAGTTTAAAATATACTACACAAATTAAAGCTGATTATTTTATTAACTTACCTTTACGTTACCACCAAGCTTTTCCAGTTTTTGAACACTTTCGTCAATACAACTTTTGACTATGTCGTAGATAAGAACAGGATCTTGTTCTACCCAACCTTCTTGGGGGTATGTTGAAGGCACTTCAATTTGATGATAACATACCACTTCATCTGTACCAGCTTTAAAAATAATAAAACGGGCTGAAGAAGTACCCTCATCGATGGCGCCAACATATTTTACTGGACTCATTGTTGGGTTGTTTGGCTCAACTATTTTTTTTAGGT
Source organism: Pollenia griseotomentosa (assembly GCA_963931875.1). Classification (NCBI taxonomy): domain Eukaryota; kingdom Metazoa; phylum Arthropoda; class Insecta; order Diptera; family Polleniidae; genus Pollenia; species Pollenia griseotomentosa. The sequence goes on along the minus strand of OZ007560.1, from coordinate 10,723,345 downwards.
ATAAACGTTACCACTATTATTGAGAACTCCCTAATATTTATAATGTTCCTCCAGTTCTCTTTGATCCAACTAATCGCACTTGTCGTAGGCACAAAGTTTGGTTTTTAAGTTTATTAAATATGATTTGGAAAAGGAGGAGGGGTCTGTTACTGCATTTATCAGTAAAATGACAAAAAAATTCATCTCCGTGAACATAACAAACTTTTTAACAAACTTTTTTTTCCACTCATTGTGCAGAGAGAGTGTGCAGGAATCTCTCATGAAAACAATATGGCGATTGAGTATTTTATGTGTTGCAGACTAAATTTTAGTGCTACCAAGTTCAAAAAAGTGTTTTTAGTACAAATTTACATACATTTAATGTGAATGCCGGTTCTTCTTCTTATTTGTATATGGGAGAGGATTTTCGGTTTTCAACAAACTTTTTAACAAACCTTCGCGAATTTAATAATTCGTTAGAATTTATTTTATTTAATAAATGATTTAAAAGTGTTTTTAATTAAAAAAAATATAACATAACAATGCAAGCACTTATAAAAAAACATTTTTTTTATTTTACGAAACACATAACTAACAAATATACTCTGAGCAAATAAAAGTGATACTTTTATGAAAACAAGCGATCACCTATTTGGCCGATTTAGAAAAATTTAGGACTTGTGACAAAAATGTGAAAACGGGGCGTTATAGAGGAAGGTCTTGGCTACATTTCCTCATATTCAGTTTTTTTTGTTAAAGTTTTTTGTAGAACGATTTTTTTCCAACAAACTTTTTTCAAAAGTCACTCATACCATATATGGACCCATTATGCAAAATTTAGGATCTGTGACAAAAATGTGAAAACGGGGCGTTATAGAGGAAGGTCTTGGCTACATTTCCTCATATTCAGTTTTTTTTGTTAAAGTTTTTTGTAGAACGATTTTTTTCCAACAAACTTTTCAAAAGTCACTCATACCATATATGGATCCATTATGCAAAATTTAGGATCTGTGACAAAAATGTGAAAGCGGGGCGTTATAGAGGAAGGTCTTGGCTACATTTCCTCATATTCAGTTTTTTTTGTTAAAGTTTTTTGTAGAACGATTTTTTTCCAACAAACTTTTTTCAAAAGTCACTCATACCATATATGGACCCATTATGCAAAATTTAGGATCTGTGACAAAAATGTGAAAACGGGGCGTTATAGAGGAAGGTCTTGGCTACATTTCCTCATATTCAGTTTTTTTTGTTAAAGTTTTTTGTAGAACGATTTTTTTCCAACAAACTTTTTTCAAAAGTCACTCATACCATATATGGACCCATTATGCAAAATTTAGGATCTGTGACAAAAATGTGAAAACGGGGCGTTATAGAGGAAGGTCTTGGCTACATTTCCTCATATTCAGTTTTTTTTGTTAAAGTTTTTTGTAGAACGATTTTTTTCCAACAAACTTTTTTCAAAAGTCACTCATACCATATATGGACCCATTATGCAAAATTTAGGATCTGTGACAAAAATGTGAAAACGGGGCGTTATAGAGGAAGGTCTTGGCTACATTTCCTCATATTCAGTTTTTTTTGTTAAAGTTTTTTGTAGAACGATTTTTTTCCAACAAACTTTTTTCAAAAGTCACTCATACCATATATGGACCCATTATGCAAAATTTAGGATCTGTGACAAAAATGTGAAAACGGGGCGTTATAGAGGAAGGTCTTGGCTACATTTCCTCATATTCAGTTTTTTTTGTTAAAGTTTTTTGTAGAACGATTTTTTTCCAACAAACTTTTCAAAAGTCACTCATACCATATATGGATCCATTATGCAAAATTTAGGATCTGTGACAAAAATGTGAAAACGGGGCGTTATAGAGGAAGGTCTTGGCTACATTTCCTCATATTCAGTTTTTTTTGTTAAAGTTTTTTGTAGAACGATTTTTTTCCAACAAACTTTTCAAAAGTCACTCATACCATATATGGATCCATTATGCAAAATTTAGGATCTGTGACAAAAATGTGAAAACGGGGCGTTATAGAGGAAGGTCTTGGCTACATTTCCTCATATTCAGTTTTTTTTGTTAAAGTTTTTTGTAGAACGATTTTTTTCCAACAAACTTTTCAAAAGTCACTCATACCATATATGGACCCATTATGCAAAATTTAGGATCTGTGACAAAAATGTGAAAACGGGGCGTTATAGAGGAAGGTCTTGGCTACATTTCCTCATATTCAGTTTTTTTTGTTAAAGTTTTTTGTAGAACGATTTTTTTCCAACAAACTTTTTTCAAAAGTCACTCATACCATATATGGACCCATTATGCAAAATTTAGGATCTGTGACAAAAATGTGAAAACGGGGCGTTATAGAGGAAGGTCTTGGCTACATTTCCTCATATTCAGTTTTTTTTGTTAAAGTTTTTTGTAGAACGATTTTTTTCCAACAAACTTTTTTCAAAAGTCACTCATACCATATATGGACCCATTATGCAAAATTTAGGATCTGTGACAAAAATGTGAAAACGGGGCGTTATAGAGGAAGGTCTTGGCTACATTTCCTCATATTCAGTTTTTTTTGTTAAAGTTTTTTGTAGAACGATTTTTTTCCAACAAACTTTTCAAAAGTCACTCATACCATATATGGATCCATTATGCAAAATTTAGGATCTGTGACAAAAATGTGAAAACGGGGCGTTATAGAGGAAGGTCTTGGCTACATTTCCTCATATTCAGTTTTTTTTGTTAAAGTTTTTTGTAGAACGATTTTTTTCCAACAAACTTTTCAAAAGTCACTCATACCATATATGGATCCATTATGCAAAATTTAGGATCTGTGACAAAAATGTGAAAACGGGGCGTTATAGAGGAAGGTCTTGGCTACATTTCCTCATATTCAGTTTTTTTTGTTAAAGTTTTTTGTAGAACGATTTTTTTCCAACAAACTTTTCAAAAGTCACTCATACCATATATGGACCCATTATGCAAAATTTAGGATCTGTGACAAAAATGTGAAAACGGGGCGTTATAGAGGAAGGTCTTGGCTACATTTCCTCATATTCAGTTTTTTTTGTTAAAGTTTTTTGTAGAACGATTTTTTTCCAACAAACTTTTTTCAAAAGTCACTCATACCATATATGGACCCATTATGCAAAATTTAGGATCTGTGACAAAAATGTGAAAACGGGGCGTTATAGAGGAAGGTCTTGGCTACATTTCCTCATATTCAGTTTTTTTTGTTAAAGTTTTTTGTAGAACGATTTTTTTCCAACAAACTTTTTATAAAAGTAACGAATTTTTTATTTCTTCAGGTTTTGCAAAAAGTTTGTTGAAAGCCGAAAACAAAAGAAAAGAAGAAGAGCATGTAACTCACTGTAGATTTCTGCATTTATTATATGGTGTTGCCATATAGATTTACCTGCACTTAGTTTCAAGGATGGAAAGTAGTTTTAAAAAAATAAAGTTATCAAAAACTTAAAGTGCCCACAGACTAGACAACATTAGTTGAAACATGGGAACAATTAAATGTTTTTACGAAAGCTCTTAACCTATCGAATGACATTTCGAGTAAAGTCATTCGATCGACTACTCGTTATCGAAAGACATAATCTCAAAAAGTAAAATTTCGATCAAAGTCACTCGATCACGACTGCGACGATTTGGGCCCAGGTATGTGATGAAAATCGATCGATTTCAAAACGACCGTTTTTAACAGGTGTGATGAATTTCGAACGATTTTAAAATCTATTTCTGAATTAAACATGATATGTCTCTTCAAAATATGAATTTTTCCAAATGATGATTTTCTTCCCAAAACTTCTGGCAACGCTAATAGCAATAAACAATATTTAGTACCATTTTAAACTTGGCAGCACTGTGGAAAAACTACAATTTGTGGTAAAGCTAAGCGTTGGTAAGTACGTTGAATAAATTTTTTTTTTAACAATTTAAAATGTTTGCATATTTTTTGCTTTAATTGATAATTTAATTCTTTTATTTCAAGATAAGACTAAAATAAAAATGGTATGGCTTAATAAGACAAGCTTCATACATTTCAAACAGGAGGACTTATGTAGGTCTAGCGGATTTCTCTTGGGTTAAAAGTTTGATGCCGAAAATCCTGGTCTATTTCATCAACGAACTCAAATATATGTATATTACTCGACCACCTAGACCTCAAAATGACGACATTTGTACACAAATGTTATTCCGAGTATCGTTTAGCTTGGCTGTGTCAGGATCAAGTGCGTCTAATGATGGTTATGCTTGAATTTAAAATGCTACCCAGAAATACCCCGACTGTGTGGAATGCTATATATGTAGTTTAATGGCGCAAGTATTGAGTGACCAACAACAATTCCAACAGACCGATACATTTTTCGAGAAAGCTATTAAAATGGGTCCAGATACAGTAGGTGGGCGATATTCTATGAATATTTAGGTACAATCGAAGTACAACGTGCGAATTTGAATAGAGCGGTGGATTTGTGTGAAAGAAGCTATTAAATTGGATAAAAGCCAGGCTAAAATGTTAATAGTTTTAATGTTAAAACCAGGTTTTAACTTTAGGTGTGAAAACACTATAAAGTTAAAATATAATTACAAAGTTTTATTTATTCTCACATCAAAGCGACTACTACATCACTTCGACGTTAATTTGGTATTTTATAAGAATGTTGTGTCGACGTCGACTAGTTATCGAAAATTTGACAAAAAAAAATCCAAACTCCAAATATTTTTTTATTTTTCACTTTTTAACGCTACTTATGCTATTTTCCGATATATTTTTTCACCGATTTAGCTTTTTAAAATAAAGTGTAGAGTTTGTTTCCAATTGTGAATTTTTTTGCGAATTTTTGGCAGGTTTTCGATAAGAGATATTTATACTGTAAGTTTTCTGATTCTTTATCGCTTTAACGTTTATTAATAAATATTAGAGTTTTCTTTCATGCCGCTGCTAGCAAATTTTGCAATTTTTACCAAAATATTGCCATTCCTTATAGTTCAAGGGACTTAATCATTTTTATAGCTTGTTTGAAATATTAAAAATTTTCGCGAATTGTCGCCATTTTTGCATAATTTTTTTTGGTAACTTCCCGACATTGTGTATTTTAGCCGATTTCAAATCCATTTAAGGGTTTGTTTCGATGCGATTTTTTCCTATAAGTTTTCTATTCTTTACAGCTTTATCGATTTTTAATAACTATTAGACTTAGCTATCATGTCGCTGTAAACAATTTTTTGCGAATTTCCGCTAACTTTGCAATTTTTACAAAGTTTTAGCTATTCCTTATAGTTTAAGGGACTTTTAATCAAATGTATTGCTTTTTTATATATTACAAATGTTCGCGAATTTTCGCTATTTTTGCAAACTTTTCCGAACTTTCGCAATTTTCGCGTTAAATTTACTAATAAAATTTGTGCCCATAACTTCTTTTAAATTTGCATTTTTTATTTTAAACGTATTTAATAAATATGTTAACATTTCATTTAAATTGCCTTTAACTTTCATTTGAGTCGTCGCAAAATTTTCTGTCGACTAAAACAGGGACAATTCTACTCGACGTCGACTTAAAAGCGCCTTAGAAAATATCAATTTACTGTCAATAGTAATCGATTATTGTCAATAACGACTCAGAAAATACCATTACTGTTCAGGTGCTGTCGGCTTATGTCGACTTTCATAATAGGGGTGATTATTTTTTTTATCGGCTTTAAAAAAGTTTGCTTTTCTGATGCAGCGCAGTGATGCATTTACGAACGTACCCAAACTTAAGACTTTTTGATAGAAACATCAAAATACATGTTTCTTCAAAATTTTACATTCTAAAATTAAAAATAATGTTCTTATCAACAAAATTTTAAAAATCGATTCGTTTTACTCTCACCAAGGAAAACTATTTGGAAAACAAAACGATTTTAAATCGATAATGTCGTTTTCAGTATTTTTAAAATTGAATTTACAGCGGTGTCATGGAAATCGAAAACGTAAAAGGAAAAAATTTGGAAGTTCTTTTTATTAAACTTTTAATCTAATTTTTACAATTTTTGCTAAAAGATTCTATTTAATAGAGCATTATTTGTAAAATAATTGTCATACAATTTTTTTATTACAGAAATCTTATTGAGAAACTACTCTTTAAATTCTTTCGTTTTACCTTTTCGATTTCCATGAAACCCCTGTTAAATTCACTTTTAACTCTTTTCTCGTCTTTATTCTTTTAAATGTTATATATGTATGTATATCGTCACCTAAAATGCAAAAGGACATAGCAACAAAAAAATTCAAAATCGAGTTTTTGACTGATTAAAAAAAAATTGTGTTGTTGCGCCCTTTTGCATTTTAGGTGACAATATGTATATGTATATAAATATATACCTATCCATATATATATTTTGAACAATTTATTAACACACAAAATTGTAAACAAATTGTGACATAATATAAGGTGCGTAAACAATATTCAGCTGGCTAAAGCTTGCCCACATAGACGGTTTTCTGCTTCGCTAACTAAAGCTTCTCCTGTTTTTCGAAAATTCATTCACGTTCTTAATGGGTTAAAAAATCAACATAAAAGTATTCTTGTTTCTTAAATTATCGTGCATAATGTTTTTCCACCAAAATGTTATTAAAAGCAGTGTGATCAATTTTAATTATGACGTTAGCCACCAAGTCTTCCACTGAAAATACTTCCATTTCAACTGTACCAGCATTGGCGCACTTTTGCAACAACTCATTGGCAACATACGACCATTTCCCATGAGGCGAACGGACAGCAGAAGCTTGAGCCATGGCTTAACGACATTCAAAAACTCTTGGAGGTATATCAGCTAAAGATGAAAGTCTTGAAGAAGAGCAGCGCAACTCCTCAAAGTCAACGGTGCCAATGTAGCCGTAATCAATGAAAAATACCTTTAAAAAGAGAAAAAAAATTTGAATTAAAACTCCTTTTTTCTCGTCTTTAAAAAAAACAAGCTCACTTGAAATTGTAAAGTGCGTGGTCTGGAAATAACTTTATCAATTTTAGCACGTCTATATTTATCAAGTGGGGCGGATAAGATCATGCCTTTTGAAGCAAGACTATCAATTTTCAATTCTTTCGGATCATTAAGAGCAACCCGGCACTATAAAGCGATTATTACTATAATTATGGTCATCATCCCTAATCTTTTTAAATGTAACAAACTCTTTTTCGGAACCAGGGGCCAGATTCTGGCATTCGCGATCGAGTACTTTCTCGATTCGAAAGCAATTTAATATCTAATTATTTCAGTCAATACTGAACGAATTGGAATTATTTTTTCGTTATTGTAAAGCATTCATTTGAGTTTCACAATACTGAAAAAATAATTTCGATTCGTTCAGTATTGACAGAAATAAAATTGCTTTCGAATCGGGAAAGTACTCGATCACGAATGCCAGAATTAGGCCCCAGGCCGAAAACGCACTTCAATATCTTTTGGTGGTATGTAGGCATCTTTAAAAAGTTATTTTATAGGTCGAGTAAAAAGTTCACCTACATGTGTTATTAAAATTAGTAAAATACGCACTATTTTAGAATATGGTACATTTTGCGATCACGTTCAATATTAATTAAAGTGCGGGTGATTTTTAATATAATCGCCTTTTCACTATCTATCCAATGAACACGTTGGTGGGTGGTTTGCTCTTTAAAATTCATTGAGGCGTTCTCTTACAAGCAAATGCATTTCCTTAATGGCACTCAAATTAATAGAAAAATTCTTTGTCTATCCAATCTCGACTTCCCCATCACGAGTTATTTTTGTTTGCACATTATTTTCCAAGTCTTACACAATTTTTGATTTTGAGGTATTTTGTTCTTCTTTAATTTTTAATTATTATTGTAAAGACCTTGCAAATCACAGCCAAAAAGCCAATAATATTTTGTGCTGCCAAGTTTAACGTAGTACTAAAAGTTTTTACATTTTCTGCACAGTACTAGATTTATGCGTGCTGCCAGACTAGCAATTTGTGCCATAAAAAATTTATGTTAAATTTTGTTTTTTAAAATTTCAGTAGTTTTTAAAGGCCAGTTTATACAAAACAAAATCACTTTTGATCGAAATTAATTTCTGTGACAAGCCTAAAGACAATACATAGTTCCTGATCGTTGGCGACTGTTTCTTTGCTAAGTTACTTTAAGTTAGTTTTATACAACAAACGTTTGCATGTCATTGATGTCGGAAAGATGCAGATTTATTTCCTTGTAATTTTGTACTTGTTAGGATAAGTTACAGACTTTTTGTTTTTCACTCTGCTTATAACTAGATTTAAATATCGCTCACACACTGGTCTGTTTGAATACGAGCGTATTTCCACAAGAATGCCATGGTTTAATGCACCTCTTGTGTTTCTATAAGTATTTTGATTTTCACAAAGCTGACTTTCAGTGTTTGTTTCGGTACGATATGATTGGACTGTTTTGTTCACTGTTCATTGTTGACTTTAACTTCTGAAGAACAAGAGCCCCTATATTAAAGTTGAAAGTATACCAATGGTACTAATAGGTAAATACGTAAAACTACAACTTAAAACTTGGAAAACTGCGTAAACATACCAACTACACACGTATGTACGCACAAAAAATTCAAGTTTTATTGTGCATGCCCATAATTTATCGATTTAATTAAGATTAAAATTAAAAATTGCCAAAATTTTGATAGGAATAAAAAAATCGATTTTAAAAGCCCAATAATCGATTTCAGTATAAAATCGCATACGTAAATTCGATTGCAAAAAATCGATTTTTTTTACCAAAAAATACACTTTCGATTGAAATCGAAATCGATTTACCATTCCCTACACGGATGGTATAACTAAAATCAAAAATAATAACAAAAAAGCAGATGGTTGCAGTTTTAAATTTTTACAAAAACAACATAAAAATTTCCTGAGTTGTTTTTGTAAAACAACATAAAAATTTCCTGAGTTGTTTTTGTAATTGTATAAAAATGCTACCACCTACCACCTGTTAAAATACACCTCTGGTGTGATGAGAATACATAAGTTTCTAAAATGGTTTAGAAAAAAATCATTTACCTACGGCTTGTCAGATTTTTTATTTGTATTCTCTCTTACCCAATACATTTTGCTTTTACATGATAAGAATTTTCTCATTCTACATAATTGTTTGCAATGTCGTAATACATTGTATTACCGTGTAAACTGTAAACAGTGCGATAATTATCAGTAATTTTTATTATTTTCCAATAAATACTAGTATGAAAAAAAGTTTGGCAAAAGTGCACTTTACGGGGCGTACGAAAAAAAACAGAGATTGGACCCCGTCTGGAATAAAAAAAAGAAAAAAAACCAAAATTAAAATTTAAGGGGGCTAAGACCCCTGGGACCCCATGGATCAAAAAAAGCGGCCCGCCCACTTAGTGGTATGTGTGGGTACTCAAATTAAAGGTAATTGTGTAAAAAATACGAAAATAATAAAATTTAGGTCGAGCGGGACTTCTGGGTCCCTCTGGGGGGTAAAAAAATTACACCTCCCACCCTTATAACTATGTGTGGGTACTCGAATGAAAGGTATTTTGCTTACGATTGTAAATATTTTGTTTTTATTTGGCTTTTTTAATGTTGTATAAAAATCGCGGGATTTTTAATTTTTTTGTAACTAAAGCTTTTCTGTATAGCCGGCCTTCGGCCGGGCGCAAGGACTTTCTCCTCTATGGTATAACAAAGACCGGCTTCGCTAACTAAAGCTTTTCTGTATAGCCGGACTTCGGCCGGGCGCAAGGATTTTCTCCTCTATGGTATAACAAAGACCGGCTTCGCTAACTAAAGCTTTTCTGTATAGCCGGACTTCGGCCGGGCGCAAGGATTTTCTCCTCTATGGTATAACAAAGACCGGCTTCGCTAACTAAAGCTTCTCTGTATAGCCGGCCTTCGGCCGGACGCAAGGATTTTCTCCTCTATGGTATAACAAAGACCGGCTTCGCTTACTAAAGCTATAAAAGATACATAAATTAACCTAGAGAGGAAAATATTAAACGAATACAAAAACAAAATACATATTGGCAATCGTGAGCAAATTACCTTTAATTTCAGTACCCACACAGACATACATAAGTGTTATGGGGGGAAACTTTGTTTGCCCCAGAGGGCCCTTGAAGTGCCGCCCACCCAAAATTTTATTATTGTCGTTTTTGCTGCACAATTACCTTTAATTTGAGTACCCACACATACCATTCAGTGGGCGGGGCGGTCCCCACGGGCCTCAGCCCCCTTAAATATTAATTTTGGTATTTTTTTTTAATTCTGGATCGGGTGGCATATTTTTTATATTTTTTTTCATAAATAGCGAAAAATTTAGATATTTCAAACAAGCCATAAAATTTATTTAAAGTGCCTTAAACTATAAGGAATAGCAAAAATTCAATAAAAATTGCTAAATTAGCGGAATTTTGCAAAAAATTGATAATAGCGGCATGATAGCAAAGTCTAATAATTATTTAAAATCTTTTAAACTGTAAAAAATCCTAAAACAGGAAATAAAAATACAACATTTATAAAATTAAATTATTTCAAATATATTAATTTAGAATGCGATATAATAGTTTTTTATTATAAATAAAATTTATACATAAAATAGTTTGTATTCCTGTTAGTTTTTAAGTTATTGAATTGTTGCGTTTTGATCAGATTCATAATAATAAAATCGTTTCGATATGAACCCAATGGAAATATTGCCTTTTAAGATGAAATAGGTAATTTTTCATTTTAATTTATTTTTCATTTTAATAATATTGTAATTTCCCATTTTAATTTGAAGTTAATAAGTTTTATATATATAGAAAATTAAAAAACACATACATATATTATTAACTTCACTCTTCACAAATATTTTGAAATTGTTTATTGATAACATAATTTTGACATTTAAATAATTTTTAAAATAATAATTGCTTTATAGTTTTAATGTGTAGTATTAAATAAATATTAGACAAAAAAAATTGCATTTTGTTATGGAGCACCTCAAATATTAATTAAAAAATTGTTTTCTAAATTGTCAATATTAAAATAGTTAAAAAAATACCAAAATATAAAAATGTTAGTAATCCTTTACTAGTTTAATAGTTTTTTATGTAACTAGGCAACAAATTCTTAAAAACATTTTTTACATATATTTTCATAATTAAAAATGATCATTTTTCCTTTTTAAAATCAACTTTCCATCTCTGAGTAGTTTTATTTAATCTGGTAGCACTTCAAATTTCAGTCTGCAAAGCAAAATAAAATCACTCAATTATGTCTGCAAAATTTCTCAGAGATTTACAACTTGCTCTCTTTGAAATGAGTGAAAAAAAAAAGTTTGTCAGCAAAAGTTTGTTATTTTCTCGCGGGCCAAAAGTTTGTTATTTTCTCGCGGGCAAAAAATTCATTTATTTGTTTTGACATTTTTTATTAACATCTGTTTTTGGTGTTTCTATTTTGATATTAAAATTTTGCTATTCACAATAGCTGCAGTAATTTAAAACAGTGATGGGGCTTATGGCACAATTGGGCCATTTTTGGAACTATTGAATGTTATTTGGCCCATGGCCCTTTTGCTTTATTTTGCCCTTTTTAGATTCACACATATATGGGGGATTTCATGTCAAGTGACCCAATTTTGAAATCGATGTCTTCCGATTTGGATGAAATTTGCACCAAGGTTAGTCCTATTGGATAGTAGTTTAGACACAAATTTTCAACAAGATCGGTCTAAAAGTTTCTGAGTTAGTGGGGGTCAAAATTTGACATTTTGGCCATACAGGTGTTCTTTCTTATCCATGTAACTTATTACCTATTGGTGTTAGCAAAATTTTTCCCAAGTAGCTTCGATAGCTATTTGATCCATCTTTTGAAAAAAATTTTTTTTGTTTTTTAAAAAAATTTTTTTTATTTTTTTTTTTTAAATTTAAAACTTTTTTTTATTTTTTTTTAGCGGGTATGTTTTTTTTTTTTTTTTTTTTGTTCAAAAGAAAGCTTATGTCTTTTCCTTTAAGGTAGTTTTGGTCCCTTTTTGGGATGCGAGCGGCTTATGTATAAAAAAAAATAATTTCTAACTCTAGACAAGGGTTTTTCAATTTTTAGCATATGCAGTGTTCTTTCTCATCCATTTAACTTATAACCTATTAGTGTTAGCAGAATTTGTCCCAAGTATCTTCGATAGCTATTTGATCAATATTCTGAAAAATTTTTTTTTGGTTTTTTTAAAACTTTTTTTTTTAATTTTAAATTTTTTTTTTAAATGCAAAATTTTTTTTTTATATTTTTTTTTTATCCGGAATGTTTTTTTTTTTTTTTTTTTTGTTCAAAAGAAAGCTTATGTCTTTTCCTTTAAGGTAGTTTTGGTCGCTTTTTGGGATGCGAGTGGCTTATGTATAAAAAAAATTATTTCTAACTCTAGACGAGGGTTTTTAAATTTTTAGCATATGCACTATTTTGAATTTTTTCCTATTTGTGTTTAAGTGTTTCTAAAGACTTAAAAATAAAACGTTTGCAAAGAAACTAGACAAATCACCATTTCCGACGGTATGTTACAAACCCAATTACTATTTTATACCTTCGATACTATAATGCCCACAATATGTTAATCCCAGGAATAAAATCACTTTTTTTCTGTAGAAATGTTGAGAAATTAAATTCTTTTTATTAATTTGTAATAATAATTAAACTAATATATAATTATAATAATAATAATTTCTAATAATAATAATAAAAAGATAAAGATAAATAATTTAATAAAATTTATGTAGGAAAAATAAAAAAAAGAATTATTTGTCAACATTTCTACAGAAAAAAAGTGATTTTATTCCTGGGATTAACATATTGTGGGCATTATAGTATCGAAGGTATAAAATAGTAATTGGGTTTGTAACATACCGTCGGAAATGGTGACTTGTCTAGTTTCTTTGCAAACGTTTTATTTTTAAGTCTTTAGAAACACTTAAACACAAATAGGAAAAAATTCAAAATAGTGCATATGCTAAAAATTTAAAAACCCTCGTCTAGAGTTAGAAATAATTTTTTTTATACATAAGCCACTCGCATCCCAAAAAGCGACCAAAACTACCTTAAAGGGTAAGACATAAGCTTTCTTTTGAACAAAAAAAAAAAAAAAAAAAACATTCCTGATAAAAAAAATATAAAAAAAAAAAATTTTACATTTAAAAAAAAAATTTTAAATTTAAAAAAAAAAGTTTTAAAAAAACAAAAAAAAAAATTCAGAATATTGATCAAATAGCTATCGAAGCTACTTGGGACAAATTCTGCTAACACTAATAGGTAATAAGTTAAATGGATGAGAAAGAACACTACATATGCTAAAAATTGGAAAACCCTTGTCTAGAGTTAGAAATTATTTTTTTTTATACATAAGCCACTCGCATCCCAAAAAGCGACCAAAACTACCTTAAAGGAAAAGACATAAGCTTTCTTTTGAACAAAAAAAAAAAAAAAAAAAAAACATTCCGGATAAAAAAAAAATATAAAAAAAAAATTTTGCATTTAAAAAAAAAATTTAAAATTAAAAAAAAAAAGTTTTAAAAAAACCAAAAAAAAATTTTTCAGAATATTGATCAAATAGCTATCGAAGATACTTGGGACAAATTCTGCTAACACTAATAGGAAATAAGTTAAATGGATGAGAAAGAACACTGCATATGCTAAAAATTGAAAAACCCTTGTCTAGAGTTAGAAATTATTTTTTTTTATACATAAGCCGCTCGCATCCCAAAAAGGGACCAAAACTACCTTAAAGGAAAAGACATAAGCTTTCTTTTGAACAAAAAAAAAAAAAAAAAAAACATACCCGCTAAAAAAAAAATAAAAAAAAGTTTTAAATTTAAAAAAAAAAAATAAAAAAAATTTTTTAAAAAAACAAAAAAAAATTTTTTCAAAAGATGGATCAAATAGCTATCGAAGCTACTTGGGACAAATTTTGCTAACACCAATAGGTAATAAGTTACATGGATAAGAAAGAACACCTGTATGGCCAAAATGTCAAATTTTGACCCCCACTAACTCAGAAACTTTTAGACCGATCTTGTTGAAAATTTGTGTCTAAACTACTATCCAATAGGACTAACCTTGGTGCAAATTTCATCCAAATCGGAAGACATCGATTTCAAAATTGGGTCACTTGACATGAAATCCCCCATATATATTTGTCGATTAATTTTTCCTTTAAAAAAAAAATTCGCTCCTTTACGGGCACTGCTACACGTTTAATATATGTTGTAATATTTAGATCGCAATCCATTTTAAAGGATCGTACGAGTATGCTACATGTTCAATATTTATCGCGTCAGTATTTACACTATCTTTGGCTGTGTAGTTAGGCAGAAGTTAAAAATGTAATGTAAACAGAAAAAAAAATTAAAATTTCTTACACTTGCAATAAAATTTTAAATTTTACGTATTGTACAATTATATCACCAATGTGTATTTGATATTCAAAGGTGGCACAATATATTCGCAACAATCAAAAGACTTGATTTTTATTGCACAACGAAAAGAATGTGAAATGTGTTGACAACATAGTATAATACTGTTTATGTTATTCCTATAGGTTATGTTCACCTTTTTATTGAATGCAAGTTGAGCAATATTTAAATGGAAACTATTGTGCGACTTATTGCATAATATACGACAAAATGGAAATAATATGGCTTTTAATTATACTCAGGGGTGTTTTGGAAATCGAAAACGTAAAACGAAATATTTTTAAACACCGTTTTTTAATAAGATTTCTGTAATAAAAGAATTTTATAACAAATATTATACATACTATATATATTTGATTTTTCGAATTTATTCTATGAGTTACATTTCAGTTATGTATTTTTATAAAGCTTTTTTGTAATAGTTCTATTCCTTAAATTTTAAGGAATTACTATATATATTTATTTTAATAATAAATTATATTATTTATAAGTATAATTTATATGTAATAATTATCAATTTAATTTTCAATAAAAAGCCGATGATATTGTGGCGATATCTTCATATTTTCTTATAAGTGGTTATCTGGCGATATTGCTAGTTTATCATCCTGAAGTATCGCCTTTGTATTGCTTAGGAGTATTGCCATATTTTTCATCCAGGCAATACGTTTGGCAATACTTATGGTGTATTTCTGCGTTTGCTGGGATGTAAAAGTGAAGAAAACCTTCACACCAGCGTTACCGTTGTGATACTAATGTATCAATTTTACCCTTTGTCGACGGTCTAGATACCTTTCGTGACTCTTTTTTTAAATTATCCTTTTGTATTATTTTCACCTATTTTGTGCCACTTTTTGACCCTTTTTTAAAATGGCACACACATTTTGTTTTTTCGTCAACACTGCCGAACGTTAGTGCTAAACAAATGTTTTCGACATAAGTGGAGATGGAGGAATGGACTGCAAGTGAAGAGTTAATACCAAAATATAGAACGCACATTCCTGAAAAGTAGTTAGTATTCGTTAAAAGTTTGTGTAAAATTATTTTTTACGACTTCTAAATTAGATTTTCGATAGAAAGTACAAATTAAAGTACAATTTCCCTAATAGTAAACATTACTCATATACATATTTGTTATTTTTATTTATTAAATAACTTATGGTGGTTTCTTTTCAAAAAAATGTGACATTTTATTTAAAAAATGCAATTAGGTGTTCGTTTCTTAAAAATGTTTTGCTCTCTTAAAGAGTAGCAAGTTTTATGCTAAAAAATTCACCTTTAATAATGGCATGACATTTTACTTTTCGTCCGCTTTTAAATCGACAATGTTAAGAGTGCCCTGTAAACTAACTGACTTCAGTTTATGTATGGGGCTATTTTAAAAACGGCGACGATTGCCTCAAGGAGCAACAAATCTTCGCAAAAATTTAAAAACTCGAAAAAGTTTGCAAAAAAAGCGCCATAAAATTGATCAAAAGTCACTGAAACTAACAGAAATGAAATAATTCGGTAAAAATTGCTGAAATTCCCAAATATTTGGTAACAAAAACTTACAGGAAAAAAATCGATTCAATCGCTAAGGATTGCAAAATTGGAAACAAACCCTGAAAATTATTCTTATTATTTTTGACCCCTTTTTCTGGAAAATCCACTTTTTGTGACCCTTTTCGAAAATTTCCAACGGTAACCCTGCTTCACACGCATGTGTATTTAAAAGAAATTGTAAAATTAATTTTTCGTGATTCATAAAACATAAACAATAAATAATTAAAAAAATAATACCTACATATAATAAAAAAATTAAACAATAAATAATTGAAAAAATAAAAAGATAATGTTTAGTGACATGAGTGAGGAAGAAGAGGCTTGTCTAGCCATTATTTTAGCAATGAAACTAAAAAATAAAAAACGCAAATGGATGAAGGAAAGGTTCAGGAAGAGAGGTAAATTCACCCATGAAAATCTCTTAAGGGAATTGCGTAATTGTGAGCCTCATGATTTTCGGAATTTCCTTTGTATTGATGGGTCAACTTTTGAAGTCCTTCTCAACAAAGTAACACCTCTCATAGAAAAACAAAACACCTTATTGCGTGAACCTATTACCGCAAGTCAGCGATTATCAATTACTCTGTGTTACCTGGCAACGGGCAAAACATTTGAAGATCTTAAATTTATAAGTGCGATATCACCTCAATCCATTGGCAAAATCGTTATTGAAACTTGCAAAGCCCTCATTGAAGTTCTAAAAGATAGTATCAAGGTAAGCAATGTACATTTATGCTTTCTGTAACGATATACAAATAACGTAATATGTATCACTTTGGAACAAGTCTAGTTTACCAACGCAGCTCCAAATAAAAAAAGTACATAGGGTAATAGAAAATTAAAAAATAAGACGAACAAATCAAATGGCAAAATTCTCGGAAACGCATAGTTTCCGAGTTATTGACCTCAGAAGTTTTAATATGAATTTGCGACTCCCACTAAATTTCTGAACATGTATGGCCAATATTGGTCATTTGAAAGCTTTTGAACAGATCTTTCTGGAAATTTAAAACTTTTTAACTCTAGCATCTAATAGGTACAGTTTTTATATCATATATATAACAATCTTACGGAAGTGCACTAGGTAATAAAATTTTAATCAAATAAACCCCAGCTTCGCTAAATAAGTAATTCTCCGCATAGCCGGCCTTTGGCCGGGCGCAAGGATTTTCTCATTTATGGTATAACAAAAACCGGCTTCGCTAAATAAAGCTCCTCCGCATAGCCGGTCGCAAGTATTTTCTCCTCTATGGTATAGCAAACACCGGCTTCGCTAAATAAAGCTATTCTGCATAGCCGGCCTTCGGCCGGGTTTTCTCCTCTGCCATCAGCTTCACTTAATAAAACTTCCCTGCAAAGCAATTAATACGTAAGTAAACCAACAATTATTTAAATAGTATAAAGCAAAAAAAGGGAATCAGAAAAACCTTAATACATGCAATATATATCAAAAATAATAAAGCATAAAAGATTACGTTATTAATGTAAGTCGTTTTAAACATTTCGGCATCACATTTTAAAAAATAATGGAGATCAATAGACCAACGCAAATTTTTACTATTTTTAAAAATAATTTAAAATTGCCTTTTCCAAGCGAAGTCCTCCCAATTTTTATATAAAATATTTATATTCAGAAAGATATATTCAAAAGCTTTTAAATGATAAAAATATTGGCTATATACCTTCAGAAATGTAGTGGGAAATCGCAAATCTATATGAACATTTTAGAGGTCCATAACTCGAAAACTATGCGTTTCCGAGAATATTAACTTTTTATTTTTTCTTCTTATTTTTTAATTTCCTATTCCCTTGTGTACTTTTTTTTTATTTGGAGCTGCGTTGGTAAACTAGACTTAATCCCAATTTTTTACAGCTAAGCTAAAAATATCATAACTAATCTGTTGATAGTAGAAATTTATAATTTTGTACACATTCTTTATTCAGTTTTAAGGCAGTTTCCGATCGACTGGCCATAACAAAATTACGTGTGTTCAAAAAAATAGACCACCCAAATTTGCGAAGGGATTTATTAATTCGCTTCACCGGCAGTTTCTGATAGACTGGCCATAAAAAATCACGTGTGCAAAAATTGCGCCGATTGCGTGCAAACAGGACGTACGCATTACACTTTTCTCCCATAAAATAATATGTATATCTTAATTATAAACCCTTTTGGCATCATAACTTTCAAATACGACGTTTTTCAGAAAATTTGTTCTGAATAAACAGCACAACATTTTTCCTGTACATAATTATGCCCTAACGTGTTATTTAAAAAAATAAAAAAAATGTTTTCTTTTTAAAGCATCATAGTATGCATATTTGGCACTATGTGCCCACGATCCGTCTTTAAATCAATACATAATAATAGTATGCATATTAGCTCTTTATAACACAGTGCAAAAAACACACTAACTGGACATAATAGATTCGATTGTATTACCAACCGGTAGCAAAACCATATATGTACTCAGTTTGGCGATTTTTGTTACTAATTTTTTTATGGGCCTCCAAAAATTCTGAAAATCGATGGGCCTTCAAAAAAAAAGGTGTCATTAGTTTTTGGCCCACAGCTAAATCGGACTCCATAATACCGCTTAACCATATATGGCAATACAATACATAGCTTCCACTCTTTTTCTAATAACTTACAGGGATTCCTAATTTTTCACTAACAATGTTTTGAAAGTTGTAGCTATAGTAAAGCAGAACAGCTCATAAATATCACTTCGTACCTTAAAAATTGTTGTTTTTTACTATTAATTGACACTAAAACTAAGACTATTTAATACAAAATAATAATAATAAAAGTAGTACTTTTCGCTTATAGTCACATCCTTTAGTTGCAGACAAAACGTGGACCTTATCACTAATTTGACTATAAGGCTAATTCAAATATATGCCACTATGAGGCGTATAACCGAATTCGAATATTCGAAATAAAAAATACATATAACAATATGGTGTCCTATGTTCGTCATTTAATAACTCGAGATCCACTCAACCTATTTTCAGACGAGTACATGCGTTGGAAAGGTCTACTTTCACTGATGGTTTATAAAAAAACTCCCGATAGGTGGCGCTGTTATTTAAATTTTTTTTATTGATGGTAGATAGCGCTGGGGTCAAGTTATTAACAAAATTCTCCAGTATTTCATTTTTATACCCTTCACCACAGGTGGTGAATAGGGTATATATAACTTTGTCATTCCGTTTGTAATTTCTATAATATTGATTTTAGACCCTATAAAGTATATATATTCTGGGTCCTTCTGAGGAGCGAAGTTGATTTAACGATGTCCGTCTGTCCGTTGAAATGGATTTTTTTATACATTTATTTATTATTATAATACAATTATGTCACATATGGTCCGGAATTGTTTGCTATTGAAATTCAGCAAGATCGGTCCACAAATGGCTGAGATATGAGTAAAAAACCACGGCTGCCTCAAATTTTTTCCTTTAAAGGTCCAATTAGACGTGACATTACCATACCAACACTGTATTATTAAAACGACATAAACATACCATACAAACCAATTCAATTTTGGTTTATACGGTCATACAGTGGCTATGGTAATACAGTGTTGGTAATGTTGTTTTTTTGATGTTTTTTTTATACCCTTTATATACTTTGATATAAATATCATCATATATATACTAAGAATATTTCTTCCACAAAAAAAAATCAAACAAAAAACAAAGTGGTGGTTTTTATTTGTAATGTGTTTAATTTTACGCATACACATACACATTAATGCATGTATATGATATGCCGCTCAAATAAAGAAACAAACTCATAGACTCAATATATTTTAATTTAACGCTTCTTCAGAAAAAGCATACCATACAAACCAATTCAATTTTGGTTTCTACGGTCATACAGTGGCTATGGTAATACAGTGTTGGTAATGTGGTTTTTTGTTGTTGTTTTTTTATACCCTTCACTACAAGTGGTGGATTTGATTTGTAACGTGCGTAATGTGTTTAATATCCCAGCGGGAAAAAGAAGGAGTAGGGAGGCCTTCTAGAAGGCCTCTGGACCCCTTCTTTTGGATGTACAAGGCCTTCTTGCTCCATTCCATACTCATATCTTTTTTACACACGTTGTCATTGCGGAGAAGGCCTTCCGCTCTCGCTTCTTCAGCAGGTACATAAGAAGAGTAACGGGACCAAAAATATTGATTTTGCTTTTGCTTGTGCAAAAAAACAATACAAAAAATGTTACTCCTTCTCTACTCCCTTCTCATAGAAGCGAGTGTGGAAGGTGTATCTTATCTTTTATACGAAAGAGCCGAGGCCTTCTATGAGGCCTTCTTAAGCAGTTAGATAAGAACAGTAATTGAATCAAAAAATCTTTTAAGCAGGCCTTTAAAAAGGCCTGAAGTAAGAAGGTCTTGTGAGTTTTCCCGCTGGGATATGACCATAGCCAACACCACTGTAATGAACAAAAACCACTTACAGAAAACGTCGATAATATAAACATTTTGTCATTGAATTGAAATTATGATTGAATAATTAATTTTTGACCACACATGAAGATTTATTAAAAGCATTGAATAAAAAATAGTTTCTCCTATTACAATTTACATTTATCCCATGAATTTCAATTCAACAAAGAAAACCATTTTTACATGTCAGCATAAATGATTTTCTTTTATAAAATTCAAAGCCGAATTAAACACAAGCAAGTTTTAATGTTTATATTTAGGTTTATTCTTTGTCTATGCTTAAGTACAATTTACTCTATTACATACTAATACTTACATAATTTTAAGAATGATTTTTGTAAATTGAAAAATAAAGATTAGATCTATTCAAGAACTCAACTCGTTTGGTTTATTATCCGGAAAAGAATAAAATTTGCATGTGTATGATATGCCGCTCAAATAAAGAAACAAACTCATAGACTCAACATATTTTAATATTTTAATTCAGTAAAAGCATTCGTAGCCGAGTTGTAAAGTTCCCTCCTGAGACTGATGATATTGCCAATTCGAATCCCAAAAAGAATTTTTTTTCATTTTTTTATTTAATTTTTTTATGTTTTAAAAAACGATTTTAAGATTATAAAACGAATTTAAAACATCGACTTTGGCAAAAGAGGAAACGGGCTTAGGCACATATATAAATTTTTTTTATATTCTTCGGCATGGCGAAATGAAAAGTTGGCGTGGCTCAATTAATATTTATTTATACCTATCTAAAGAACGTTATTTATGTATATAACTTTTTGTTCTTATCTCATCATGGTGAAGGGTATATAAGATTCGGCATAGCCGAATATAGCACTCTTACTTGTTTATTTTTATTTAGAAACATAATTTTGCAACAGAGTTGCATACTGTATAAAAAATAGTTAAAATAATAACACATTTGTCGTTTTTTGTCCTTTTTCCCAACTTTTACACAAAAGTATAATAAAACGGTTTTTGGGAGATTTAAATGTTTCACGAATATTTTTTGCATCAAATTTCACTAGGTGAAATTATATACTTTTGTGTGAAGTTAGAAAAGAAAACAAAAATGGCCCCTTAAAATGAGAGTTAGAGGGTTAAGAATCGCCTTATAATTTTACTGAAGACATCTGAAATATTTTCTTAGCTGAGAAGTACACTTAGTATATTTTTTTTTTTACTAATTCCAAAAGCTTTTAAAAAAGTTCAAAGGTTGGTTATTTTTTGCACATTAATTAAACAAACTTCGGTTATTTATAAAAAAAATTTAAAAACAAGAAAAAAATTTAACTTATGTACATATATAAAATTTAATCTAGCTATCTTACAAACGATAAAGAAAACTTAAATTCTACTTTTGTATCGAAAAATTGTGTTCAGCGACGAAGCTCAGTTTTGGCTCAATGGGTACGTTAATAAGCAGAATTGTCGATTTTGGAGTGAAGATCAGCCAGAAGCATTGCAAGAGCTACCAATGCATCCAGAAAAAGTCACAGTTTGGTGCGGTTTATGGGCTGGTGGCATCGTTGGACCGTACTTCTTCAAAGATGATGCGAATCGTAACGTAACTGTGAATGGTGAGCGCTACCGTAAGATGATATCTAACTTTTTTTTTGCCCAAAATGCAAGAGCTTGACTTGCATGACATGTGGTTTCAACAAGAATGTGAAACATGCCACACAGCACGCTTAACAATGGACTAATTGAGAGGCGAGTTCGGTGAACATTTTATTTCACGTTCGGGACCGGCCAATTGGCCGCCTAGATCGTGCGATTTAACGCCTTTAGACTATTTTTTGTGGGGCTATGTTAAAGCTCATGACTATACACACATGCCCGCTTCAATTGACGCATTGAAAGACAACATTGAAGCATTTATTCATGAGATACCGGCCGAAATGTTGGAAAGAGTATGCCAAAATTGGACTAAGCGGATGGACCATTTGAGGCGCAGTCACGGTCAACATTTGCATGAAATAATCTTTAAACATTAAATTATATGGACCGTACGTACTATCGATTCAAATAAAGATTTCATGCATTTTTCTGAATTTTATGTGTTTTTTTTTAACTTTCCTATAGCTCTTAAAAAATCACCCAATATTATGTTTCCATATTACGCAGATAGAAAATCCCAACAAATTGGAAATTATTCGTTTAAGTGAATTGACAAGTTATTTAGCTCTGCAAATTTCAACAACTAAAATTTAAATAAGGGCAGCGATTAAGAAAAATTTCTTAGATCTCTTGAGAAAGTATTTCAGATTTTTGAAACCCGAATCTAAAGCGATTATCCAAAAGTGTTCAAACGTCTTATAGGAAAAATAATTTAAGGATTCCTTGTTGACCGAGAGAAATGAAAATTTTCAATAATAAAATTAGGATAACCATTTAAAATGCATTTATAGAATAATAATAATTTTCTTATAGCAATAAAATTTGAGTCCGTAGAAAGGTAAGCGTATGCCGATTTACATGATTCCGAAATCTCAAACCAAAAACATAACAAATAATTCTGTTAAAAATAACCTTACATTTCTCCAGTACATAATTACCTGCGCCCGAAAAGACTTCCAAACAGTATAGAATATGTGGCATTAAAGATAGTTAGATACTAAAGCTTAAACTTATATACTGGGGAATGTTTTTTCTAGCCAAAATAATGAAGTTAAGTGTTAGCTAATTAAACAAATAATAAATATAAATACATACAAACAAGGAAAATAATTTAAAAGTTTAACACAAGCTGCGTTCGTTTACCCTAAAATTTGTACAAATTTGTACTGGATTTTACTGAAATACGTTCGCGTACACATAAATTTGTAAAATTTTCATATTACTCACCTACTGGATTTTACTGGGATTTTACTGAAAAAGTAAACGAACGCACATACAATTAACAAATTTTAGGGCCTTATTTCGTAAAATGCAACGTAACGCACAAAATTTTCATTGAAAGCAAAAACAAATTGAAAAATATTTTATAATTTTGTTGTTGCTTTCTATTGAAATTCATATTTTATTTTAAAATTTTCAACGCCACAATATATGAAGTGTTTGAAATTTAAAAATTCAATTTGAATTTCTATAGAAATCAACCAAGGTATATTTACACAAGGTAAACTCGTTGGCCCATATGTTTGTCAGCTGTTTACCCATAGTTGGAACCACAACGTCAAATTGCGTGTATATGAGCCAAAATTTGTACATGTGTGCGTTAAATTGTTTTTGTTTTATATGAAGACAATTTTGACAACATGGTTCCTTTTATAGAGCAAATTGTCTACACTCCCAAATGAGTCTACCTTGTGTAAATATACCTTGAAATCAACCACAAAATTATAAAATATTTTAGGCGTTGCGTTGTGTTTTACGGAATAAGGCCGGCCCTTAGTTTTCTTTAAAATTTTTCTTACTTAAAATAAAAAACAAAACATTTTACAAATACTCTAGAATGTTTTTGTTGTTTCTCAAAAATAACAACAAAAATCCTATAATGCGTTTAATTTCATATTAACATACTCTGCCTTAAAAAAGGATGTACCGTTTTTAATATCCTTGTTAATATTTTTAATCTTTGCTTTAAATCATCAGTTGAGTTTGAAATTTTACACAAAGTGAGAATAGTTGTATAACAGAAATTATGAAGTGTTGGAGTGCGGAGGAAAGAAATTTCTAAACAAATTCGAAAAACTGTAATTTTCAAAAATCACGATAGTCCTATAAATTAAATTGGAAGAATATTAAATTTAAAAAGGCTTACGGTGCAAACAATTATTAAAGATTTCAGAGAAAATGGAAATTATGAAAGTAAGCCAAGTTCTTGCGGTTCTCGAATTTTGAGGATCCAACATATGGAAAGTTATTCCATTATTAAAAGAAAACCTTAAGCAAAGTTCAGTCAAAGTGCGATTAACCGATTATTTTATTATATTTGGAGTTTATTTGGAAAAAAACAATAACATACCAAACATAACAATTCTTGAACTAAATCGCAAACAAAAAACTAATTCATAAATATACCAACAAAAAATTGAACTTCAAACGAAGCAGTTTTATAAGGGAGAAATGTTAGAGTTTCGCTTACCATCTCGCTTACGGAAGGCATGAATTTTATATGGTTAGTTTTCCACTTTGAAGCAATACATTTTTGACACAAAAAGCGCTTTATTCAATGCATATAAAAACTGGTAAATGTAGCGTTCAGTTTTACACACTGAATGTTTTTTTACAGTTATTTTTTTAGTATTCTCCTTTACAAACCTGCTTCGTTGTAAGGGAATGGCGTAGCACTTAAAATGTGTTTTTTTTTTTTTCTTTTATAAAAGTTTTTAAGAGTTCCTTCACTTACTTTTCTGCATCTTCTGCATGTCTTATTGCGTAGCGCATATTTTTATAAATGTACCATAAGTGCTTCGCAAAATGCCAAACATTTTTATTGGGATGTAATATGTATATTTTAATTAATATATAATATGAATTTATTACCAAATAGACTGTGAGATCATTTTATAATTTTTTTCAATAGTTTAAGGAGATCTCAAAAAATTATCTTTTAGAAATATAGTTTAGTTTAAATGTTTGGATTTAAGCGATTCTTTTCTTTAATTTTGATAAAACTTGACTTCGAAAAATGTTTTCACTTATCGTAGGTTAGGTTAGGAAGGGTTATGCCCCCAAAGGCACACCTCCAATCGGAGACCCATGCGGTCCATTGTAAATCCCTTCAATATAGAGAAAGAAGAAAGAGAAAATTGAAGAAGAATGGAGTTGACAGATGGATTTAAGATAGTTTATAGATAACTAGCTTAACCCGGTGCGCTTCGCTACACTGCTTTAACCACGTTTGAAGACTCTCCCTTTTATAGTTCTTCAGTTGAGAGATATTTAATATATGCATCCTATTTGAGGTATTTCCCCCCTGTGCCTACTCGCTTTATTTTTATTTTCAAAAGTGTAGTATTCCATAAGAGTGACTTCTACAAAGTTTGAACATTCTCACTATAACAGTTCTTAAGATATGCGATATCAAACATTGGCGTCCTACAGTGGGTACCACTTCGCCCGCTGCTATTTTATTTCAATTTTGGCGCATAAGATCCTACTACCAAAAGTCAACAAAATGCGTGCAGCGGCTCTTATTAATATTTCTATCTATGAGGGGTACTGCTCCTCCTCTGTCTACCCCGCCCATTTTTATATTGAAATTTATAGTTTACCATAATAGTAGCTTTAACCACGTTCGAAGACTCTCCCTTGAATAGTTCTTCAGTTGAGCGATATTTAATATATGCATCCTATGGGAGGTATTACCCCCCTGCGCCTACCCACTTTATTTTTATTTTCAAAAGTGAAGTATACCATAAGAGTGACTTCTACAAAGTTAAAACATTCTCACTATTACAGTTCATAAGATATGCGATATTAAACATTGGCGTCCTATGGGGGGGGGGTAACACTTTCCCCGCTGCTATTTTATTTCAGAAGATCCTACTACCAAAAGTTCAACAAAATGCGCGCAGCGGCTTTTAAGATATGCAATATTTAATATTGACATCCTATGGGGGGTACCAATTCCC
Organism: Pollenia griseotomentosa; assembly: GCA_963931875.1. Lineage (NCBI taxonomy): Eukaryota > Metazoa > Arthropoda > Insecta > Diptera > Polleniidae > Pollenia > Pollenia griseotomentosa. The sequence goes on along the minus strand of OZ007560.1, from coordinate 10,697,335 downwards.
CTGCCCCTATCGAAAAAATAAGTAGCCTATTTTATTTTTAGGGCTCACGTGAAATCAGGAAAATCGGTTCAGTAGTTTAAAAGTCTATAAGCCAACAAACACACAAACATTTTTTATTTTTATATATTTATATAGATAGATACCACATGGAACAAAAACTCCCTATATAGTCCCCTAATCAGAAACAACCGACATATTTCCCTGACCCCAGAAGATCGACTGGATTACATTAAGCGATAGACCTCAGTTCGTCGTAAAATCTATCTCCTAGCCATCTCTGCCTGAGACCCGGCATCCTAGGACAGTGGTACAGTACATGCTCAATCGTCTCTAGCTTCTCAGAATCCTCGCATAACCTGCAGAAGTCCAGTATGGTATAGCCCTAACTGAGCAATGACCCGTTTAAAACCCTACAAGCATCTTTAGACCACTCCTATCAAATCCTAATAGAAACCTGGTTGCCCCTGCATCACGGAATCTATTCCGTATTGCCTCATAGTAGTGACATCAGCGGGGTTTCCCCCCCCCCAATTTTTCCCCTATGTCAAGATTCGAACCCTCGCGAGTTAATCCGCCACCTCATCATCCACCCAGCAGTGTCCGGGTACCCAGTATAACCTCTGTCGCCGTCCAGATAGCTAGGATCTCAGACTGGAAGACACTGCACTCATCCGGGAGCCTGAATGACCTTTCAGGCCAGCGTCGGCAATATAAACACCGGCACCAGTGCCAGTGCCCATATTGGATCCGTCTGTGAATACTGTCCATTCCTCTAAAAGCCAATTGTATTCACACCAATCGTCCCTATTCGGGAACTCTACTGGTGGTGTAACACCAAAGTCTAAGGTCATAATCTCATAATCCGAGATTCCCTCGAGAATACTACCCTGATCAAGAAGACCCACTTCGCACAAAATTCTCGTGTGATCATCGCTCCTAGGTATAACCAAAGAAGACTCGTAGAGTCTAATTAAGTTCCTAGCAGCCACACTCTTCACATAATGTTCAATAGGGGATAGACATAGTAGGATGTTCAACGCTGCCTGTGGAGTGCTTCTCCTTACACCTGTGATACCCAGAAATGCACTTCTTCGAGCCTTGTTAAGCATCTTCCTATAACTATCCACTCTCAACGCATCCTAGTGCATCCATAAGTAAGAAAAGGTCTAACCACCGATGTGTGAATCCGAGTTACCATATCCGGTCTCAGACCCAAATTCTTACCGATATAGTTTCTGCATGTGAAGTAGGCATTGAGTCCCCTTCTTATTCTCCCTTGAGTATTTCTCTTCCAATACAGTTTACAGTAGAGGAAGTTACCCAATTACTAAGCATTGTCAGATAAAATTAACTCGACGCCATCCAACAATGGCCCCCTAAAACCGTCTATCTTAAACCTTCTGGTAAAAAGCACAAGTTAAATCTTCGCAGAGTTTACACCCAGCCCCCTTTCCCTCGCGCATGCCGAGAGTTCGCCCAACATCCCCTGCATAATTTCACTGATCGTGGACAAAAAATTTCCACTGACCAGCAGATCTATGTCATCCGCATAGGCAACGACTTTCCTACCCATGGAATCAAATGACCTGAGAATCCCTTTGACCGCAAGCAACCACAATAGAGGCGATAGTACCACCCCTGTGATATCCCTCTGGTAACCGTCCTCCTTGTATAATGCTCCTCTAGGTTTGAGTTGATAATCCTCCTAAGCATGCAGACTATTCAATCCACCAGAAAGTCCTGAACTCCCAGCTATACTAACGAAGTCCTAATTAACCGTCAATCGGTTAACCGATTAATTACTACCCGATTAACTGACCGGTTAATTTAAAATTAGCTTTTTTCGATTAACGATTAAACCGGTTAATTTCAGTCAATTAACCGATGTAACAAAATTTATAAGTTTTTGTTAGTTTTTTCGGGATGCATCGGTAACTTTTGTACGGCATGTGGCTGTTCTTCACCCCAGATGCGGCAGTTTTGCTTGTTTATATCCATTTAGCCAGAAATGAGCCTCATCGCTGAACACAATTTTTCGATAAAACAGTGGATTGCCATCGAGCTAAATTTTGATAATAAATTATAACGATTTGCAGTCCTTGCTCGTTTGTGAGTTTCTCCATGATGAAATGGCAGAGAATACACAATTACCAACCAATGCTGCCAGCCCGAAAAATTTAATTCATAAAAAATCACCCTTTAGTATTATAACATATTTTTTGTGTTTTTAATTATTTGGTTCGTCTCATATAGAAAAGGTATGTGTTAAGAAAATATTTTTTTCATACAAACAAGGAAGGTGTTCAGTGATCTTAATTTGAACCCTTTTTTTTGCCGACCGGTGACTAAAATTACAAGCACCTTACTCTTTTTTTTCAATGTTTTTTTATCTTCAACATCAATCAAGAGGAATATGGCGAAAAATGGGTTTAATAAGTGTTTGGTGCCAACACCTTTTTTCACGTACTTTTTATATGTATGTGTTTAGTTATTTGTTTGTTCTCATATCAGCCTTTTAACAGAATTTACCCAAACAATTCGAAGTGTTAAAAATTTTTAAAAAATAAAACAGGACTCTAATGTAATAATGAAATATTTTATATGTTCAGAAAAATCCTGGAGAAGGACTGAGAAATTAGATATTCTGTATTATGGGTTGCTTTCAATTTCTTCAATATCTACGATAAGTGAAAAATAAATTTCCAAGTCAAGTTTTATCAAAACTAAAGCAAAGAATCGCTTTAATCCTAAACATTTAAACCAAATAAATTTTCTAAAAGATTTGTTTTATATGAAATCCTTTAACTACTGCAATAATTAATAAAATGATCTCACATTACTAATAAATGATATCTGTGGCGTTTTGACAAAACACCTTAATTTAAAAAGTTGAAAACAATGTTGTTAATCATACGAATTTTCATTCAAAAATCATTTTTGTTTACGTTTTTAAAATTTTGTATTATAAACGAAATTTTTCTTTAATTTATTATTCAATAAAAATTATTTTTTTACCGAGTTTTTTTCTTAAACTTTTTTGCTATCTTATCTCGACTTAAGATGTTTTGTCAAAATGCCACAGATATGTATTACATTTTTATGAATTATTTTTTTGTTTGCTTGTTTTAGTTCAAGAATTGTTATGTTTGTAATGTTATTGTTTAAGTAATAACTTTTTTACTAATAAACGCAAAATAATTTATGCATTTATATTTATTAAAATTCTTAATTTATGAAAAAACTTTATTAATCGGTTAACCGATCAAAAACAAAATTAACCGATTATTAACCGATTAAACCAAAACCTCGGTTAATTAATCGAGCGATTAACCGATTAAAGCAAAAGCCCGATTAAATGAATACCCTAGTATGTAGACAACTCATTGACATTATCGATGGATTAACAGAACTGCCTCCATTATAGTCCCTTTGCTCTTTTTCCAATCGCCCGGTCCTCCTATCCGTCGACCTTTAAACCTGAAGTTCCCTGGTCCACCATTTGGGCTGTTTACGCCTATCCGGAAATTTAACCGGCAGGACAGCTCATAGCTTTCCCCAAATCGCCTTGGGCCTGTTGCGTCAACCCAGTTCGGACCCTTTCATTAAAGGAGTTCCATTTTGTCCCCCTCGGGTTCCTAAACGGAGCAACCTCAGACAGGTTAAAATTCAGTGTAAAGGTTATAAGAATATAGTCTGAAAAAGTTCAGTCCGTTGCCACCCTACAATCCACAACAAGTTGCACGTTCACAACAAGTTCACTAATGACAGATCTATTACTGCCTGGCTATCTTTATTTCTGAACGTCGGCGTGTTGCCCATATTACAAATATAAAGATTGTTAGTAGGTTAAAAATAAACCAAAAACTCACCTCTTTTATTGATACCAGCGCTGCCCATTGACTATGATGTGCATTAGCATCTCAGCCTAATATTTACAAGGATAGCACTTCTCATTCTTGCATATGCCGTCAATTCCCGCACTTCTGTACCAGGCGGATCAATTGCCTTGTACGGCATATGCACCGAAGCCACTTAAACAATGAGATATTCTTTCCTTTTCCTCTGAAGACGCTACAAACAGAGTGTATCCCGTAACCTTCAGTCCGCAAACTTTATTTTTATTTATCCAAGGCACTTGGATAAGGGCTACGACCACCACACCGATTAACGGTTAACCGAATAAATACCCTAATTATAACCGAACTTAATGAAATTGGCCGTAAATATAATTTAATGAAGTAAAAAAAAAAAATAAAAGTGCGCCGTAAACCCCCTAATATAAAGTATGATATATCAAAGTTTTTTTCTTGAGATTATTGGTTTGCCACAGTACTATAAAACTAAATACATATTACACTTTCAAATTCCATGAATATCGTTCCATAATTTAACAAAGGCTTTCTATAAAGAACACTCTCAAAAAACACTTAACTACGCTTAAAACTGTAACAAATAACTCTTTAACTCGAGGTAAAAACTTTGGTGTATCCTACTTTAAGATCGGACTATAAATGCCAAAAAAATAACGAAAAATTTAAAAAGGCGACCCCTACGTTCGGCAAAATTTTTTTTTTTTTTTTTTCGAAACCGCCTTGCAAAATACTTTGTTCGAAGGGTTGTTTTTTTTTATTTTTTTTTTAAGTACGGCCTGGCCTAATTACACATATAATTCATGTATAAGGTAATCCAAAATCACAACATTGTGGGTATTCACGTCACAAGTTGCACCCTTGCGAAAAAGCAAAAGTTCAAAAATATAACAACAACCACACTGACAATTAGTTGTGCGTAAATAATTGTCTTTGTAGTTGTTGTGTTTGCACTTTTGCTTTTTTGCAAGGGTGCAACTTGTGACGTGAATACCCTTATTGTATTTTACTTGTAGCTTTCGTTGGTCGATATGTCAAAAACACAAGTAACTTTTGACATTTCTCTCTCTGATTTAGAAAAAAAAGTAGCACAGCTATGTGCTTTCAACGATACCTGAAAAATCAATTCTCCTTGCATAAAATTTTTATTTGTTTATGTGTATAATGACTCAATAAAGAAGAAGTCGGACGGATCATATATTTTATTTAACGTTTTCCGTTTAAGAAAAAAATTTGTTTACCTTAAAAATATTTTATCACCCTTATTCTGCATTTCGTTACGCATCAATCGAAAAAAGGTAATCCAACAAAAACTGAATCGAAAGAAAAAGAAGAAAACGATATTTACAGTTTTGCTTTGAAACGTATAAAATCGAAACAGAAAAATTATAGAACGAAATAAACACTAAAATCAAATTGCAAAAATTATTTTTATTAAAATAATTTTGTTCTTATTCGATCTTTCTTATTTAAATTTGTATTAATTTGTTTAAGCTTGAGTTCTTTTTTATATAAATATATTAATTTTAACAAATAGAATGTAGGTAACATTTATTACAAATTTTCATATTATTCGAATGTGTATTCTAAGTCAAATTACAATCCTCAAAAGCTTTTATACTTTAATAGTCTTATTCCTTCAATATTTTCCAGGAATATTTTCTATACAAACGAAAATTCTGATAGTGCATAGAAAATATTCCTGGAAAATATTGAAGGAATAAAACTATTGAAGGGTGTGTGTGAAACGGTAGCAAAGTTCTATGATGAATTAAAATTGTCAAAAATTTCTACGCCAATGTCAAAATTTATACTAGCTCCCAGGGCATGGTGAAATTACTACAAGGTGGCATCACTACGGCATCTGGTAATTTTTTGCCCTACTGAGGTGAAAACCCAAAGATGTAATTTTTTTTTGTTTATGTTTACATTCTTGAAAAAAAAAATAGAAAAAAACCTTTTTCATAATATTTTTCGTTTTATTTGTTGCAGATCAGCGTTGCCACTGAAAATTTTTTATTCGACCAAACTTATCAGGGTACTCCTACCAATATCATCATCGGTAGGAGTACCCTGCTATGGGTTATCAAAATATATTGGGAATATATTAAAAAACATTATACTCGACAAATTTAACAAAAAAAAACTCGTTAGAACTAAAGACAAAACTGGATATACTTACATTGGACGAAGATGAGATTCTTGTATCATTGGACGTGGTATCGTTATTTACAAACATACCTATACACCTAGCGATAAGTAATATCATGACAAAATGGAATGTGCTACAAAATCACACTAAAATACCAAGGACACAATTTCTAAAAATACTTAAATTCTGCTTAAATGATAATAATTATTTTATGCATGATGGCAAATTATACCAACAGACATACGGGATGCCAATGGGCAACCCATTATCACCGACTGTAGCCGACATTATATTGGACCACTTAATGGAACAATGTATCGAAGAACTACAAATAAACAATATACGAATAAGACTGATCACAAAGTATGTGGATGATTTGTTTGCCATAATAAAATATAAAGACGAAGACACAATATTGAAAACATTTAACTAGTGTCCGACCGAACGTTCGGCTTCGGAGTTCGGCCAAAAAAGCGATGTTCGTCCAAGTTCGGTGTTCGGCCAACAATTGGCCGAACTTGGCCGAACAACCGAACTTTTTAATGATTATTTAATAAACAAATACAAATAATATACAGCTGTGGTTATATTGCTAATCGATCATACTAAAGAAAATAGTTCTAAAAAATACAACGTTTTCAATCATATGTATATTAAATTATGTACAGAAAAAACAACGATGTTACAATATAAATATATATGTGTGTGTGATAAAATTTCAAGAAGAAGCCATCAAATTTTGAAAGAAAATTCCAGAAACACATTCAAACGGTTAATAAAAGTTAATGCCAAATTATTTTATGATAATATACGTATGTCCAACTGTTTTTAAAATAGGTATTTAAAAAAAAATGAATTTTTATTTTTGTTTATGTTTATGTTTAATTTTTTTTTTAAATAAAAAATCGATCTCAAAAACTTTTTGTTTTATTGAAATAACTTATTTATTTTATTGAAATAAGAAAAAGTTCGGCTTCGGCCGAACATTAAAGGGAGTTCGGTCGGACACTACATTTAACTCATATCATAGCAAACTGAAATTTACTCTAGAGAGGGAGAAGGACAATGCAATACCATATCTGGATATGAAGATATTCCAACAAAATGGCAAAATAATAACAGATTGGTATATGAAACCAATTGCTTCTGGACGCTTGATGAATTTCCACTCAACACAACCCTTGAAACAGAAGATAAATACAGCAATGAATCTAATTGACAAAGTTATAAAAAAAAGCAACGTTAAATTTCAATTTAAGAATATGACAAGAATAAAGGATATTTTAATGAAAAACAATTTTCCAAAGGGGTTGATCAATTCATTACTGACTAAAGTCAAAAATAATATTTCATCAGGGGAAAAAAACAAAAATGACACATCTGGCAACGCCAAATACTATAATCTACCGTTTATTCCAAGATTAACTGAGAACAACAAACTGAGAGAGATAATAAAGGACCAACAAATAATATTCGCGCATAAATCAAACAAGACAATACATAATTTATTTACACAAACAAAAACAAAGATTGAGTGTAGGGATCAAAGTGATGTTGTTTATCAAATTGAATGTGGACAAATCTACATTGGTACAACAAAGAGAAATTTAGGCGTGAGAATAGACGAACATAAAGCTGATATAAAAAGAGGAAAACAATCAACTGCACTTGCACAACACTGCATTGAAAACGGACACAAGCCAAACTTCGAAAAAGTGAGAATTTTAGATAAAGAGAAAAGGGAAAATAAAAGATACACGTTGGAGAGCTTAAGAATACAACAAAAATCGACAAGTGCAATAAACACAAAAGAAGACAAAGGCAATACAAATGCAAACTACACCATTGCAATACTTTAGTAATAATAACAACTGTGATAAAAAAAGGACAAATTTTCTGTGATAATTTTTATATGTACATACATTTATTTTAATATTTTAAGTTTTGTGTTGTGCTGTCCACCTTTACAAAATACTGTGATATAATTTATAAATGATGTAAACTGACGAAAAAGATTATTGTAAGTTAATTTGTCAAAAATTAAGATTATAAATGTTGTTATTATTGACTACTTCTTACTTTGTATTTTTACAATGTTGCCAGATTTTAATAAAAACTCAATCCCTGAAGCAGTTGGAAAGAATACCAACGAAACGTCGGATTTTATTGAGAATGAAATAAATAATCTTTTATTTACATTAAATTAATGACCTTGAAAGCCTGCATATAGGAAACTATATAAACTATTTAGAGTAATCAAAAAAGGTCGATCAACACTTATAATTACAAAATCCTTTGGACTCGACTAGTTTTCTATTTTTGATACATTTAATCAAGTTTAATTATTTTTTAAATACCTTTAATATAAAATTAAAAATTGTTTTGCTTCTACTGAAAAATTTTAAATTTTGAGTTAACATGGAGCCGTAGGTAAATTATGGACCGACCTTCACCATATTTGGTGTCATGAAAAGGTTTTTGTTGAAATTTATTGACAATCAGTGCATTCCGCTACAAATGTTATGTTAGTTTTTAGGGAGGTAGTTTCACATTTTGGAGCTTAACTCTTTTTCTAATAAAACATCTTTGAAGAACTAGAAACAATTTGTAACCCAAACGGCTAAATCGACTTAAAATACCCAGAACATATTTACTTTATGGGATCTTCGATGAATATTGAAAAAAAAAACAAAAATTCACATAGAATGATAAACGTAGTAATATGATAAATTAAATTTCTACTTAATGCACAATTTGTTTAATAACGAAATTGTTTCAGAATTCCTACTTCGTAATGTTAAGCTTTCTGGTTCTTATCGACTTTCCAGAAATAGCATTCCCCTTAGACTTCAATACTTTCATTCTCAGTATGCAATGTTTATACGTATATTGATTTTTATTATCCTTTAGCATTAAAAATTACCACTTTAATATCTTAAAATAGCTTCAATCTTAATTTTTTTAGATTTTGTTATACATATATGTATTTATTAAACGTGTAACATTGCCCTAAGTCTTAGCCAGAATCCTACCAAGCAAAAATTATCCGAACAAATTTTGTCGGAAACGACAAACAATGGCAACGTTGTTGCACATAACTTTTGACAGCACGGAGTTTATTACACAAACAAATTTGCCGGTTTTTGTTGTATTGTTGTACAACAAGACCTAGTGCTGCCACCTTGTAGTAATTTCACCGTGCCCCAGGGCTAGTGAAATTTTATTTACCTCAATAGTGTCAAAAATTTTACATGAGTACTTTGCTACCGTTTCACACACACCCAAAGTATAAAAGTTTTTGAGGATTGTAATTTGACTTAGAATACACATTCGTATAATATGAAAATTTATTATTAATTTTATTTAAACAAAAAAAAAAATAAATAAATAAATTTACAGCCAATCCCACGATGTCACACGTTAACGTTCGCATAGAAAATTACATTTAAAACAAAAACAATTTCTAAAATCCCACAATGTCACACGTTAACGTTCGCATAGGAAATTACATTTAAAACAAAAACCATTTCTAAAATTTGGTTTTGTTTAAATTTTATTTTCCATGCGAACGTTAACGTGTGATATCGTGGGATTGGCTGTTAATAAAAATTAATATTTTTATATAAAAAAAACACCTCACGCTTAAAAAAATTAATTTACATTTACATTAATTTATATCTTTAGTGTAGACCTGGGGTTACCTACATTTTTTATTCACACAGTTTTTTAAACGAAATAAACAAAAAACCGAAGAGCTTTCCGTTAGTCAATAAACAACTTGGCAAACCGTAGCAACGATCGTAATGCAGAATACATACAATCGAAAGAAAAAAAATTTAAACGGAACGCAGAATACCTACCAAAGTTGGCAAACGAAGAAAATTTCGATTCAAATCGAAATGCAGAAAGAATAAGGGTGTTAGACTAAAATTTCCACTCAAATTTTAATTAAAATAGATTTTAAATCCAATTTACATACATACTTATGTAGTTTTTAATTAATACGGCTGTTAATATTTTACTGAAGAATAGCATTAAGTTGGAAAAAAGCTCGTTGCAAACTAAAATTAATTGTAGTTCATTAAGCTTTTTATTTTAAATTATGTTTTATATGGCTTTTTCTTTAAACTTTCAGATTCCGTCAAATGAACAAGAGTGGAAAATTGTAGCCGATGGCTTTAAAAACCTGTGGAACTTCCCTAATTGCATAGGAGCTGTCGACGGAAAACATGTGACCATAAAAAAACCCTCTCAATCTGGTTTATTATACTATAATTATAAAAAGTTTTTTAGTATTGTGCTGATGGCCGCCGTGAACGCAAATTATGAATTCATAATGGTAGATGCTGGTATTAATGGAAGGATATCCGACGATGGGGTCTTAAGGCATTCGAAGTTTGGAAAAGCTTTATTTGATAAAACTCTCAATATACCACAGCCACAAGTTCCGCTAGACAGCAACAAAAAATTACCTTTCGTGTTCGTGGGTGATGACGCGTTTGCTTTAACAGAAAATTTTATGAAACCCTATTCCCAAATCGGCTTAACTTTGGAAAAACGTATATACAATTACAGACTCAGTCGTGCGCGCCGTATAGCTGAGAACGCTTTTGGTATATTAACTGCCAGGTTTGGGGTTTTTCAGCGAACAATAAATTTATCGCCTGAGAAAGCGCAAATAGTCGTACTCACATGTTGCTATCTGCACAACTATTTAAGACGTAATCTGAAAGACTCCTATTTACCGAATGGTTCAGTGGATTTTGAAGACATTGAATCGTCAAAAATTATTACTGGCACTTGGAGAGCTAAAACAGACATTACAGCATTAGCCGCTTCATCTGACAGAAATACTATAAAGACTGCCGAAATAGTACGAGATGCGTATTGCAACTATTTCAATAATGAAGGAGCGGTTGCATGGCAAAATAGTTTTTGTAAATTTTGATATACGGAAATAACAAAATAATGATATTAACGTCACAAGTTGCACCCTTGCTGTTATGTTTTTGCACTTTTGCTTATTCTAAAGGGTGCAACTTGTGACGTGAAATACCTTAATATAAATTTAATAAACTAAACTGTTTGCTAATATTTAGTTTTGCTGTAGTTTATTTAATAATAATCAATTTAAGAAATAAATAAAGTTTAACAGTCGTATTCATAAAAAAAATCTTAATTCAGGTTTTAGATACATTTTAGTTAAAAAACATGTTAAGCCTAAAAAAGCTTTTTCTAAAATTCGTGTTCATTATCAGCATTTAACTAATAAACGTTTTAACGTATTTTTTTAATGGATGGTGGCAACACTATATCTTTTATTTGTCACTTGAATCGTTAAGGCTCAGTAATAGCCTTTTCACGCTTGTCAACATTTAACATCAATTTGGGAAGATTTTAGAATTTTCCCATAAGAAATACATAGGGCTAAAAATCAAAATTTTTCAACATTACCGAATGTTACTATTTCATTTTGTTCCCTTTTACATTCTTCGATTCTTTTAGTGTCATCACTAGAAAAGTGGCAATAAATTCTGTTATTATTGTGGCATCACTGACAAAATGGAAGTTGCTTTGAAAACAGCGTTACCATTTCTCAAGTTCTTCCTTTTTTGCAAGCCTTATTTTAAAATTATTAAACAAAATGAATTAGAAATACATTTTGATGTTATCTTTTAAAATGTTGGCACTTTAATAGAAAAAAAGTATTTAAAAAAAATAAAAGTTTTTTTTCAGAAATGGTGACATTTTTTATTGATAGTAGATGTTAGATGTTTCAAGTGTGAACGCGTATTACACATTTTAAACATCTTCCATGCGTTTCTCCGAAATGTATGTTGGTACCTATAATTTTTTTTTGTCGTTTGTGAGAAAAAAATTGTTTTTATAAATTATTAATTGTACGAAAATTTCTCTATTTAATTAAAAAAATATAAGAAGCTCAAAAATTATTTAGTATAAGTGCAATTTACAAATGTATATGATGGTTTAATTGCTGATAAAAAAGTATTCAAATAACGAGTTTTGTTTTATTTGATTTGATTGTTTACACATCTCTAATTCATTCTGTACAATTAAAATTATTTTGATCTTCCATTTGTGCAATTGAAAAATATATTACAGTTGTTTTCGGTTAATTGAGCCCCGCTTAATTGAGTTTCCCGTTTTATTGCACTAAAAATCATGGAACGAAATCATTCGGTATATGGGTCTATATAAAAATACCCGTTTAGTTGAGTTCCTTTTAATTACGTCGCCCGCTTAATTACTTCGCAAAATAGGACCGCATTGCGAAAAACAAGAGCAACTGTTTCGGTTAATTGTAAACGTAAAAAAAATATTTTGCGGCAAGAAAGATTGTAGGATGAACGTACCTGATTTTTATTTTGTTTTAAAAAACCTAAACCATTTTTTACTTATTAAATAAAGAAATGAGTTTTATTTTCTATTCGCACATGAGTGTTTCGCTTTATTGCACATCTTGCTCAATTAATTTTCGTTTTAATTGCGTCGGCGATTGAATTAACCGACTACTGCTTAATTAAGTTCCCGTTTAATTGCGTCAAAAGTCGTGCATTTTTAGAAACTCAGTTAAGCGGAAATAACTAATAATCTATCATGGGTGTGCTGGAAATCGGAAATGTAAAAAGCAAGAATTTAAAAAGGCGGTACATATTTTTGAATTTCATTTTATTACACAAGGCAACAAAATCGAAAAAAATTTTAAAGGCTTGAAAAACTATTTTAAAATTTTGATGTATTGTTGTTCCAGTAGTACAAATACGGTCTAAATTTAAAAATCTATGGGGAGGTTTTTTTTTTAAATTTTAACCTACTAACAACTACAATTAATGTTGGAAGAATTCTAATCAATTGTAGTGGGGAATGTAAGAATAGATAAACTCATTGTTTAGTGTTGATGTTTTTGGTTAAACTTTGATATTGTTACAAGTAGAACTGTTGCTTATAATTCTTATACGCTAAACAGTTTTATTTGGTTTAATATCTTTAGTTTTTCTTAAATCTTTTTGAATGAAGATTCCTGACGATCTGGCCTAAGCAACCAATAAAATGCGCATATGAATAGCTTATCTCATCAACAATCACCAGTATATTTCACCAATTTGCGAGTCGTTAAATATGCCTGTTTTCAGTTTTTCAATATTCAGATTGGGAAACTATCTTTGTAAAGTGCTTTAACATATTGTTTCATCAGACCAACTTAAATGGGAAGAGGGGGTAGTATGATTCGATCTCGGGACACTAGATCCACATTTATAGCATTTGACATACTTGGAACCAGTGTTTTCCAATTTTCTGCTTTAGATCTGCTGTCCCATAAACATAAAACAAGGATATTTGGTAAGGCCGCTTTGTTGATCTAAGAGGAAATTTACCATCGTAAGATTAACACAAATTTTCCAGTTATGTTCATCAAACTTTATCTTCTTTATGACCAATGCAGTTACAGAGTACATATTCTTCTTTTGCATTGGTTGAATGTGCTATCGGCTAGGAGTGAAATTTATTTCCATTTTTCAAAAGGAATCACTTCAATCTGCGTTTTGATGAGTCGATTAATTAACGCCACTCGTTTAATTCGTATCTCTGTAAGCCCATGGCAGCGGTCAAACCAGAAATATCTGTGCAGTACACAAAATTAACCTCTTCAACAAAATAATGAAGTAAGCCCTCTTCTCGAGTACGGTAATACGAAACTTTTTAGTTTTGAGATCTGTTTCTTTCATCCGGGACGCAAGTAAATCATTACATCATTAAGCTGGGGGGCTACTTTCTATTGCGATGCGAAAGCTAAAAAAAATGAATAGATGCAAAAGACAAATCCGCAAACGCATTTAAGAGTACCAATTGCTAGATTTGCTACCATTTTCTTTCGCATCGAAATAGAGAGTAGCCCCCAGGCCTTTATTCTATGGTCTCGGCGAGAAATGTTTGTGTGAGATGAACCCGTCATTTTCAGATGTAGATGGTTGTGCTGGATCTGAACTATCTGATTGATAACATACTTGAGGTTGAGTGTCCTGGTGAAAATGAAAAAACTTGACTACAGCTTGGACCCAGATCTTGAGCATATTTAATTTCTTGTGAATGTAGAACTGCAAGTGTAAACCCATCAGCATACCTCGTGATGCAAGACCATCGCATATGTTTTCCTATCCCGGTTTTTGTACTTAAACAAAAACAACGGTCGAATTCGTGGCTCGCTGTTTCTCTCCATAGCATAGGCTTCGAAATTTCCAAGTGTAGACTGTGAAACTAAAAAAATTTTAAATAAGGAATATGAATAATTCAAAATTTAATTAAGAAATACTGTAAGTCAACCCAACAGTGTGACCAGATCCACGCCCACTTCTACATATTTTTAAATAGGTTGTGTATAGTTGTCGAATTTTTTACAAATGTTTAGGTAGTACAATGGTTCCTTTCGACAATTTCACCTTTTTCGCGTAGTGGTTTTTCCTTTTTGGGTAAATCTATTATGATTTCACAAGCATCAATTAAAGTTTGCTTTCCTATTTTCCATTTATAACTCTTTTGTGTTTAAAGTATTTGTTAACTTTTTATCAGTTCGAAAGTGACGAATATTTTAAACGATACTTTTCCGTTAAAATCAGAAACAAAAAAAATTATTTAAAAGTAGCCACCATTTTATCATTTACATCATATCTTCTTTAAGGTTACTTTATTTTGGTATATTTTATAAAAAAAATTATTATTTTCTAAGCTGTTTGTTTAAAATTTAATTGTTTTAATTAATTTAGTTCTACCTTTATTAGTAACTAAATAGACAATACTATTTATCATAAATAATTATCTATATACAAATAATCGTTAAAACTTAAAAAATTTTATGTGGTGCTTACTTTATTTTGACGCTCACAGTATATGAAGAGGGTGGCGCATAAGTAACACTATGATTTATTTAATAAAGCCATAGTTAGACGAGCTGTGGGTGCTGTGACTTTATTTTGTTGGAACCACAATTATGGATTGTTATCTAGCTCGGGCCTTAAAAAATTTTTAATCATTGCCCGTTTTTTAATGAAATTCACCTTAACCGCAGCTTTCTTCGTCCTTTCGAAAATATATGGTCCAATGATCTTTTTTGACGCATCAAGGTGCGTGCATTTGATGTTCTACAATTTTTCTTGGATTTCGAGTGCCCCATATTCTGCAGTTTTGTTTATTGACGTGACCATTAAGATGAGAATGGGCCCATCGCTCATTATGAGTCTGTAAATAAACTAGTTGTTTACTTTCAAAATAAAATTTAACAACTTTGGTTCTTTGTTTTGTGTTGATCTATCTCCATCATAAATTTCCAAGATTTTCAAAGTTAATTCTGAAAAAAAAAATAAAAAATTTATTCACTTATAAACTGCCGATTTCGCGAAGTCGAAAGAACGCTTTCTTTTGCACAAATACATTTGAAACAAAATTTTTAGAATTTGTTTTTGTTTTTAATGTAGTTGTGCGAATAAAATAGTTTTTTCAAATTTAGTAAATCATAACGTTATGCGCCACCCTGTATGATAAGTATAGAAACAAAGGCTGCAATCTTCGTCAACAAGCTAACACCAATATGTTAAGCTTATCTTATTGTACTGTTACGAAAGTAAATTAAGACCCCTATTACTGAGTTGAGTTGTAATTAAAACAACTGGTTGTAATCAGTTGTAATTTTTGTTCACCGCAATATAGCAAAGTTGCAAACCGTAGTACAAAAATTAAGAAATTACAACTCAACTGAGTTGAGTTGTGAACCGTAATAGGGGCCTTGGTTAAAATTTAGTTAAATTTATTAGTTATCTTGTATTTATTAGTTATTTTGTATTTGTAAGTTGTTTTATTATTTTAAATTGTTATTGTTATTTATGCATACTTTTAATGTAAAAAAAGGTTTTAAAAAAATCACTGTACAGAATTTTCTAATACAAATGTAATGTTAAAATTGTTATGCAGAATTGTATTGAAAAGGCAATAATGTAACAATTGGTGTCAGATGTGGGATTGCAAAAATAAAATAAATAAATAAAAAAAAAAAATAATAATAAAATAAAAAAAAAAAAAATTAAATAAAATAGCCAGCACTGAAATGTGAAGAAGTTAAAGTGGAACAGCTCAAGAAAGAGTTGAGCAAGTTAGATCTGCCAACTGCAGGAAATAAAGCGGAGCTGCACAAGAGACTTATAGATGAATTCGAGCGACGTAATATCGATTTTGTAAGCTACGAATTTGACGATAAAGAAGAAATAGGCGTATGTACTCGTGCCGTTGCTAGCAGTATGGATTAAAATGCAATGTTTGCCGTTATGATGGAGCAAATGAAGAAAATGCCGAAAGAAAATTCTAGAATGATAAAAGAAAATTCGAGCGATATTCTTGCTGAAACTTCTAGAAAAATGGAAGAGAAGACGATGGTGCTCGTCTGGTTGAAATTCAAGAGAATTATAAAAATCTACATAATATAATTACATAAGTGTTAGAATGCAAAGGGCGAATGAGACATTACAGGACTTTGCACTGGAGATTGAGCGGTTCGTGCAGCTAACTTATCCTGGGGAGAGTCAACCATTGTTGGATCACTTCAAAACCTAGGCATTTGTAAATGGTATTACAAACAAACCTTTGCAGAAACTGTTTCATTTGCTTTAGCCCAGGCAATAGCAAGAATTAGAATAGATAAATGTTTAAATTTTGAGGCTCATATTGATAACATTAGCTGGAAAGTTTCAAGTTTATTGCGTCAACTTTACTCTACGAATATTTATTTGCCACAACGTATTAAATTGCGTTTGGCTCATGCAGTTTTAATGCCACAGATCTTATATGGTCTTGAAGTTTTTTCTTGTTCAATGAATTATGTAACCTCTAAGTTAGGTCGCATCGCTAACACGATTGTACGGTACGTTTATGGTGTTCGTAGAAATGATCACATAATTGAATATGTTAAACGCTTTATGGGCTGTTCTTTCGGTAATGTAATAACTTTACGTAACTTGGTGTTTTTCTATAAAATTATAAAAAGCGGGTTTCCCACGCAACTTTATTCCAAATTTCTTTTTTCCCATTCAACAAGAAACCCTCATATTATATTGCCTAGAATTAACAATGCTTTATTTGAAAGGTCTTTTATTGTAAGAATTGCACGTCGTTGCAACACATTACCCATTGAGCTTCGTGTGTTTTCACACTCAAATAACGCCTTTCGTGTGAAAATGTTGGCTGTTCTTCCGAACTTATAGTGAACAATTCATTGTATTTAATTTAAAACGTGATGTTGCTTACATATATTTTGGGATCAATTGTCTTTTTATATTTTTTATTTAATTCTACCTTTGTATATATGTACACTGTACATATATGTATATGTATATTGATTTTTATTTTGGTTTGGGACCTAGGGATTTTAGTTAAATTCTAATTTAAATATTTTTAGTATTAATTCAGGTATATTTCTTTGTAATATAGTTTATAGGCCTAATGAGGCTTTTATATTACCTGCAATAAATTGAATTGAATTGAATTATTTTAAGACCACAATTAGGCAAGTTGCGAAGGCTCGAAGCGACCGCCAATGAGGAAAGGGATACTGTGCAGGACCTTTAAAGAGACAGTTATGAAAGCTTTAAGCGATTAACAATTAAAACCAAAGTAAAATGCTATAACTGCGGAAAGATTGGTCACATACAGCGAAACTGTAAAGCACCAAGAAGGCAAACAACATCTACAACGCCGCCCAAAAACAGTCAACGAGCTAACCACCAGTCGTCAGAATCACCGTTAAACTAAAAAGAGCTAGCACTGCGGGGCATAGTCTAGCTGCCACATCTAAGGGCCCCACAATCTCCATCTCATTAATGCAACAGAGTAACAAAAACCTCTCTGCTTGTGGTTATATCAACGGTCAAAAACGGGTTTTGACTGTGGACACTGGAGCATCATATTCGATCATTAGGTCTGATTTAATACAACAGTCCATTGAACCGCTAAGGGGTGTTAGTCTGTTAACAGCTACGCGGAAGCCTGCCACCGTCTGTGGGAAAGAAAAAGTTAGATTATGTTTTGCCAATACAAGTGCCCACCATGTGTTTATTGTGCCTGATATTGCAGATGAAGTAATCATTGGCTCAGATTTTATGATTAGACAAGGTATTCACCTGGATATGGGACAACAAATTATGACTTGGCGAAAGTAAAAGAAGTTCTTAGTGAATTCCATTACGGTCCTAGTGGTGGTCATCTGCGTGTGACAAAAAACCTTGAAAAATTAAAACAATGCTTTTACTGGGTTGGCTGCTAACAAGCGGCAGCTAATTGGATAACAAATTGAGCACACTGCATTACTGCCAAAGGTCCAGTAAGGAGAAGTCGTGGGCCACTACAACAGTACTCAAGAGGTTTATTATAAAGGAAATAAACCAAAAACGTTTTTGAAAAGGCAGTAACGTAACAATACATTACTTAAAAACTTTGTCTAGATATAACAAAAAGCTAAAAGTAAAAATAGATATTTTCAATTAGATAATCCCCCTATTGTGGTTGGGGAATTTAAAATACACCTGCGACTGTTTAGTATTAGAATAAAGACAACGTGAACTTATTTCCTTCCTTCCTATTTCCGATAATGATGCATAATATATATTTTAATAATATAATATATATTTTAAACAAAAAGGACTCCCAATGGGATCATCAGCATCACCAATTATAGCAAATATTGTTTTGGAGAAATAAGTAGATACTTACTTGTATTGCAAAATTGACTATTAAACCGAAAATTATGACAAAATATGTTGATGACTTATTTTGCATTACATATTGAAGAATCGGAAATAGAAAATGTTTCGATAACTTTTAAAAGAGAAAAAATATTATTGGAATGGTACCAAAAATCTACTTCTTTTAGTAGAATTATTAATTATTTCTCTCAATATTCAACGAGAGTTATACTTAATACTGCGAAAAATCTTAAAGAAAGAATACTGAGAATAAGTGACTTAGAATTTCATAACAAGCATTTGAAAAAGATTAGATATTTTGAAGGATAATTGTTTTCCAATAGAACTGATATCAATTCCTCTTAAAAACAGGAGATTGTATTCCAGTTTAAGTCCTTAAGCAAAATTTAATATTTTACACCACTGGTTTTCTCGCAATTATTTTATTTAAATTTAAGAAAGAATTTTTTTTCTATATTTTCCAGCAAATTGACTAGAACGAATTTTACGCCAAGAATTAAACGTGTTGAGTTATGAAGAGGTATCGAAGAAAAGGAAGTGTTTAAACTTTCAATCAACCATCTTAGCGGTGCAAGTTTGATTTTCGAGTAGTTTTTACTTCTAAGAAAAGTTAGGTTCACGAAGAATGCAATAAAACAGCATGAACGTAACTACAAAAAAATGCAATTTTTTTTGTTAATATATTTCGGTTAATGTGAACTCAATTAGTTTGTTATTTACATCCTTATTTTACAACTACCATCACTAATGTTAAGTAAAGTCTCACCCTGCTAGAATATATACTTCGTTGTAAGTAGTGAATGGCTATCGGACATTAACACCCTACATTTTGCTATCAAAGATTTTCATTACAATGTCTCGAGTTTTCATTCGATACGTCTGTGGCTATGGTATGTAGAAAAATACGATATTTTACTCGATATCGAATGCGGTGATTAGAACCCAGCATTAACAACCACTGAGCTAGTTTAAATCACTCTCCGGACGTTATATGGCAGAAATGTTGCAAATCATTAAAGTACCCAAATTGTTAAGAATCTTCCATATGGGTAATTCCAAAGTGTTGAACGTGACAGTCGTACGCATCAAAAATGCAACAACATTTTCAACAACAAATATTTTTACGTTCTTTTAACCCTTAATTTATAGCACTAAGAAAGCACTATTATCTATGCTTAAGTTTATGGGGGCGCGATTCTAGGTCAAAGATAATGGCAAAAGAAGTAGCGGTTCGAACGTGAAAAAAATAGAAGTAGTTTTTGTGGCCATGTATAAAAGAGCGTAATTCAGCGAAACCTGGCACAATTTTTAAGTCAAACTACTTTCAGAATTTTACATAGCAATGTAACATTAAAATGTCTTTGGTTTGGTTCCAAAATCTTCTGTATTATTTTTTGTTTAAGCCAAAATCTGGTTCGATACGTGACAATTCGAACGTGAAATTTTTTCCACAACAATTAAACTGAATAATGATTAATACAAAATAAAAATTGACCGTTAATTCGAATAACATATTTCTCTTCGAACTCTTCCTTAGATTACAGACCATGTAAGAATTTTTTTTTGGGAATAATTTTCATCAAATATCACCTCTTTTAAGGAAGATAATATTAAAGAAAATATACAATAAAACATACCTACTCACAAATAAGAAATTACGTTTGCACAACTTTGCAGTCTGATTGTTCATCTAAGTGAACAAATTTATGGGTAAATTTATAAAATTAGTAAAATCTAAATATTTCTCTATAACAATATCGTAAAATAATCAGATTTTAATAACTCTTAAATTTTCGGTCACGGTGGACCATTTGGCGGAAATGCCCATATACATAAATACGGGAAACATTTTTTTTGAAGTTGGTTTGCAAGTACCTATGTATCTTATCGTCCACCGATTTTAATGAAACATACATATATCGTTTTTAAGGTATTTGTGTGTAGAAATGCACAATATAATTTTTTCCCAAATTTTTAGAATGAAAATGTTAAAAAAGCATTTTAATTTATCTTGCAAGCACATATAAATACACACATGTATTAACGGTGGTTGAAAATACCAATGATTTTTGTTGTTCTTCTAAAATGTTTTCGTTTTTTTTTTGTACTTGCAAACATACACACACACATGGGTGAGAGGATTGCATTTTGTTGTTCTCTGAAAATGGGCAAGGCTTTGTGTCGAAGTGGTCGAATTTTGGCCTACGGGCGAACCTAGTTAATGTTAAATCGGACACGGAAAATGTAGCATAAAATTATTGACATTTATGTGCCGCTTTTACAACACAAGTGATTTTTTTTTTATTTATTTATTATTATTTATGTGAATTATGTGCAAATAAGTTAGAAAGTATAGTCGTTAAAGTCCGACCATATGATACCCTACACCATAGTACTTAAAAACAAAAAATAAGGATCTATCTTTGTTTTAAATTTTATTAAAATCTGTTGCAGATAGGGATGCAACATCGTTCTGAAAAACATCGATGTTTCCACGATAGGAATCGATGTTCAAAAACATCGGTAAAAACTCGATATATCGATGTTTCAACATCGATGTTATAAACTACTTCCCATTAATACCTACGGACTGCTGAAATTCTTCTTTGTTACTGAAAATCTTAAGGCCCAGCTCTTGCATAAGTTTCTGTCAAAACTTGACAAAAAGCCTGTCAAGTGCATTTCAAAACACAAAAACGTACGGAAAGTACGATCAGTTTCGCACGTTGCTTAGGCAAATGTTAGATTCATAAAACTTTACAAAAAGCTACTTTAAGTGCAATATAGTTAGCCACGTATGATTTACATGTTTTCGCATAGTTGCTTAAGCCAACTTAAGCATTTTATTGTTGGGCCTTTACACTTGCATTAGTTTCAAAACATCGATGTATCGTTTGCATCCCTAGTTGCAGACCTTCCTCCCCTCGTAGTCTTATTTTTGAAAAGCTGCATAGCTTATATATGTGTCCATTTAAATATGTTTATATTTATGTTTTACTCAAACTTCAGTAAAATCTGAATCTGTTAGATAGTTTCGGAGAGGCAGCAATTCCCCCCTATCTTCCTCGTGGTCCTATTTTTTTAAAAAAATGCATAGCTTATGTGTCCATATAAATATGGATCTATCTATGTTTTCAATTTCATTAAAATTGGTTTGATAGTGGGCACAGGGCACGAAGACCCTATTTCCGAAAGCAGTTTGTATGGGGGCTATATAAAATTATGGCCCGATTCGCCCCATTTCCAATAGGCTTGGTCCTTCTGCCTATTAGAACCTATGTACCAAATTTCATTAAATTATCTTCAAAAAATCCTGTACTTTGGGCACAAGGTTACATGGACAGCAAGCCAGCCAGAAGGACGAACATCGTTAGATCGACTCTGAAAGTGATCGGTATACTTAAAGTGGGTGTAGGTCCAATATTTTAAGGTGTTACACACATCAGCACAAACGCATACTATCCTCTCCACTATTGTGGTGGTTAGGGTGTTCAGTCGATTAATTCATGTTATATTAATCGAAAAATTTTAGACGAATAACACTACGTGACAAAATTTCAACAAAGTCGTGACCAAATGAATCTGACAGCTAATCTAACTTCATATTCGGATTCAGCGGATAATTTTACACAAAGATTAGGTGTCAAATTCATTTGGTCAAAAAACTGTCACGTAGTGTAATGGTTCGAATAATTTAAAATTGCTAATTTCGATTAAAGGTTTAATCGAAGAATTTATACCGATTAATCAAATGATAGTATTTCTGTTAAATGAATAATTTTTTTCAAGTTTAAAGTCGAATGAACAAACCAAATGTCATGTCATTGTTAGTGAGTAATTTAGCTTTTATTTTTGTTACATTTTTTCAACACAATTTAATAATTCATTTCACAAAAGAAAAAAAACGACAAAGGCATGTTAACTCAATAGTTTATACTATGTTCTAGAAATCGAAATGAAGTGAAATTGAAATCGAACAATAATTAAAATTGAATTACTATTTACAAGTTGACAAGTGTTGTTCTTGCAAAAATAATAGATACTTAAATAATAAAGTAGATAAAACGGAATATTTTTACTTTCATTACAGGGTCGCTTTTAAAATTTGCTCGATTTTAAATCCATTTTTAACAAAATAGCTCATGCGTTTCTCTCTTTAGAATAAGTTTGGTTTTAGAATATTGTACGAAGGATAAATCTTATAATGCTTAATGTAACACTTACACAGTGACTATAACATAGTAGTTGAAGAAGATGCACCACCAACAAAATCAAAGGGGGCTACAACTGGTCCAATGAATAAATATTTTAAAAAAGATACTTCAATCGATTTTCTAGAGGAAATTATTTACAGAAGCATAGCAGAGGATGGAATGTCCGTGAAAATGTTCAAAGAATCCAAAGTTATATTGACTCTTTTAAATTCTAAGTGCCCCAAAGTGAAGCAACAATTAGGAGCTACATTATTTAAAAAAGAAAGTTTATTTAATCAACTACTAATTTTTTCTAAAATATCTAGTAATTTATAAAATTTCTGGATTTAGAATTATTTGATTAATCGATTAATTTTAAAATTTTATTCATTTAATCGAATAAGTTAAAAATGCCAAATATCGATTAATCGAACAAAAATTAAACCCGATTAATTCAACACCCTAGTGTGGGTATAAACACTCAAAAAACAGTGCTTTTCATATGAATTCTATAAAAATTTAATTGATTTTTAATTTTTTTTAATATTTCTTCATTTTTTACATAGCATTTACACGTGAAAGTAATTTCATAAAAGTCGCAATACCCTTAAACTGTTTTACTAACACACTCACATTTTTTACTTTCCACCCAGCTTTTAATGATTTTTTACCTGTGGTTTACACATGAAAGTACTTTCTTGCAAGTTGAGTATACGTATTATCGACGAAAAATCGAAGAAGCAGCCGATTGGCTGAAAGTACCTAAATTATGTGTGTGTGTTAGTGAAAAAAGTGTGAGTGTATTGCGACTTTCAAGAAATTTACTTTCATGTGTTATTGGTATGTTAAGAAAGTAATTTCTTGACACTTTCTGAAAGTAAAATGACAGAGCGGTAAAAACTGTTGCCACTAAGCAGACTTATATAAGTTGAATTTATTTTGTATGTGTATATGAAAATTTTCTTCAAATATACATAAAAACGAAAATTTCTGTATTTTATAACAATAATTTCATTAAAAAGATAACAATAAAAATTATTTCCAAATATTGCCCTATTATAAATTTGTGTACGTGTTAACTTTGGCAACTCTAATTAGTTAGAAAACTTAACAACACAAATGATAGCAAAATGAAACCACCAAAATACCATTAAATTAATAAATTTATATTGTTCATACCCAAATTTATGGGATATGAATATCAAATCATTCAGGCGGAATGCCTGTATCGTGGCAGACATAGTGAAAAAGAAAATATGCTCATTGCGTACTTTGGCGACATTTTTAAAATGAGTTTTCCCTTTCCTGTGTAATCGAACAAGAAATATTCAAGAAAGTCGTCTATTTTATTGAAATTTTTATTTATAATACGTACACATAAATTTCATGAAAGTACTTTTATGTGTAAATGCAGTGTTAATCCTATGTTACATTCACTGGAACAGATAGCGTAAAAAAATTTCTTGGGAATAAAAATTCAACTTGTTATTCATGATAGAGTTTAAAAAAAAAATTGAAAGAAAATACGTGAAATATTGTTTGTTCATTATATTTTGTAATGTTGAAAATGAATTTTGAAGAAGTTTAAATTGCAGATCACATTACTGTAGTCTTTCGATTTCGGATCGCCAAATTGAAGGCGATTACTAACTCCAGCACACCTTCTTTGCGATTTAAAATATTAATCGCATATTTTTTGCGATTTGCAATTTAAAACACATAGGTGTTTATCTAATAAACTGGATTTAAATAATTTTTAGGCAAATTTAAAAAAATCTTAATTATATTTAACACATGTTAAAAAAATCCGATTTTTCCCTACACGTCGAAAAAATTTCCCCTACAAAAATCCATACGCATTATTGTCATTAAAATAGAAGAAAACACATTCGTTATGAAAAATAATTTTTTTTTGAATATGTATATTAAAGTTTTGGCAAAAAATAAGTGTACAAAACTTAAAAAATATATAATACATATCGCACTTGTTCAACAATACTGTATTAACTCAAAATTTTCAGTAGAAGCAAAACAAATTTTGGAAATATGGAAGGCATATTAAAAGGATTTTTAATCGTTTCTTTACCAAAATGTACTCAAAATAGCTCGATATTTTTACAGCGGGTAGATATGAATAATAACTGTAGATTTTTTCCAAAAAGTAAAAAACTAAAAATTTTGAGTTAATATAGTATTGTTGAATAGATACGATATGTATGTACTTTTAAAAATTCAATTAAATGATATCTTAGAAAAAAAATATATATACATATTAGTGTCGCCAACTTTTTAAACCACGAACAACTTTGAAAATATATTTTCAAGCGATTTTAGTGAAAAAAAATTTTTCAACTGCTTTGGACAAGAAAATATCACTAACAAAACGTTTTTCTGAATTTATTTTATAAATAATGCGATATGACGAAAAATCCCTACATTTTGATATTTATAAAAAATCTGTCCGATTTTCTCTACGCCTCTATTTTAGTATTAAAAATACCTACATGTAGGGACTTTCCCCTACTTCTGGCAACACTGGCTATAGTATTAAAAACGTCCCAAAGCCCTAAATTCGGCAGTACACTTGTATGGGAACCAGGTAAATTAACAGACAGAGTTGGAGCTATTTAAATATACAGTATAACCCGCTAAATTACCCCACGCTTAAATGCCTTTCGCGCTTATTTACCATGAGTTGTAAATCCCCGAATTTTTCTTTCATTTTTCAAACAAAAATCCACGTTTAATTGCCATGGTTTACCGACATAAAGAAAGAAGTTTGCATGGGGGATTATGTGATAAGTATTATAGACCGATTCTCACAATTTATAAAGGTTTCGTTTTCATGGCAATTAAAACGTACTTACCAAATTTTATCAAATTATCTTAAAGTTGCAACTTGTTCTTGGAGCACATTGGCAGACAACCAGAAAGATGGAAGGACAGAAATGGAATATCACTATGAGAGTGTTTCTAAGTCATTATGACACACATATCCGTACAAATTTACATAACTGCTTTTTCCTTAATTTTTTCGTATATAAAATTTTCAGTTTGGAATAACATTTATCTTCAACGCAAACTTGCTTTGGCTTACAATTGCAGAGTTAAAATAAAATGTAGATTGCGAAATAAGAGCAACAAAAAACTCATCTGTTAACCAGAATTTCAAAAATTTTTTTTATTCGCAGAATATGTTTTAAAATATGCTTTAAAACGTGAAATATGCGGTGCTTCAAACTAACAAAAAAGTGTGCTAAAATATGCAAATTATTCACTTACAAATCGATGTTATAATCCGTAAAAAGCTCTAAAATGGATAAACATATTGCTTCTGCTCTCATTAGTCGCCCTTACGGCCTGCTTTAAGAACGCGAGCGCAAAAGTGATAAACTAGTCACTAGTCACTAACATTTTAAAAAACAAAATTTGGTTTTGTTTTAGTAAATGTGGACTTTATTGAGCTGCAAAACAATCGATAGTACTGTCGATAGTTTTATTTTTGGCGGACTATCGATAGGTTTCTTTTGATATCGATACTATCGGCAAATTCCTCTATCGGCGATTTCTTACTAATTTGGTTATTTAAAGTAAAAATTTAGTGACGAAGGTGGAAAAGGAAATTTGACAACTCTACTGTCAGCAAACCGTCTTTATTTCAGTATAAGCTAAAGATGACACTGCAATAAAAAGTAAATATGCTGGTATTTTATACGACAAAAACATTTTCTGTGGACGTAATGGTAAAACTTTATAATTTTTCACCACCTACATGCACAGAAGTAACACATAAAAATAATTTAAGTTAACTTTCGAATGAGCCGACTATCGATAGTTTTGCAGCTCTATCACTTAAGCGCATAAAAAATCGGGTTAATTCATCAGCATCATTGAAAATAACTAATTGTCTTACATTAAGAGTGAACGATTACATTTTAAGTTTAAGCAAAAAATTAACTAACAGGGTTGTGCTGGAAATCGAAAACGTAAAAGGCAAGAATTTGCAAATTGTTTTTAATACACTTTTAATCTTATTTTTATAATTCTGTTTAATAGAGAAATATTTGTATAATATTTGTCATAAAATTCTCTTTTTAGAGAAATCATACGACTTTTAAAATTCTTGCGTTTTCGATTTCCAGCACACCTTTGTAAATTTAATTTAATATAGGGTGGTCCAACCGTAAAGTACGATGATAATTGTGAGTCACGCCTTAACGTTTTTCCCCAACTTAATTTGACATTTTTTTGTTTCAGTGTTTGACAATTTCAACCATCAAGAGGTAATCAGTTAAGATTTTTGAAGCCTTTTGCGAAAATGGGCGTTCAAATCAAAATGCATTTCCTGATTTTTTTTGCCAGCACAATCGAACAAATGTCGATAAACGGAAGAATTGTGCGTAAATTTCAGAAAACCGGGTCGGTAGGAAATTTGAAAACAAAGAGTGACTGTTTGGTGCGGTTTATGGGCTGGCGGCTTTATCGGGCCGTACTTCTTTGAAAATAAGGTCGGCCAAGCAGTTACTGTGAATGGTGTTCGCTATCCCGAGATGACCACGGACTTATTGTGGCCCGAAATTAAGGATTTGGACCTGGACATATGTGGTTCCAAGAGGATGGTGCCACCTCCCACACAGCTAACGAACCAATGGCTCTTTTGCGCGAGAAATTCAATGGCCGTGTTATCTCACGTTGACCGTCACGATCATGTGATTTGACACCGTTGGACTTCTTCCTTTGGGGATATTTAAAAAAAATTGTACGTCAATAAGCCAAGAACAATTCAAGAGCTAAAGGATGAGATAATTCGGCACATAAATGACATTAAACGTCAATTATGTCTCAGAGTCATTGAAATATGGACCATCGGATAGAGGTATGCCACCGAAGCCGTGGCGAGCATTTGGCCGATATTTTGTTTCACACATAATTTTCATAGATTCTTATATCATAATAAACTACATATGTATGTATATTAAGATTGTATTATTTACAATTAATATGGTGCGTTTTGGTTGGACCACCCTTTATATGGCTCAAATATGCACATTTAGTTTTTATATCATTCTTTTAAAACCTTTGAATTCATTTGAAAGAAAAAAAATATTTTTGAGTCTATTTTTTTTTTTTTTGTTTATTTTGAATGTGATTTTATAATTTATTTAAATATAGTATATGTACAACAAATTAAAAAAAAAAAAAAATAAAATAATATATGAACAACAACTACGATAAAATTTTTAGTCTATATTATTATTATAAAATATTTGTAACTTTTTTTGTTTTGTTTTGACAGAGATATAAACTTAATTCAACTAAAGAAAAATGTTGAAACAATAAAAAGTTAACTTAACTGTTACATTTTATCATTTTCAGTGTCAGCATTTTATTTTTTTAGTAATTATAATAATATTAGTTTTTAATTATAATTTAAAAATTAACTAAATTCATAATTTATTAGCAGAAAGCATTAAACTAAGTTAACATATACAAAATAGTCATTAAAAAATTGTATGAGTAATGAATGAACAGCATGTATGAAAACAAGTAAAAAAAATATTTTAAGAAGAAAAACAAACCGTTCCAACAAATTCAAAAGGCCGACCAAGTTTTTAATATTTTACAAAAAAAAAGTGTAATTTAAAGTGTTTTTTTAAATTGAAACACCAAATTGTGTAATATATCTCAAGATACAGAGTAATATATATTTCCTAAAAAACGACTTTATAGGTTATGTTCCCTACCAGAAGAGAATGAGCGAGTTGTCACTTTTTTCACGTTGGTGTTAAGAAAATGATAGAATGAAATGACAGAAAACTTGGTTTAGGTCATTTCATTCTATCATTTTCTTAACACCAACGTGAAAAAAGTGACAACTCGCTCATTCTCTTCTGGTAGGGTTAGTTACGACCTTTTGCATCAGGATTTTTGTAAACAAAAAGCGTGACAATAATGGGTATCTCTATTTTAAACTAAATATAAAGTCTAAGCTATTCAAATTTTCTTTAAGATTTAATTGAAACGAAAACAGACATAAACAAGACTCTCTATTCCAACTGTTCACTTCCGCAGGAATTAAGAGGACAATCTTCTATGATCTTTAAATCGATGATTTAATATATTTTCCTTTAGAGTTGTGTAGGCCATGAACGACCCAGTTCAATTGAACGAATCAGTCAAATGAACAATGAACGGTCGTTCCTTCTCATCGTTCACTTGGTCTTTTTATTCAGTCGTTCACTTGGTCTTTTAAATCAGTCATTCACTTGGTCTTTTTAGTCAGTCGTTCACTTGCTTACCGAACAACTGGTTGAAAAGAAACAACAACACTATTCGTGTGCATATGTTATACCAGTATAATATACTTGTTTCTATTACTCTTTGCTCTTTGTCATTCTTAACGATTTCTCGCCAAACGGCGATTTTCAAATTTTTTGGCGACCTAATTTTTTATTTATATGGCGATTTTATTGCCTATTTGATAAGCCATATATTTGTTTTGAGACTCGTTGACAAATTTATTGTTTGTTGTTTGCAAAGATTATTTCAATGATAGTACACCAATACCCCAGTTTGCGTCGTTTCGAAGTTGCGGCGTTTTAAATATCTGTGATTTCGAAGTTGCGTCGTTTTGGTTTCAGTTTGCGTCGCATGGCTTCGAAGTTGCGTCGCCAGTGCTTCGATTTGCGTTGTAAATATGAAAATGTTTATCCAAAGCTAAAACAGAAAAGGGAGATTTCCCGCTTAAGGCTAATGCAAATATGTATGTATAGGTTGTCTGCTGGTTGCAAGTTGAAGGTCGTTAGTAGTTTCGAATTACATTTGCTGAAGAGAGGTTGAATCTAAATATATTGCAACAATGAGTCAAAAAAGAAAGCAAATAAGCTTAGAACAAAAACTGGACATTTTGAAACGTTTTAAATTAGGGGAAAAGGCTGTTGATATTGGAAGAGACCTTGGATTAGCACCTTCTACAATTAAATCCATTTGTTCCAGAGACGCTGATAAAATTAAAAAATTTGCTGAAACCGCAACATCCTTACAACATAAACAGGTAACGAAAATGAGAAGTCCTTTAATGGAAAAAATGGAGTCACTTCTTAGCATATGGATAGAAGATCAAAATCAGCGAAGAATGCCATTAAGCATAGCGTTGCATTAAAAGGAGTTTCTGCTAGTGCAGATACTTTAGCTGCAGAAAAGTTCAAACTTAAGTTAAAAGCAATGATTGAAGAAGGTGGGTATTCTGCACAACAAGTTTTAAACGCTGATGAAACCGGACTTTTTTGGAAGCGTTTGCCAGGAAGAACGTACATTTCTAAATCCGAAAAATCTTCGCCTGGTTATAAAACTAGTAAAGACAGACTTACACTTCTTTTGGGAGGAAATGCAGAGAGAGATTTTAAATTTAAGCCATTTTTAATCTACCACTCTGAAAACCCGAGAGCTTTTAAAAATGTCAAAAAGAGCGAGCTTTCTGTTCACTGGCGTGCAAATAAAAAAGCATGGATGACTGCAACCTTGTTTAGAGATTGGATGGATAATTGTGCTGTTCCCCAACTAAAAGCTTATTGTTCTTCAAATAATATTGATTTTAAAATGCTGTTGTTACTTGACAATGCACCAGGTCATCCTGTTTTTTCAGACGATTATTCGGAAAATATTAAAGTTATTTTTATGCCTCCAAATACCACATCTGTGATACGACCAATGGACCAAGGTGTTATATCCAACTTCAAGTCATACTTTTTGCGACGAACTTTTAATCAACTTCTAAAAGCTACTGACGGAGATAATTTGCCTTTAATGAAAGATTTTTGGAAGAATTACATCATGATGGCTATTGAAAATATAAACCTATCTTGGAAAGAAGTAAAAGAATCGTGCATGAACGGAACTTGGCGTCAATTATGGCCAGAATGTATTCTCAAAGATATGGAAGATATTAATGATGTTCCACACGTATGTAAAGAATCAGCCAGAAATGCCAATTTTTATGGAATAGAAGAACAACATATAAATGGACTCCTTTTATACGACGAAGAACTTAATAACGAAATTTTGATGGCAATTCAGAGTAACAATGAGTTGGACGATGAAACATTTCCGTTTGAGGTCGAAGCAGAAGAAAAAAAGCTTACTGCTGCTAAAATTTCCGAAGCGATGCAGTTGATATCGCAAGCAATGGATATTTTTGAAAACAATGATCCAGACGAAGATCGCAGTTTAAAAGTGTCTATAAATGTGACCGACTCAATCAATTGTAATAAAGAAATTTATTTGGAAAAAAAAGCCGTTACAATCCAACAAACTTTAGATAACTTTACACAAAAATCAGCAAGATTGACAAACCTAACCGAAGAAATGGCAATCGATTTAATTGACTCAAGCTCAGAATCGAAAAAATAACAAATCAATATAGACTTGCTTTTAATTTTTATATTTTTATTTTAATTAAAACAGTTTTCAAAAAAAAAAAATACAAAAAAATTGCATTTTTTATTGAAAAATCTAATTTGTCTGCTAAAGTTATGAATCTCGGAACCAATTAAATGAAAATCAATACAAATGTATGGAAAATCGTGCTTCGGTTTGCGTCGCGTTTCTCCGGTCCCAATTAACGACGCAAACCGGGGTATTGGTGTATTCCATCTAATTAAAATCAGTTTTGGCTCAAATTGTATAGCTATATGTCCGGACATACCATTTTAAAGAACTTGCTTTAACTGCTTATATCCACGTAATTTCAACAGCTAATTACTGTGTTGAGTTTTTTTTAATAATGAAAAACTCGCCTTCAAAGCAGAATGCAATATGAACTTCTTGACGAGTTATTACGAGTTATAAATTATATGCATGTTAGTAGCACTTTTGTGCCTTCGCACGATATGATCAATAAACATTTGCTTAATACTAACATTGAATTGGCGAAAAAAGTCAAAATAAATCTGACATCCCTGGCTGCCATTCACAGTTTTTCTACAATTTACATAAGCGTTGCCAATTGTTTTTAATGTTTAGCCCGCCCATGCAAATTTTCTCATTTGAGCAGACAATTTTATACATATTTATTTAATTCATGCATTTTTAAAATGAAACTTACAGACATACATATAACTAAATTTTATATTCGACAGCGTTTTTTAAAAACATTTTATAGTTTTAGAGCACGCAATTAGTATAGAAAAATCACTTATTCGTTTTAGCAGATCTTTGCTGATGCGTGCTTGAGATTAAGTTTGTGTCAGTTTTGAAAAAAAGCAATTTCACTTCGCGATGGACTAGGGCACGCTAGCTCTCCGGAAATGGGGAGTATGGTAGAAATATTTAAAACAATGGCAATAAAACACCCAAACATCCATCTAAACTAACAATCCTTTTTTTTAGTTTTTAAAGTACATAGTTTCTTCTTAAAATACCACATAAATCTTAAATTTTGTTCTAAATTAATTTTTGATAAAGTGCCGTCAACATTTTCTGTGGATAAGTAACGACAAAATTATAAAAATTAATTTTTATATACATACATATACATATGGAATAACTTCGGACTCATCACAACGTCTTACTTTGAATAAGCCCTCGCAAAAAATTTTGTTCTCGCCGGCCAGACCTTCCATTGTTATGTTTGCTCAAGAACTAAACGTTGGCATAATTAGCGTCGCACAATTGTTTATGTTCTTCGATGTGGGGAAAACTTATGGCACGAAAACCAATGAAAAAAGCAACAATAACAATAAAGATGGCGTTGCCTGTTCATCTATTTACGAACGAAGACTTCGATCGCTTAACTTACACGTAAAACAAAAACAATATTTTATAATTTGTTTTTGTTTGAAATGTAAGTTTAGCAATCGAAGTCTTCGTTCGTAAATAGATGAACAGGCAGTAAATGTGGCACCCCTGATTGTATTTTGAAATTTTTAAAACAATGTGGTAAATTTCTACTGGCTATGTGTTAAAAGAAACAAATATTAGTCAGCCCAATTATGAATACAAAATCCCCGGTAGTTGATTCCCTTTTCCCATTTTTTACAATTGAATTAACATAGGAAAAATGGAAGACGGGAGAAAACTCCCGGGGAATTTTTATTCATAATTGGGCTTAGTATGTTGGTATAACATAAACGCTATTAGAGTATTGTTGTATCTTTTCAATCAGTTGTTTGGTAAATAATAAAGGATCAAGTGAACAACTGAACAAAAAGAAAAACTACAAATTAGCTGTGTTTATTGTTTTCTGTTTTTGTGTACACTCAAATAAGTTTTGCAGTAACTGAATGTAATTTATTAAAATCGTTTTCAGTTAAGTTAAAAATTAATAAAAATTTTGTTATTTTATAATTAAACTAATTTATTGACTGTTTCTATGTAAATTTTGTTCCAAAAACCAACTACAAAAAAATTATGATTTTTTGTTCTGTTAATAAAACAAAACAGAATACTCACATACATGTGTACATAAATAAGATAAATGTTCAAAATGTTTGGCTCATGTCTATATGGAGGTTAGAATCGTATTTTCAAATTCACTTAATGAACATACAGTTCATTACATCATTAAAGAATTAGAAAAGGCACACATGAACATTTTCTAGGCTATAGAGTTAGTCATAATATTATTTAAACAGACCCAAAAAAGATAAAAAAAAAGATTCAAGAATATCCCTTACCCACTACCTTGAGGCAGCTAAGAAGCTTCCTGGCAATGACTGGGTACTATCGTAAATTTATTAAGACTTACGCACAAATAACAAAACTATCTATCGATCAGTATAAGCAAGTGTCTAAAGAACTGCCTGACGTTAAAAGGATAAGCGATGACCACAATATGGCTTTCTTAAGTTTCTCTGATCCTTATGACGCCGTGTTGCAAGGGCGGTTTGCCGGTGATTTTATTTAATTGGACGAAGGCGTTAATTTTGAAGATGTGTTGGACTCTGCACCTGTAGATGCAATAGAAGAAGAGGAATTGCATAACCAAAATTTGCAACTTGGGATAGCAGGTTTGGCAGCTGTGGCGGTTATATTCACAGCTGTTTTTTTTTTTTATTTTTTTTTTTTTTTAATTTCCTAAGCTAATCCCAAGAAGCTCTATGCTTGTCTGCAGGAAAGAAACCAGAGTCTCTGGCGGGAATCGAACCCGCAACCTCGGCGCTGATAGACTAGCTCGCTACCAGCTAGCCTACCGAGTTGACTATAAGACAGCCCGTTACGTGACAGATATGTGCGTTATAATGCAGGAGAAGTATTAAAATTGTAATGTGATCGCTGTCGATTTATAATTTCGAAGTGGCTACGACCTTTTGAATTTTCTATGTTGAAACTATGCAAATAAATCAATAGGCCCAAATATGTAACGTGAATAGATCTTGACTTAACATAACAGTTTTGAAAAATTATTTTGAATTCTTAACAACAAAAGTAGCAATTTGTTCGTTAATTTTTTTTTTTTTTTTGTATTGTGTTTATAAATTGTGACAATTAACTTGGAGGCCACACGATCAAATTTTGCCTTTCAATTTGCAATACCCCAGCCAGCAAAATACTCCGACGTTTACTGAATAAGACATTTCTTGCAAATGTCTGACTTCATTCTTAGAGACTTCGTACAGATTTCTGTCAGACACTGAATATACGTGCTGTCTGGCCGCTTTCTGGTCGATTTCGCATGGATATATCGGGGGGAAATTATCAGCTGATATGTCTAATAGATTTCTGACGGAATTCATAAAGATGTGTCTAACGGTACTTTTTTTAAATGATAATTGTCATTAAATTGAAAATAGTTTTAGTTTTATTTTATTGTTCAAAAAAAGTTTAAAAAATGGTACGTCCGTGTAAAATTTTTAATTATATAGTTTTACTTTGCAATAAAATTATATCCTTCGAAATTTTTTAATACACATAGGTAGAGATGTCTCGGATTTTCTTAGCCTCAAAAAAGTTCATGGGAAACGGAAAATCTTTCTTTTGTTTAGCAGACATAAACAAGACTGTCTATTCCAACTGTTCACTTCCGCAGGAATTAAGAGGACAATCTTCTATGATCTTTAAATCTATGATTTAATATATTTTCCTTTAGAGTTGTGTAGGTCATGAAAGACCCAGTTCAATTGAACGAATCAGTCAAATGAACAATGAACGGTCGTTCCTTCTCATCGTTCACTTGGTCTTTTTATTCAGTCGTTCACTTGGTCTTTTAAATCAGTCGTTCACTTGGTCTTTTTAGTCAGTCGTTCACTTGCTTACCGAACAACTGGTTGAAAAGAAACAACAACACTATTCGTGTGTATATGTTTTACCAGTATAATATACTTGTTTCTATTACTCTTTGCTCTTTGTCATACTTAACGATTTCTCGCCAAACGGCGATTTTCAAAATTTTTGGCGACCTAATTTTTATTTGGCGTCATGACGGTTGTTTTTGGCTGCTTATAAAATATATGGCGATTTTGTTGGCTATTTGATAAGCCATATATTTGTTTTGAGACTCGTTGACAAATTTATTGTCTGTTATTTGCAAAGATTATTTCAATGATAGTACACCAATACCCCAGTTTGCGTCGTTTTGAAGTTGCGGCGTTTTCAAATATCTGTGATTTCGAAGTTGCGTCGTTTTGGTTTCAGTTTGCGTCGCATGGCTTCGAATTTGCGTCGCCAGTGCTTCGATTTGCGTAAATACCACATCTGTGATACGACCAATGGACCAAGGTGTTATATCCAACTTCAAGTCATACTTTTTGCGACGAACTTTTAATCAACTTCTAAAAGCTACTGACGGAGATAATTTGCCTTTAATGAAAGATTTTTGGAAGAATTACATCATGATGGCTATTGAAAATATAAACCTATCTTGGAAAGAAGTAAAAGAATCGTGCATGAACGGAACTTGGCGTCAATTATGGCCAGAATGTATTCTCAAAGATATGGAAGATATTAATGATGTTCCACACGTATGTAAAGAATCAGCCAGAAATGCCAATTTTTATGGAATAGAAGAACAACATATAAATGGACTCCTTTTATACGACGAAGAACTTAACGAAATTTTGATGGCAATTCAGAGTAACAATGAGTTGGACGATGAAACATTTCCGTTTGAGGTCGAAGCAGAAGAAAAAAAGCTTACTGCTGCTAAAATTTCCGAAGCGATGCAGTTGATATCGCAAGCAATGGATATTTTTGAAAACAATGATCCAGACGAAGATCGCAGTTTAAAAGTGTCTAGAAATGTGACCGACTCAATCAATTGTAATAAAGAAATTTATTTGGAAAAAAAAGCCGTTACAATCCAACAAACTTTAGATAACTTTATACAAAAATAAGCAAGATTGACAAACCTAAATGGCAATCGATTTAATTGACTCAAGCTCAGAATCGAAAAAATAACAAATCAATATAGACTTGCTTTTAATTTTTATATTTTTATTTTAATTAAAACAGTTTTGAAAAAAAAAAAATACAAAAAAATTGCATTTTTTATTGAAAAATCTAATTTGTCTGCTAAAATTATGAATCTCGGAACCAATTAAATGAAAATCAATACAAATGTATGGAAAATCGTGCTTCGGTTTGCGTCGCGTTTCTCCGGTCCCAATTAACGACGCAAACCGGGGTATTGGTGTATTCCATCTAATTAAAATCAGTTTTGGCTCAAATTGTATAGCTATATGTCCGAACATACCATTTTAAAGAACTTGCTTTAACTGCTTATATGCACGTAATTTCAACAACTAATGACGGTGTTGAGTTTTTTTTAATAATGAAAAACTCGCCTTCAAAGCAGAATGCAATATGAACTTCTTGACGAGTTATTACGAGTTATAAATTATATGCATGTTAGTGTAGCACTTTTGTACCTTCCCACGATATGATCAATAAACATTTGCTTAATACTAACATTGAATTGGCGAAAAAAGTCAAAATAAATCTGACAACC
This sequence comes from Pollenia griseotomentosa, assembly GCA_963931875.1. Taxonomy (NCBI): domain Eukaryota; kingdom Metazoa; phylum Arthropoda; class Insecta; order Diptera; family Polleniidae; genus Pollenia; species Pollenia griseotomentosa. The sequence goes on along the minus strand of OZ007560.1, from coordinate 10,660,415 downwards.
CTGGCTGCCATTCACAGTTTTTCTACAATTTACATAAGCGTTGCCAATTGTTTTTAATGTTTAGCCCGCCCATGCAAATTTTCTCATTTGAGCAGAAAATTTTATACATATTTATTTAATTCATGCATTTTTAAAATGAAACCTACAGACATACATATAACAAAATTTTATATTCGACAGCGTTTTTTAAAAACATTTTATAGTTTTAGAGCACGCAATTAGTATAGAAAAATCACTTATTCGTTTTAGCAGATCTTTGCTGATGCGTGCTTGAGATTAAGTTTGTGTCAGTTTTGAAAAAAAGCAATTTCACTTCGCGATGGACTAGGGCACGCTAGCTCTCCGGAAATGGGGAGTATGGTAGAAATATTTAAAACAATGACAATAAAACACCCAAACATCCATCTAAACTAACAAACCTTTTTTTTAGTTTTTAAAGTACATAGTTTCTTCTTAAAATACCACATAAATCTTAAATTTTGTTCTAAATTAATTTTTGATAAAGTGCCGTCAACATTTTCTGTGGATAAGTAACGACAAAATTATAAAAATTAATTTTTATATACATACATATACATATGGAATAACTTCGGACTCATCACAACGTCTTACTTTGAATAAGCCCTCGCAAAAAATTTTGTTCTCGCCGGCCAGACCTTCCATTGTTATGTTTGCTCAAGAACTAAACGTTGGCATAATTAGCGTCGCACAATTGTTTATGTTCTTCGATGTGGGGAAAACTTATGGCACGAAAACCAATGAAAAAAGCAACAATAACAATAAAGATGGCGTTGCCTGTTCATCTATTTACGAACGAAGACTTCGATCGCTTAACTTACACGTAAAACAAAAACAATATTTTATAATTTGTTTTTGTTTGAAATGTAAGTTTAGCAATCGAAGTCTTCGTTCGTAAATAGATGAACAGGCAGTAAATGTGGCACCCCTGATTGTATTTTGAAATTTTTAAAACAATGTGGTAAATTTCTACTGGCTATGTGTTAAAAGAAACAAATATTAGTCAGCCCAATTATGAATACAAAATCCCCGGTAGTTGATTCCCTTTTCCCATTTTTTACAATTGAATTAACATAGGAAAAATGGAAGACGGGAGAAAACTCCCGGGGAATTTTTATTCATAATTGGGCTTAGTATGTTGGTATAACATAAACGCTATTAGAGTATTGTTGTATCTTTTCAATCAGTTGTTTGGTAAATAATAAAGGATCAAGTGAACAACTGAACAAAAAGAAAAACTACAAATTAGCTGTGTTTATTGTTTTCTGTTTTTGTGTACACTCAAATAAGTTTTGCAGTAACTGAATGTAATTTATTAAAATCGTTTTCAGTTAAGTTAAAAATTAATAAAAATTTTGTTATTTTATAATTAAACTAATTTATTGACTGTTTCTATGTAAATTTTGTTCCAAAAACCGACTACAAAAAAATTATGATTTTTTGTTCTGTTAATAAAACAAAACAGAATACTCACATACATTCATACATGTGTACATAAATAAGATAAATGTTCAAAATGTTTGGCTCATGTCTATATGGAGGTTAGAATCGTATTTTCAAATTCACTTAATGAACATACAGTTCATTACATCATTAAAGAATTAGAAAAGGCACACATGAACATTTTCTAGGCTATAGAGTTAGTCATAATATTATTTAAACAGACCCAAAAAAGATAAAAAAAAAGATTCAAGAATATCCCTTACCCACTACCTTGAGGCAGCTAAGAAGCTTCCTGGCAATGACTGGGTACTATCGTAAATTTATTAAGACTTACGCACAAATAACAAAACTATCTATCGATCAGTATAAGCAAGTGTCTAAAGAACTGCCTGACGTTAAAAGGATAAGCGATGACCACAATATGGCTTTCTTAAGTTTCTCTGATCCTTATGACGCCGTGTTGCAAGGGCGGTTTGCCGGTGATTTTATTTAATTGGACGAAGGCGTTAATTTTGAAGATGTGTTGGACTCTGCACCTGTAGATGCAATAGAAGAAGAGGAATTGCATAACCAAAATTTGCAACTTGGGATAGCAGGTTTGGCAGCTGTGGCGGTTATATTCACAGCTGTTTTTTTTTTTATTTTTTTTTTTTTTTTAATTTCCTAAGCTAATCCCAAGAAGCTCTATGCTTGTCTGCAGGAAAGAAACCAGAGTCTCTGGCGGGAATCGAACCCGCAACCTCGGCGCTGATAGACTAGCTCGCTACCAGCTAGCCTACCGAGTTGACTATAAGACAGCCCGTTACGTGACAGATATGTGCGTTATAATGCAGGAGAAGTATTAAAATTGTAATGTGATCGCTGTCGATTTATAATTTCGAAGTGGCTACGACCTTTTGAATTTTCTATGTTGAAACTATGCAAATAAATCAATAGGCCCAAATATGTAACGTGAATAGATCTTGACTTAACATAACAGTTTTGAAAAATTATTTTGAATTCTTAACAACAAAAGTAGCAATTTGTTCGTTAATTTTTTTTTTTTTTTTGTATTGTGTTTATAAATTGTGACAATTAACTTGGAGGCCACACGATCAAATTTTGCCTTTCAATTTGCAATACCCCAGCCAGCAAAATACTCCGACGTTTACTGAATAAGACATTTCTTGCAAATGTCTGACTTCATTCTTAGAGACTTCGTACAGATTTCTGTCAGACACTGAATATACGTGCTGTCTGGCCGCTTTCTGGTCGATTTCGCATGGATATATCGGGGGGAAATTATCAGCTGATATGTCTAATAGATTTCTGACGGAATTCATAAAGATGTGTCTAACGGTACTTTTTTTAAATGATAATTGTCATTAAATTGAAAATAGTTTTAGTTTTATTTTATTGTTCAAAAAAAGTTTAAAAAATGGTACGTCCGTGTAAAATTTTTAATTATATAGTTTTACTTTGCAATAAAATTATATCCTTCGAAATTTTTTAATACACATAGGTAGAGATGTCTCGGATTTTCTTAGCCTCAAAAAAGTTCATGGGAAACGGAAAATCTTTCTTTTGTTTAGCAAGTTTAAAATAAACACATCAAATTATAGCTGGTATCCTTTAATAAAATAACGTGGAACAGTCCTAAGAATCGCAAGGTAATGTGAAATATCTGTGTACTAGAAATTACCTTTTGTAATGTAACTAAAACATATTTTTTTTTTTAGTTTTTATACTACTCTTAATATTTGTTTAGAGAGTGTCAAGAACAAGAATCTGCTCCTTGGATGGCATCGACAAAAAAATGTTTCAACTTATCCAAGAATAAATGAAAAGCGCAATAAAGACTTAAAAGAAGTCAATTTAAAAAAAATAATTTTATTTTTGTATGTTCCAAAGCATAGTATGTACTATGTATCAAAGTCTGTACTGTATCGAAAAAACTTAATAAAAAAAAAACAATTTATAAAAATCTCGTTTAACTTTGGATCACATTTCTACAAGACATTCATTAGATTTCTATAAGAAATTTGTGCGTTTAGTCGATCAGCTATCAGTCAGAATTTCACATGCCTTTTTCATTAGATTTCCGTCAGATATCTATCAGAAATGCTGGCAAAAACCCAGAATTTCCCACGACATGTTTGCCAGAATTCGTGTCAACCACTTCATACATTTTTGGGTCAGAAATCTGACAGAATTCGTATACGATTCCGACTTTTTTGTCGACGTTTCTGTTAGATATCTGGAAGACGTCGGACTATTTTGCTTGCTGGGACACTCTCACTTTTTTTACTAACACGATCACACTTTTGAAATTGACCACGAGATTGCTCTCAATTTTACCTTTCCATTTGTTTGACAATTTTACTTTCAATTTAACAATTTGAAGAGAAAATATATCGTTTGTTTTTATAAATTGTTTTCTTGTAAAAGACTATCAAGAAAAACTTGTGATCGGGTGGCTGCAGGGTAAGATACACATAAAGAAACAAATATGTACGTTTTGTTATGGGAAACTAAAAATTAAATATTATATATTACATTAATATGATTTAATTTATTGTTTTTAAGTTACTTTAGTTTTAGTAATCATTATTATTAATATCGTTTTTTTTTACATAAGACAATTATTTTCTTTTTAAGGCACTATTATTCTCAGAGTTTCATTTAAATATAATACGATGTATTTTTTATAATACGATAATTTAGACCTTTAATGTTTATTTCTTTTTTAAAAGTTATGATTATATACCTTCTTTTAAAGTACTAAAAGCGACAGTTGTATTAAGGAATATTAAGAACGACTTAATTATGATTGGTGATTTGTGAATAAAGAATTTGGAACACCAGTAGGAAATATCAATGAATGTAAATTTTATTTTATTATTTACAAACTGCCAAATAATTAAGCACAAAGCAAGCCATTTGTGCTATAACTTTATATTTTTTGATTATTTTTTTTTATCAAGTGACGCACAGTGGAGTCAATCGCAAAAAATTCGTAATAAATATGAATCTCCTAAACTTCTGGTCGGATTGCAAAATGATGTATAAACGAGACGTAGAGGAGAACATGAGCTTTAAGAAAATGCTGTTTGTGTCTATCCTGTTTTAAAATTTTTAAAAAAATATTTGAGTAATAAATAAATATACTCGATTTTTGTCAAAATTAAGACATTGCAAGAAACTATTTATGTGTCATTTCTGAGTTTATTAAAACGAAGACGATGTTTTAGAAACATAATTAGACCTTCATTACCGAGTATATTTGCGAAAAGCAATATAGAGTCAAGGTAAAAACGGTAAAAAAAATCCAACTGAAATATTTTTAAAACTATAAGAGATAACTAAGTGAATTAAACCGGAATTTCTTTACCTTCCTAATAGCTTATTACAGAGTTTCATTCATTGAAATCTGTTTATATCTACACTCTTCAACGACTATTTCATACATCATTTTGCAGTCCGACCAATATCTTAGGAGATTCAGATCTATTACAATTTTTTTCCAATTTTCCTTGAAACAGGGAGAGATTAAAATGTATTTAAGCAACAAAAGGTAACTCTCATTTCTGATTATGTGTGATAGACTCTTAATTGTTCTATAAGACCAGCTTACAAAGCTAGCTTAAACGATTTTTTGGATACATTGGTTTGTTGTCAAAATATTATAGTAAGGTAAGTTGTATATGAATATGTATATGTATATAGTAAATATATGTTTGTATATAGTATATAAAATTATTAATTATAAATTTAATTTTTAAATGATAGTCAAATTTTAGAATTGTTAACATATTTGGTTTCAATATTCCAATTTGCTTTATTATTATAATAAATATTTTATGTAAAGATTTTTACTTTAAGCAATTGTTTAAAAAAATATTTTATTAATTTTTGTGTTTCTATCCAGCCTGCTGAAATAGATTTTCATTTAAGTTTTATTTTAGTTTTTTGCAAAATTCGTAAAATTTTAAGTTTTAATGCATTTTGACCAAACATTGATTTGATTTATTTAAAAGCACCAAAAAATAATAATAAAAAAAATATATAAATATCCAACAGATTAAGTTTTATACATAAAACATTTAAAACTTTAGCGATTGTTAAACATGTTTAAATAAAGATTTTTATTTTCATTTTATACAAACTCAGAGTTTTTGTTTTAAGAACAGTAATATATACTTATGTATATGTAGATATTTTGAATAAATTCATTTTATAACATAAATTCAGTTCAATTCATAAAAGCAAATGTAAAAAATAATTAAATGTTTTAAAACCCATTTTGGTCTTTTGTTTTAAATAAAATATAAGGCCAATTTAAAGCAAGCTTTCTCTTATATTATATTAACAATTCATAAACAACAGGGTTTTGCTATTCGGTCGTGCAATGTCAAAAACAATGATTTGGAAACAACTACATTTTTAAACTAATATGTGGTTTCAACAATACAAGTGATTGAACGTGTGGAAAAATTTATATGAAAAGCACTCAAAAAACTAAGTGCTTGTCATATAAATTTTTTTCAATCACTTGTATTGTGGAAACCGCACACTAAGTTCTTCTTATTGATTTCTTTACATTCTACATATTATTTTTGAATTTTTTTGAATTTGCACTGAATGAATAAATAATTTTTTTTTTTTTGAAATGTATGCCCCTATCACGGTTTATAACTGAACTTAGTTAAGTTGAAATTAAAACAACACTAGTGATGGGCTGTTGTTTATGCGCGAATTAATTAAGTGCCCATATTTAACTGATGCTAAGTGTACAAAAGACGAATTGGACTATTCCTGTAGCTCTTCACTTTTAGGGCTCATTAAATTATCTCTCGTGTACTAGAAATAAAATATGTATATTGTAAACAAAACACTTGTAGAACCACCACCAAACAGAAAGCTTCGTACTGCGAAATAAAATGGATCATCTGATCTCTAGACGATCATACATCCCTAACGAAGAACACTTACGGAACGTTGAAGAAATTTTTAAGAGGCTTAAATCTCACGGTCTAAAATGTAAAGAAAATAAATGTGAATTTGCTTAAGAGAATATAAAATATGTTGGCCATATAATTGACAGAAACGGTGTCATGCCGTCAAAAAGAAGAGTAGAAGCGATCAAACTCATGCCCTGACCTCAAAGTATCCAAGAACTTGAACCAGTCGTCTAAAAAATTAACTATTACAACAAATTCATTGAAAATTTTTCGACACATGCAGCACCGGTAAATGAATTAAGAAAGAAATATGCCAATTTTAATTGGACTGATAAGCAGCAGAGTGCGTTCAATAAACTAAAAGAGGGGATTGTAAAAGCAACAAAATTAGCACATTTCAACGACAAACTACCGATTATTTTGGCAGTCTAGTAAAGGGATAGGTGCTTTAATTTCACACAAATTCCCAGGTCGAAAAGGAAGCCTTGGCTGTAATTTATGGCGTTTAAAAACATCACCAGTATCTGTATGGAAGGCGGTTCGAATTGGTCACTGACCATAAAGCATTAACAACAATAACAATTAATCCTTCAAAAAGATTGCCCGTAGTCACCTTGCACCGGCTACAGCGATAGGCAATAAAGCTATTAGCACATGATTATACAATCCGTTTTAAGAAGCCAGTTGATAATGCCAATGCAGATGCCCTTTCGAGGCTAACAGCAGGGGAAGACCTGTGTTTTGATCAGAAAGAAAATTCCATGGTTAGAAGTGTTAATTCGATAAATCAGCTGACTGTTGACTCCTTTCCATTAAATGCCGAAGATAGTGTGTGATTGCGTTCAACATGGCTGGCCAGAGACAATTCCAAAATCTCAAGGTAATATTGAACCATTTTATAATAGGAAGTTTTCGTTGTCATTGCAGAGCGGAATTTTACTTCTGCAAACTGAACACTTGAGAGTTGTCGTACCCGAGGTTTTACAAAAAGAAATCGTAAATATGCTACATGATGAAATGTCAAGGCAGGCTGCGACGACGCTCTAGGTCTGGCCAGTGAAAAACAGAAACAGTATCTTTTCAAGTTTATTAAGATACAGATAACAGGGAACGCAAGAAAAATTCTTGAGAATAAAGTAGTCGAATTTTGTTCGGAATTCAAATCTTACCTTATTTTATTATATAATGATTCTAACAACACTTTAGGTCTTGCTAAATCTAAAAAATATAACGACCAGATTTTTTAAATAGAAATCTGATGAGGACAAATAAAATGTAGTATGTATCTGAAAAAAGGTCGGGCATATAGATAGATAATAAATGCTCCTATAAAAAAAAATTTAAGAAAAGGTAAAGATAACCATACTCAAAATAATGAAGATAAATATATTAAAATTATCTGCTTTAAATGTAAAAAATCATGTAAAAAAACTGCAATAATGACAATTCTGAAAATAAAAATTTTGGACAGTAGGAATCGCCACAGAGGCAGCAGCGTAAACCAGGTTCATCAAAGTCCTCATGTAGTAATAAAATATGAAACTGCTTTGTGCAATATTATAGAATGCGCCTATTAAAATAAAATTGACAAAAGCATATATGTACCTAGGTATGTTTACATTTTAGGTAGAGGGCTTCTTCATTTCGTTTTAAACGACATGTTAAAAAATAATGATGGTACTTTGCAAATAGAAGAATATATTTAAATTAAAAAAAAAGAATACCGAGTAAGAAATTTTGATAACTCGAGCGTAAAAAATTTTTAAGTATTACAAAAGCTATCGACATATCGCACTTGTTTAACAAAATTTTTATGTTTTCACTTTTTGGAAGAAATCGACAAGTTATATTCATATCTACTCGCTGTAAAAATATCATGCTATTTTGTCTACTTTTTAGTAACGAAAATGTTGTTTTAAAAATCATCTTTCATATGCCTTTAAAGTAAAATAAAAATTGTTTTGCTTCTACTGAAAATTTTAAAATTTTGAGTTAATACCCTCTCGTTGATTAGGTGCGATATGCTTTAAGGAATATCATATATATTTGATAGAATATGCTAATACAGCTAGCATTATTTTTATTTTTTAGACCATCAGTTTTATAATGTAGAAAACAGTCATATAACGTGAGGAAGCCGTTCTGATATTAAAGGATAGGCTGTACAATGTATCTGTGCTGGCGGTGTTACGAGATAAACAACCGATGCCGGACCTAGTATCTGTTGCAACATTGATTTCTTTCTAATACATACGCAACCCTATTAGATGTCATTATTGAGCGGTATAATTCTGGCACGTTGTTTTACATACAAAGTATTTTTTGCTTTATCATATCATTAAATAAATGAAAGTTACAGGGTGGCAATAGAATAATTAGTTACATATTAATTAAACATTTCTCGTCAAATAAAATTAAATTTCAAGTAAATTCAACAATAAAATTTTATCCTATTTATTATACTTATGTTGTTTATTTAATGTAATATTAACACATACATTAAAAATATTCCCCTGAAGAAGTCAACAAAAAATTGGCGAAACTTTGGGAAAAAAATGTAATTAAAGGTGTTTTTAATTTAAAAAAATTTAGGCCCAATAAGCGTACCAAAAAAACCATATTTAATACAGCAAATACAACACTTTGGCTAAAAACAAAACACATTTTTGTTAAAAATGTTACAACAGTTTGGCGACGAGGTGAAACAAGTTTAAACAATTGGTGGTACAATCGAGAATCTTGGTAAAGTACAAACGTCAAGATGGACTCTAGCCAATTTATGGATTTCATGAAGGCACAAAAAGACATGTTAGCTCAAATGGTTTCAAGGGAGGCAGCAGACTTACCGACAGTGAGCGCAAATAACGTTAACACATCATTAGTGCCGAAATGTTTGACCCAGCAAAGGAAATATACAATAATTATATTCAGCGTTTTAAGAATTACATTGAAATGAAGAACCTAACCTCAAATTATTGTGCGAAATTGTTTTTGAATTCTATAGGTGCAGCGAACTTTAATTTAATTGCGGCGTTGGCGTCACCCAAGGCACCTTCTGAATTGCAGTACGATAAACTATTGTCGTTGTTGGAGTTAGTGGCTCAACACAGATTTCTTAGTAAGTATCAAACAAGTACACAGTCAACTGCTGATTTTATTGCTTTATTGCGAGCAGACATCAATGACTGTAAATTTGTATCGCCTTGTGAATATGGAGCTTCTGTGGCTGACATGATTTTGAGAGCACAGTTTATAAGGGAATAGAAAAGACGATAGTTTCGGCAAGAACCATAGAAATGCCGGAGCTAGGAATAAAATCGATTATCAAAAGCTAGGGTTAGCCGATATTTGCCTTCGTTGTGGGAAGAACAACCACTATGTAAGAAATTATCATGTTGATGCCCTAAGCCTAAAGTGCAACTCGTGTAACAAGAATGGTAACGTATTCAAAGTATGCATTTTCACGCTCTTAGCAAACAAACAAAATTCGATTGCTCAAGTTTAAGCGTTAATCAAAAAGAAGGATGACCAATTGTCACAGTACGGGGTGTACACGATTGTAGACGTTTATCAGAATGACATTGCTTCAAATTTTGAACGTTATTTTGGTAATATGGCAATCGAAGGAAAAATGTTTGGTTTTAAGGTTGATTCAGGATCTTTTTACACATTTCTACCAAGGAGTAAATACAATGATTTAATGCTGTCACTTGTCAGCTGATTCCATCAAATATTATTTTTCGCTCTTACACACAGATCACATTTGTACCCAATGGGAAAGTTAAAGTAAATAAAAAATATAAAAATCTATCAATTACGGATGACAATGTACATAGTACCAGATCATTGCACGGCTTTAATTGGACGTACATGGATAAGTCGTCTCAAAATTAATTTTAATGGTTTAGATACAAATGTGAATAAAAGTGACGTTATCGATAAGTCAAATAAAATTGATGAAATTAAAACGGAATTTGCAAGTATATTCGAAGAAAATATTTGATGATTTAAAAATTACAACTTACAGAGAATGCCAAGCCGGTTTATAATAAAGAGCCTGCAACACCTTACGCATTGATTGAGAGGGTCAATGACGAATTAAGTTCATTGGAACGTGCGGGAATTATAACAAAAGCATCTAAGAGTGATTGGGGTTCACCACTTGTTGTCATTCCCAAGGCCGACGGCGGCATCCGTTTGTGTGTCGATTATAAGATAGGCGTGAATCAACAACTTGTAAGTGCCCATTATCAAGTTTTATCGTGTGGATTTTTTTAAGGTATATTTACACGTACCCGAAGATGAACAGTCGCACAAAGGGACGTACCGTATGAACAGGATCTCATTTGGAATTAAAACAGCCCCTACAGAATTCAACAGAATAATTGACCAAGTTTTACGTTATATTCCCAAAACAGAATCGTATTTCGACGATATTTTGGTACGCGGCGAATCAATGGCAGAATGCAAAGCGAATTTTAAGGCGTGCTTGTATCAATTTCAGAAATTTGTTTTGCATTTAAACGTAGCAAAATTCACATTTTTCGAAGAAAAGATTGAATGTAATAAAGTATATAAAAATCGGGTAAATGAAAAGGCGATCTTAGAAATGCCTCGGCAGAAGTCGGTCGAGGAGGTGAGAAGTTTCTTAGGCATGGTTACCTTACCTATGGATGCACTGTTTGGTGGGGTGCGTTGGGAGTGGATAGCTATAGCAAGATGCTTAGCAAGGTTCAAAGGAGTGCATCTCTTGGCATCACAGGCGCAAGGAGAAGCACTCCACAGACAGCGCTGGACCTCCTACTATATCTGTCCCCTATCGAGCATTATGTGAGGAGTGTGGCTGCTAGGAACTTACTTAGACTTTACGAGTCTTCCTTAGTTAGACCTAGGCGGCATGATCATACGAAGATTTTGTATGAGGTGGGTCTGCTTGATCGGGGTATTATTCTCGAGGGAATTTCGGATCATAGGACTATGACCCTGGATTTCGGTGTAACACCACCATTGGAGTTCCCGGATAGGGAAATCTGGCGTGGATCCAATGGACTGTTTGAGGGATGGGCAGTATTTACGGATGGATCTAAGATGGATACAGGCACTGGTGCCGGTGTATATATCGTTGACACTGAGGTAAAAAGATCATTCAGACTCCCTGATGAGTGCAGTGTCTTCCAAGCTGAGATCCTAGCGATCTGAAGGGCGACGGAGGTGATACTGGAACACATCGCGGGTAGATCATGGAGGCGTTCAATGTAAGGCTGTGCTGGGTACCTGGACACTGCATGGTTGATGAAAATGAAGTGGCGGACGAACTCGCGAGAGGAGGTTGGAATCTGAACTTAGTGGTAAGGGACAGGGGGTAAAGCCCCCCTATGTTACTACTATGGGGTGATACGGAGAAATTCCGGATTGCAAGGTGTCCAGGACACTATGTCCCAGATTGGATGTGGGGGCAACCAGGGTTCTACTGGGATTGGATAGGGGTGGTCTTAGAACACTTATAGGGTCCTTGACGGGTCATTGTCCTGTTAGGGCTTTAACGGGCAAATTGGACAGCACCATACCGGACTTCTACAGATTATGCGTTGATTCAGAGGAGCTGGAGACGATCGATTCCCAGGATGCAGGGTTTCTGACAGAAGTGGCTAACTGGGGTGCATCGCTGGATCTAATCCGGCGGATCTACTAGGGTTTGTCAGGGAAATAGTGCGGCTATTTCTGTTGAGGGGACTGTAGAGAGGGCAATGGTTCTACGCGATACCTACTAACTTTCAAGCTTTATTGATTCTATCCATCTCATACTTCTTTTCTTTTCTTTACTTTTCACTTTCTCTACTTTTTCTTTTCATTGAAGGGATTCACAATGGACCGTATTGGTCTCCGAGTGGAGGTGTGCCCTTGGGCACATAACCCTTCTTAACCTAACCTAACCTAACCTAACCTTACCTATGGTTACCTTTTACTTCCGATTCATACCAAACACGTCGTCTCTAACGGCACCAATGTGACATCTCTTACAAGGGAATACCAAATTCGAATGGACTAGCCAGTGCCAAGCGGCTTTTAACAACTTGTATCGGGAAATAGCCAGTGACCGCGTTAAAATGTCGTTTGTCTTCATTACCAGTTCAACTTATACGTTATGCTTAGGCTGCTATCGCACATAGATGGCAGTGTAGAGAGACCAATTGCGTTTGCATCCAGGGCATTGACCCCAGCGGAGCAAAACTATTCCCAGTTGGTCCGGAAGGCCCTTGCCATAGTTTTCGGAGTGCAACGTTTTCATCAATACGTTTTTTGTCGTCCTTTTAAATTGGTAACAGATAAAATATAAAAACCTTGTAATAGTATCGGTAATAGGACACCAACACCATACGACCTTGCTTGGCGACATTTTTTGTGAAACAGGATGGAATTCCTTACCAAAAGGGCCGGTCTACATTACGACTCTTGTTATTTCTAAATTTTTGCAAAATGCAGTCTGGGGTCAAGATTTTTGTTTCGCAGCAGTTAAACTTTTCTGGCAATTCGGTTCGGTAAATTAGTACGATGTAGGCTTTGTTATATAACTAAAGCCACTATCACATTGTTTATGTGGGCAGAAATTGCCCTAGACGATATCACAGGTTTTCTTTCGGCGAGAGTAACAATATGATTATCTGTCGTTGGTAGAGTTTTTATTGACATTTCACGAGTTTCCCTACTTGGTTCTGCCTTAAGATAATTTTTGACGAATCACCATTACAAAATGCAAAATGTGCTAATTTTTTTACCAAGTCAATATTACACTTTGAGCACAAAATAACTAATAAATAAAATGTAAAGGAAAATTAGAAGGTAGGTACTTATTATTTTGACCACATGTGTACGTTAGAACGTCAGCTATCAGTGCTATGGCTAGTTGTCCCTTAACCTATAACTTCAAATATATTTTATATAATAAAAAGTTGTCCTTTTTTTTCTCGTTTTATTATGTTTAAGGTAATGAATTCATCATTTTATAAAAAAGCATGAAAACATTTAATTATTTTTCAAATAACTTTTTTTAGTTTAGATTTTGTGTAACCCACAAATTAGCAGTTGGTAATATTAAGTAATTATTAAAAAAATTATTCATTACATATATTTTTTTCTCTTCTTTTTTGGCAAACATTCTAACTAAATTAATAAATTACTTTAGATACGAACTTATATTACTACAATAGTTTCATTTAGAAAATTTCAATGAGTTCGATATACCACCTTCTTTTTTTCATTCTCTAAGGATTCAAATTAAAATTACGGTGGGGCAATGGACACAATGACTCAAGTTCATACTTTTGTAAGTATGAATGTTAATGTATTTATATAAAAAAGAGGGCTAACTAATTAAAATGTAGTAAATGTATGTATATAAATAGATAAAGTATTCTCAAACATATACGCACATATAAATTTGTTGTCTATATGTATGTATGCCTGTGAGTGTTTGTATTTCATTTTATGGATAGAATAAATTTTAACAAACACCCTTATTTTTTGTTTAAATTAAATTGACTATGCATTTGATTTGTTCTTTTTCGTATGGTTTTTACCTAATGAATTATTTGAATAATAATTGACGCGCCATAACCTGTTTGATGACTACAACATAAACACTTACATGAATGTTTGTTTTCTCATACATATACCGGTGACTGATCATCCATAATATCTGGATTGAGTTTATCATCGAAGAATCGACGAAATGTGAATTCAAAGAAACCGTGAAAGGGTTTGTCTGTATCATTAAATTCATCGCCGCTCATATTTGAATCTGAACGAAGTTTCTCTGGGTCGATTGGGTCAAAGTTAGATGTGTCTGTGGGATGTTCAATTTTTGGAATATAGGGTGCATTTTGGCGGCGCATATCAGCAAAATCGATTCCCTTGAAAAAGTCATGAGCTTTTACTTCGTCTGCTTTTTTGCCCAAACGTTTGTCAGCTGATGAACATAGTCTCAGAATAAGATCTGTAGCTTCACGTGTTAATTTTGCTTGCGGTGGAATATGAAGCGTCTTTTCCCAATTGATGACCTATGTTTTTTTAGGAAACGAAAGCCATTTTTATTTAAGATAAGTATATTTTTCACAAGCAATTTATTTTACCTTTTGTTGTGTTTCAACAGGTGTATTCGCCAAGAATGGTGGCTGTCCTACTAACATCTCGTAAAGTATTACGCCAACACTCCACCAGTCACATAGTTGTGTGTATCCACTGCGTTCCAATACTTCAGGGGCAATATAGTTAGGCGTTCCTACAAGTGAATGAGCCAACACTCTTTGGTGATCGCGCATTCTTCGCCTTTTAACATACAATTTTTGTTATTCCTCTTTTTTGGATCTTTTTTAAAAAGATTTTCTTACCTTTCCAAAACGGTAGGCTTAGTTCCATTGTCAGAAAAATCTTCCCAAGGTTCCATAGAATCCTGTCTAGCATGATTTCCTAAAATAAGATAGTACAAAATAATAACAGTACAATAATAAATTTAAGCATAATAGTTTTAAGAGAAAAATTTGGCAATCGCAAAAGTAGCTTGTATTTTTTGCATAACCTCTAATAGCCATATTCATGACAAAAAAATAGCCAGTTTGTACACTACGAGCTGCTAACTATAATGCCGATTAAGCTTAGCAGCTTGTTAGCGAAGAGTTTATTTATAACAAACTTTTATCCTTCAGCCAACTTTTAATAAATCAACTCTGAACTTTAGTGATGCCACATTATATTGCTCAAAAATGTAACAAGTTTTGCATTAATAATCGCTGGTTTTGTCATTTCATTTTATTTGTCGATTAAGTTTAAACTTAGTTTAGCGTAGTCTGAAACTCGGATTTTTCCGGAAAAATTTAATTTTTTTTTTATTATTACATTAAAGACCAACATTTTAAGCAAAACTAAGCTGTTCCGTCAAAATTTTGTATACCAACTTGGTAATGGCGGCACAAATATGTTTTTAGATTAACTAAACCTAGTTTATATAAATTTTTCATATTATTCGAATGTGTATTCTATGTCAAATACATTCCTCAAAAGCTTTTATACTTTAATAGTCTCATTCCTTCATTATTTCACAGGAATATTTTCTATGCACTATCAGAATTTTGTTTGTATATTTCTGTTACGAAGCTTACCTTAGCTATCCTTTGGTTAGCAATGAAGTAAATTGTAAAGAAAATTTATACAACTATTAGATACCAGCAGAATGTAATGCATTTTCTGGCCCGCTACGGCCTTCGTCAGCATTCTTTGTATCTTATAACTGGATAGTGCCTATTGTAAATTTTATGTATTTAACTTAATTATTTTATCAAATAGAATCTGGGAATTTATTTCTCATGGTGAGTTACATTTATTATATAAATTTTTCATATTATTCGAATGTGTATTCTATGTCAAATACATTCCTCAAAAGCTTTTATACTTTAATAGTCTCATTCCTTCATTATTTCACAGGAATATTTTCTATGCACTATCAGAATTTTGTTTGTATATTTCTGTTACGAAGCTTACCTTAGCTATCCTTTGGTTAGCAATGAAGTAAATTGTAAAGAAAATTTATACAACTATTAGATACCAGCAGAATGTAATGCATTTTCTGGCCCGCTACGGCCTTCGTCAGCATTCTTTGTATCTTATAACTGGATAGTGCCTATTGTAAATTTTATGTATTTAACTTAATTATTTTATCAAATAGAATCTGGGAATTTATTTCTCATGGTGTTACATTTATTATATAAATTTTTCATATTATTCGAATGTGTATTCTATGTCAAATACATTCCTCAAAAGCTTTTATACTTTAATAGTCTCATTCCTTCATTATTTCACAGGAATATTTTCTATGCACTATCAGAATTTTGTTTGTATATTTCTGTTACGAAATATACAAACATAGAATACACATTCGAATAATATGAAAAATTTATATAATAAATGTAACTCACCATGAGAAATAAATTCCCAGATTCTAAACCTAGTTTAGCTGAGATCTTAAAAACCCAGAATTAAACAGCTGTTTTTCACAAGAAAGCAAAAATTTGGCAGCTCGTTAACAAGAGTTTAGCAAATCGTTAGCCAGAATTTGGTTATGAATACGGCTGTTAAAGTGTAAATGGATTTTATAATTTTTTGTTATATAGATAGCTTACCATTCTCCTGATAATATTTCGAATTGTGAGTCCATCTAAAGCCAGTACATAAACCAAAGTCCGTTAGTTTAATATGACCGTCTCGATCAATTAGTATGTTATCAGGTTTTATATCTCTGCAATAGAATTATTTTTTTAATATGACAAATTAAAATGAATTCTGCTTGTGTGCATTTTACACACCTGTGAATGAAACCCATTTTGTGTACACTTTCCACAGCACACGTAAGTTCTGCTATGTAAAATCGTGCCAAGGGTTCTTCAAAAATACCCTTTTTTATTAGAAGTGACATCAAATCTCCTCCTGAAAAAAAGCAAATTGTTTTCATGTTATAATGAAACTTGGATCGACCCTTTTTTTATTTTATTTCTACACCTACTAATTTTCTAATTTTTTTCCATATAGCAAATATTTTTTCATCTTACCCGGTATGTAGTCCATGACAAAATATAAATTGTCTTTATCCTGAAAACTGTAGTACAATTTGACAACCCAATTGTTATCGGCTTCAGCTAAAATATCACGTTCTGCTTTTACATGAGCAACTTGATTGCGCTTGAGTACGTCTGCTTTGCGTAATGTTTTCATAGCATACAAATGGTTGGTGGTATCAATTTTACGTACCAATGTAACCTCACCGAAGGCTCCGACTCCAATAGGTTTTATTTTGACAAACATGCTTTTATCCATTTTGGCTCGTTTAAGACGTATATAGTTGCTTTCTTTTTGATTCAACATTTTTCTCATTTCGACTTGAGTTTGCGTCGATAGACCTATCTTTAACATTTCTTTTTCCAACTGATTCTTACGGAACGTTCTTTGCTTGTAGGATTTTAAAACATTTTCAATGTGTTGTTCCATGTAGAATTTAAAGGCCTGTGGAGAGTATTGTCTAATACGACATTCTTTGCGTTCTTCTTCCTTTTCTTTGGACACTTTTTTACGTTCGGGTATGGGAGAGGCATGTTTTATTTTCTTAACATTTTCGGTTGGTGTGGATTTGCTGCTACATGACGCTGCAGCTCCGGATGAAGCTACAGTCTCGCCCCCACTGCCATTACTGCCGCCGTTGTTTATAGTTTTGGATGGAGGTATTGGCGGAGTAGTGGTCAAATTATTGTTTGTAATTTGATTATTTAGTCCATTTCCAACACCGCCAGCACCGCCACTATTCGATCTCGAGTCATGCATATTATTGTTAATATTTATTTCATGTGGGGAAAATGCCGACGTTGAAATGGGAGGTGGTGGAGCAGCTGATGCTGATCTGGTGCTTTGATATGGAGGTGGAGGAGGCAGTTGCCGACCTCCCACTACAGGCACTGCTACAGGCGGCTTTTGTTGAGCCAATGCTGCAGCTGCTCTGAGCTGGGCTTGCAGTTGTTGTTGCTGCTGTTGTTGCAAGGCTGCAACCTGTTGATGTTGCTGCTGATGGTGTTGAGCAGCCTTTGCTTGCATACTTTTGGCATACGAAGGTGGCTCTACGCAGGGCGATTTAGTCATAACAGTACCGTTTAAGGCGTTTGCAATTAAGGGAGGTGTTGTCGGAGTCGGTGGTGTTGGTTTACTAACTACAGTTGGTACACCACCAGCTAAAAGTGGTGACTGTTGCTGCTGCACAACAGCTGGGCTTTTTTGTGGGTAAGATGGAGGAGCTGGCAGAATATGAACTGGCGAATTACAAGCTGAAGCAGTCACAGGTGATTGCGGCGCAACAGCTGTTTGCAATACCGGCTTTTGGACTTGGGTTGATTTAACACTTTGCATTATAATTGGCTGTTGAGTGCGTTGGGGATACACACGGGGCTGCGGACGCGCCACTGATGATGGCTGAAGTGGTGAAGGGATTGCACTGTTTGTAACTGTAATTGGACTGGGAGAGCCGGCAGAAGTGGCCGAATAAATGCCACTGCTTGGCGACTTGCGATAATCCGATTGAGACTGAGTAGGAGATTGCCTCGATTGCATAGAGGCTGAGTAACTTGGCGGTGGAGCTGATGTTGGTACCATAACAGGGGTTATGGGGTATGGTGGCGGCGGCTCCACAGCACTCCCGCCACTTGCCTGATACAAGCTAAGGGCCTTCATTTGCTGCGATAGTTGTTGCTGTGCCTTTATACCATTCTGTGGTATCACTGGCGATGTACCCCGTGTGGGATTGGGCGTTATGGCTGCTGGACGTGTGGTGGCTGGCGAACGTCGTTTATAGTGTTGATTTGATGGCGGCGGTGGAGGCGGAGTAGCAGAGTTAACAGATGTTGGATTACGTGGTGGAGGTGCAGGTGGTGCCACATCGCTAAAGCTCGATGGTGACGGCGAATATTGACCGGTACTTGCACGACTAGCACACGTCATTTGTTGATGTGAGTGCGGACTATCCGACCGTGAGCTTCCAGCACCGGAATCTAAAGCCGGACTGCATCGCAGGTAGTTTATTGGAAGCTCGCGTTCTATACTTGCCTTTCGATGTATTTTAGGTGGGATTATTGATTGTGGCAAAACTTTTTGAACATGGCCATTAAGTTGGGTTGAGGTTGGTATCGCAGGTGATGGTGATGCCGATGGAGGTGATTCCATTGGCGGCTTGACATGATGATATTCAGGTGCATCGGTGCGGCCATTAACCGCAGAATATCGTAAATGATTAAAGTTCTGCAACGAAATAAAAAAAAGTTATTTTAAAGATGCTAAAAATAATGAAAAAAATATGTAATTGACAAATTTTTTTAATTCCAGATTTTAAAGTTTTCAAGTGTAGCTATTAAAGAAATAATTTGATTTTAGAACATCATACCAAAAATTCAAAATAAAATTTCTCCAACAAAAAATACTCAAAAAAGTATGAAAAAGGGTTAATACGGCAAATTTAATTTCTTTCTTTTACTTTTCCGTGCTGCATGTGATAATATTTCAATTTTCTATAATATTGAACTTAGAAACATTATACTATAGGTGCAGGGTCCTGAGTGAATGAGAACCTGTAATTTAATTTAATTTAAGATGAAAAATGTTAAAACTTTTTTGTTTTTCATCTGGTACTTTTTGAATTTTTGTTAATATTAGATCTAAAGAGATAAAATTAAACATGCATTATCTTAAGTAAAGAAGAATATTAAGGGGGAGCTTTTTGGCACGTTTTTGTTCTACATCTGGTACTTTCTTTAATTTTCCTTAATATTAGACATAGAAACATAAAATCTATAAGAGGAGACTTTTTGATACTTTTTTGTTTTTCAATTGATATTTTCTGATATTTTTATATTGAACTTGCAAAATTAAAATTTCTCACGACTGTGGCTGAAAATTGAATTTTATCGGCCAAAAGTACAATTTTTGTTATCGCCGATTTCGAAAATGTTAATGCCATTCGATAGCGAACATATAAGAACTTAAGTATCCAAAAAATTGCATCCAAATATTGAAAATTGTGGGTGTGGCATGCTGCTAGAAACAAATATTTTATGTTGTTTTAGAAAAAATTAAATTTTTGTAAATTTAATCAGAAGTAAATTATGATTTATCGCAAACTGTCCTCTTTAACCCCATATATACGTTTGCAACTGTCTGTTGAACACTTTTTCCATTTTAATGAAATTACATTTTTTTGCACTTTTTATTTTCCTGAAATATAACAAACACAATGGTTTACGAACGTTTTGTTTAAAAAAAAAATTATTCTGCAACTGATGCAATTCTTGAAACTGTGGATTATGTTTAATATCAAGCTGTTATCAATAGTGGGTTAAATATTTTTTATATTGGTAGGAAAGCAGACTTTAAGCAATGATGTGTTGTATTATCAAATGCTTATACATTTTTCTATAAGAATAGTGATATATTTGATACGTAATATAAAGGTAATACATATGAATACTCATTTTTACTATTTCACCACACGAATGCTACGTTCTTTCGCTGATAAAACAATATTTTCTCCAGAAATATATAAAAATGTTTATATTTTTTTTTAAAGAAAACGTAATGAGTATGCTTGTAGAAGCAATTTTTGGTCAATTTGACATTTGTTTCTCCCACATGCCCTATCCAAAAAAAAAAACAAATTTTTCAAACAAAAAAAATTAATTAAGTAAAAAATTATAGAAGTTCAACACACCGATTTTAATAAAATTAGAACAGTAATGTTTTCTAATATGTCCATGATTTTCTGGAAAGTTCTGATCATTATCGAGTGGAAAATAGTTGCAGTTTTGCCAATTTTGTAAAAAAAAAATCATTTTTTTAAAAGCGTTTTTCCGGGATTGGGAATTTGTGGTATTTTTTAATCAAAAAATGGGAATGCTTTTAAGTCTACTGCTTTAAGATCTCTTCGGTCTACATAACTTCAAAGTTTCATTGTGATATCTCTATCCATGTTAGATTCATGAAATGTCAAACATTAAAATTATTATTTCTATAGCGTAAATGAATGAAAGGGCTTTCAATATGAGTATTAAAACAGTAATTTTAAGGTTTGACATTTTTAAATCTGATATAAATAAAGATATCATAATAAAACTTGGCAGTTATGTAGATTAAAATGTTCTTAAAACAGCGCAATTAAAAAAACATCCCCCTTTTGAATAAAAAATACTATAATTCTCAATCTCAATCAAAATCATTTTTTTATAAAATGGTAAAAAACATTAAAAGTTCAACTTTGACCTTAAATTTCTCAATAACTTCTAAGCCGATATTAATAAAATTAAAACTGTAGGAAAGTTTAAAAAGTCTTCTCTCCGGAAAAAAAATTGCAAATTTAACTCTATCGGTTAAAAAGTTACAGATTTTTGGCCGATGAAAAACGATTTTCAGCCACTGTGCGGCGGTTGGTTCTTCGCCAAACCAATCCACTAAGACGGAAAAAATAAATGCTCGAAACATGTTAATTACTTAGATGTACTATGTTTTCTTCATATTAACATACAAATTTATGGTCGAATTTCGACCGAAAGTTTAATTAAATAACAAACACTCGCTTCTCTAAAAAAAAAAGCTTCGCTTGTTAGCGCATAGAAATAGCTTATCCCTTCAACAATAAATTACAGTGTTCTTATCAAGAATAAATATTGGAAATTAAGCACTACTAACAAAATCTTGCTTTTTTAAAAAATTTGATATTTTTTAAAAAATTTGAATTAAAAAAATAATACATTTTTCAAGTTTTTAAAACATTTATATTTCTTATTTCTAAAAAGGGGTTGTTTTTAATTATTTTAGTTTTAATGTTGGTTTCTAACTTTTTATTAGTGATTTCGTTTATATAGCATTTTAACGAGTTCATTAATTACAATTTTTTAACTTTCAAATAATTTAAGGTTCCTATTTTATGCGCCGTGATTTCAATTCTTACGTTTCATGTTAAAATACTGACTTTTAAACCACACAAAGTGAGTGTAGTGTCGGTCACGTTTTGGGCTGTAGTGTCAGTCACAATTTATTTTACTAATAAATATTTTTTTAAATAACTAACCGCTTTTATTTCAGCATTTTATAATAGTTTGTTTCTTGAACTTTCGATAATAATACAAATTAAAGTTATTACGAAAGTGCAAAGGAAGATTATTGAAGTTTAAAAACACTCTCGAAAACGACTTCCTTTTGCATGTAGTGTCAGTCACGTTTATATTTTACTAAATAAATGATATTTCAAAATATCATTGGCTAGCATTTTTTTCTCTATCGGATAATTGTTGAAATAGCCATGTTTAAATTGATATTAAAAAAATATTACTAATCGTAATATAAGACAAAACAAAACGCAAATTGTGGCAAATGTAAAGTCAGTCACATATGGAATTGCCCTCTTGTGTTTTTGCAAAATCATGTCCGCTTCTTAATGGGTTTAGCATTTCTAAATTAATTTGTATTGAAAGATATCGGTTAAAAAGTTACAGATTTTTGGCCGATGAAAAACGATTTTCAGCCACTGTGCGGCGGTTGGTTCTTCGCCAAACCAATCCACTAAGACGGAAAAAATAAATGCTCGAAACATGTTAATTACTTAGATGTACTATGTTTTCTTCATATTAACATAAAAATTTATGGTCGAATTTCGACCGAAAGTTTAATTAAATAACAAACACTCGCTTCTCTAAAAAAAAAGCTTCGCTTGTTAGCGCATAGGAATAGCTTATCCCTTCAACAATAAATTACAGTGTTTTTATCAAGAATAAATATTGGAAATTAAGCACTACTAACAAAATCTTGCTTTTTTAAAAAATTTGACATTTTTTAAAAAATTTGAATTAAAAAAATAATAAATTTTTCAAGTTTTTAAAACATTTATATTTCTTATTTCTAAAAAGGGGTTGTTTTTAATTATTTTAGTTTTAATGTTGGTTTCTAACTTTTTATTAGTGATTTCGTTTATATAGCATTTTAACGAGTTCATTAATTACAATTTTTTAACTTTAAAATAATTTAAGGTTCCTATTTTATGCGCCGTGATTTCAATTCTTACGTTTCATGTTAAAATACTGACTTTTAAACCACACAAAGTGAGTGTAGTGTCGGTCACGTTTTGGGCTGTAGTGTCAGTCACAATTTATTATACTAATAAATATTTTTTTAAATAACTAACCGCTTTTATTTCAGCATTTTATAATAGTTTGTTTCTTGAACTTTCGATAATAATACAAATTAAAGTTATTACGAAAGTGCAAAGGAAGATTATTGAAGTTTAAAAACACTCTCGAAAACGACTTCCTTTTGCATGTAGTGTCAGTCACGTTTATATTTTACTAAATAAATGATATTTCAAAATATCATTGGCTAGCATTTGTTTCTCTATCGGATAATTGTTGAAATAGCCATGTTTAAATTGATATTAAAAAAATATTACTAATCGTAATATAAGACAAAACAAAACGCAAATTGTGGCAAATGTAAAGTCAGTCACATATGGAATTGCCCTCTTGTGTTTTTGCAAAATCATGTCCGCTTCTTAATGGGTTTAGCATTTCTAAATTAATTTGTATTGAAAGATATATATGTATATTCACAAGCCGAACTTTCAATTTAATAATAGACAAATACTCGCGGTGTTCGGTGTTTAGGAGAAACTAAAGCCAGCACTGAAGCTACATGGAAGTGTATCGCAGAAAAATTTAACAGTTTTGGCGACGAGCGTGCGTACATTTAAAGGAAATTTAAAGAAAAGAAATGTCGCGCAATAAAAAAATGTATACACTACCGGCGAAGAACCGTCAGAGGAAATAAGTTTGGCCCCGATTGAACAGGCTGCAATCGAGCTTTTCAAGGTGAAGCTCGCAG
Source organism: Pollenia griseotomentosa (assembly GCA_963931875.1). Classification (NCBI taxonomy): domain Eukaryota; kingdom Metazoa; phylum Arthropoda; class Insecta; order Diptera; family Polleniidae; genus Pollenia; species Pollenia griseotomentosa. The sequence goes on along the minus strand of OZ007560.1, from coordinate 10,636,569 downwards.
TAAATCCTAAAGGACATACCTTTGGGGCAAACTTAGCTGAAGTTTTAAAACAAGCGACAGACCTCCAAAATACATACGAGCCGCAACAACAAACGGAAGAGATTTTGGAATATATTTTAAATAGAGTCTAAAAAAAAGTTTACCGCCTCCTCTTGGTCTGCGATAAATAGGTAAACAGAAATATGTTATCATATTTTTTAATTTAATTTTATTTAACATTTATTCACTTTCAATCACATCTTTGTTCGTTTTGTTTTCAATTTGTGATATTTATCAAAATAGCATTATCGATAACTTTTTGGCAACTAAACAATGTTTCCAAGGCGAATTTATTACAGGCAGTCTCGGTACTATAACAAGTACAACACCTACAAAAACCACAGGTAATTTGTTTTTGCAAAATTTTTGCCAAGAAGATAATCAAAACAGAGACAATAAACAAAATGTTGACATCCAACAATAATAAAGCTAAACAAGTAAGAAAGTGTATTCGGTTTTATATATGTACAACAGTATATAAAACAATTTTTGGTTGTGTACCCTAAACAAAAATATGTATGTTATTTGGGACTTAGAAAGCGATTCTGAGCCGATAGGTATACTTAAAGGGTCTAGGACAAATATATTTTAAGGTGTTACAAGCATCAGCACAAATGCATAATTCCCTCTCCTCTAATTTTGTGCGGGTATAAAATAATAGTTAAGGCTAGTTTTCACTATCTCACAAGTCTTACGTATTCCATAATACTTTGTGAAATCTAATGAGTTTTGTTGCGACTGTCAAAAAATCTAACTTAACATGACAGTTCAAACATTCACACAAAGTATAAACATTCACACATAAAATAAAATGCAACCCTGATCCAATAAAAAGTATTATTGTTTAGAAATTTTTCAAAAAACGATGAAGTCGTGTGGGATGTCAAACTTTTTTCATAATACTTGTCATTTTCGTGACACATTGCATTCACACTATCACACTTTGTCATATTACTTGAGTTTTTGGCATGTATTAATACAAAGTAAAATAGTGTAATCTAGCCTTTAGGGCTATCAATTTCACCTTGAATGTTGCCATACCTAGTATCAATTTAAATGTCAGTTGAGTTGCTTTTTTGACAACGCAACTGAAATTGTGTTGTTTTCTTATATGAACAATGTTTTTCATTCCAAATTTCATAGATATTCGTCTTTTTATAGTCTAATTGTATTTTATATATTTATTTTAATAATTAAGCCTGGGGACAAATTACGGCATTCGATATCGATCGAAATAACAATACAATTTAAATAAAAATTTCGATCAATATCGAATGCCGTAATTTGCCCCATGACTTGTTTACGCCTTTTTATAAATTTGTTTTTGGCTAGGGAGCCAATGAGCGTGTTAGTTTAGTCAACTGACATTATTATATATTAAATATAAATTTTTATTTAAAGATGAATCTTTGGAAAACAAAAACATATATTTTATATTTACATATAAAATACTGTGAAAGAAATAAATAAATGTTAGTTAAACAAGCTATTAAAGAATTTGTTGTTTAAAGGAACTGGTTGTGTGTTTATGTACATACATATGTATATATGTGAGGGTGTATGTTTTACGTTGTATTCAAAAGATTCGCTTTAAAGTGTTGCTTTATACACGTGCCACTACTGTGTTACGCGAAGAAACATACATATCTTAAACTAAAAAGGAACAAAAAATTACAATAATCATAAACAACAAAACTAAAAACAAAAATATGATTGTGTATGTTGTATGTTGGCTTGTTGTACTGTAAGTTTCTGTGCAACAAGTCCAATGTCAATGTAAACTTAGGAAACATTAAATTTAGCTGAAATTTTTGAACATATAAAAGGGACCAAAATATCTTTTGAAAAATTTAAATTTCAAAAAACAATCTGACGTCGGAGATGTGCGGTTGATCGATAAAAAAAACAGGTCTAAGATTGCATGTTTAAGTTGCTTTATATGACCGTGCACAGTGGGGGATATTGCAAAAAATAAAAAAAACATATGAGGTTTCTTTTTCGATCAAATTTAACGCCTAAAATCTTTTTAATTCTTTATTTTAAGTGCTGAAAACTATTAACTCCAAGATGATTTTTCAACAATTTTTTCTGTGAATTATTTAGAAATTTGTTTTTAATCAAACAAACAAAATAGAAATATTTCGGAAAAGATTTCATTCCGGACCACCAGACAAAGAACCATATAGACCATTAAACCATCAGTAGGAATATAAAAAGAGATGCACAGACGTTGCACAGACAATTATCTTGTTGTTGCCACACTACATCTTTAAATTACAGCCATCCAGGATAACAGCGACTATTATAAAAACAGAAGGTTAAACCTGTAAAGGGTAAGGCACCCACTCACAGCTGCAGCATACACTAAGAGTTCGACAAACGCGCATTCATCCCTAACACCTACACAATTGAGTCATTGGGATACAACCAAGAATATCTTTTTAAGACCAGAAAAAACTCTGCTAGGGTTCTCCACAAATAGGCGTAAAGAGTGGCTTTTTGATAACACATGAGAGTTAATGTCGGAAAGAAAAGCTGTAAAGGCTTAAATCAATTCCGCTTGAACTCTTAATGTACAACAACAACTACAACAAAGCCATACCACTCTAATCCGCATGGTAAAACGCAGATCTAGAGAAGACAAGCGTAAGTGGGCAAAATGTGAATAAATGAATTTTGCCACGCTTTTTTTTCTCAATTTTCCGTCTACAGGCCAAAAATTAAAAATGCCAATTTCAGAATTCTAGCCTCCCATCAGTGGGCTTCAGCACACAAATAAGGAGTTTAAATATATAGATACTCGGTATTTTAAATTTTTTCACTTTTAGGTGCTTCCATTACGTTTTTGGGCGAATTAAAATCTGACATGTCCTGGAATACCTTTCCAATGATATTTAAGTCTTTTTTAACAAGAGCCCATACCTTTCAACCGACCGAAGTTTTGGACAGTTGGGTGGTTTGCCTCCCGTGGTACAAAATTGACTTTAATGTTTGAATACCACTCGTGGGCCTTTTTTACAAAGTGGCATGGTGCCAAATTGGGTCAATAATATGAAGGCACTCTGCGCTGTTTTAATTTTTTGTAGACACTCCGTTACATGTAAATATTTCTGTGTTTATTGTGCCTGATGTCAAAAATGATTGGCTTTTTTTGTCAGAACTGCAAATTGCTTGCCGCCCCAGCAAAAACTTTACTTACCTGGTAAGTTAGCAAGTAATGTTGGAGAAAATAAACAATACTTATTTTTCGGCTGAATAACTGCTTATTTTTGTTCGAGCTGTTTACAGAATTCAGTACTTACAATACACTTACTAGAAGTCAAAAAATATCTAGTTACTATTTAACTAATAGTAAGCTGAATTGTAAGTACTTACAATATACTTACTACACCATTTTTCATTTAAAATGAGAAAATTCTAGATGAAATTGAGAAAATTCCAAATGAAATTGAGAATTTCATTTTGAAATTGAGAAAATTCCAATTGATATTGAGAATTTCAATTTGAAATTGAGAAAATTCCAAATGAAATTGAGAATTTCAATTTGAAATTGAGAAAATTCCAATTGAAAATGAGAAAATCAATTTGATATTGAGAAAATTCCAAATGAAATTGAGAATTTCAATTTGAAATTGAGAAAATTCCAAATGAAATTGAGAAAATTCCAAATGATATTGAGAAATTTTAATTTGAAATTGAGAAAATTCCAAATGAAATTGAGAAAATTTTTAATTGATAAAATTGAATTATGTATATAATTTTTATTATATTCATACAACAAACATACATAACTCACATAAGTATCGAAAAAAATTAAAATAAATACAAATATACAAAATTATTGACCAACAGGCATATCTTCCAGATCCAGAGCAGATTGGTAAAACGTTGTAGTATGTTGTATGGCTCTACTGCAATCTCCAGTAGTTATACATGTCTTAGAAGTATTAATCACCTGTTCTAAATAGCCAAGCCTCTGTTCTCCTACATGGGGGAGAATTACGTTCGGTACATTCATCTTTGTTTTACCGTACTTTTTATTTTTGAGCAATTAATTTCAATTTATAAGGTGAAGCATCGGTGTATACCTACATAGTTATAAACTTGAAATATTTTCTTTTCGGCATGGGAAAAGTAGGCTTTTGAAATTGCATACATTCATATGTCACAGAATACAGCAGAGAATTTAAAGTAAATATTTTATTTGACTGAATAACATGGAGTTTAAAGACAATTGTGTTATATGTTTAATAAGCATGGCGCGCGGTGAAATAAAACGGCTGATTCCGTGTCGTCACTTATTTCATGAAAAATGTATAACTCGGGTTATATTGAATTGTCCCATATGTAGAAGTGAAGTAGAAGGTAAGTATGGAATGTTATATAATGCATGAAAATATACTATATATGTATATATATACATCAATGAAATGATTTTAACTTCTATATACTAACCTTCGTAGAGTCGGAACGCATTGCACGAAAAAAGTACAAAACTTATTCCAATACGGATCATCATCGTATTATCGATGCAGCTAATAAGGGAATGGACTTGGTCGAACTGGCTTTATCTTTGAATATTTGTTATACAACTGCCCATCGATGGATTACCCAATCAAATGTAATACCTAACCAAAGAGGTGGTAAAAAGCCACGCTCCTTAGATTATGAAGAAGTGAATACTATTCTAACTTGGGTAGGTGAAAGACCAGAACTAACCATTCGTGAAATTGTCGAAAAAATAAATCTGCAGTTTAATAAACAAGTTTCGATTACAACTGCGGGAAATACTTTGCACGGAAAAGTGTATTCCATAAAGGCAGTTCATATGCAACCCATATCAATGAACAGTCAACTTAATAAAGAAAAACGTTCAGCATATGTACGTAAAATTAACGATTTTGTCAGATCTGGAAAACAAGTGGTCTGGCTAGACGAGACCAACTTTAACTTATTTTGTCGTAGAAAACATGGTTGGTCTCGAGTTGGACTGCGCGCAGTGCAGTCGACCCCTACTTCCCGTGGTCCAAACATACACTTAATTGGTGCAATTAGTACATCAGGAATTATTCAAATGGACACCCGGAGGGGTTCATTTAGTGCTGTCAGCGCAAATGAATGGATCAGAAGTGTTTTTCGTAGATGGGAAGAGTTGGGGAATGAATTATCAGAACTCGTGTTGGTATGTGACAATGCTCCATGCCACAGTCGGCTGCAAATTATTTTTGACAACTCTCCAGCTACGCTCCTGCTATTGAGCCCCTATTCACCGATGCTTAACCCTATTGAAATTATTTGGTCAAAAATAAAAAGTATGGTGAAAACAAAGATGAATGTACCGAACGTAATTCCCCCCCCATGTAGGAGAACAGAGGCTTGCCTTTTTAGAACAGGTGATTAATACTTCTAAGACATGTATAACTACTGGAGATTGCAGTAGAGCCATACAACATACTACAACGTTTTACCAATCTGCTCTGGATCTGGAAGATATGCCTGTTGGTCAATAATTTTGTATATTTGTATTTATTTTAATTTTTTTCGATCCTTATGTGAGTTATGTATGCATGTTGTATGAATATAATAAAAATTATATACATAATTCAATTTTATCAATTAAAAATTTTAATTTCTCAATTTCACTTGGAATTTTCTCAATTTCAAATTAAAATTTATCAATTTCATTTGGAATTTTCTCAATTTCAAATTAAAATTTCCCAATTTCCTTTGGAATTTTCTCAATATCAAATTGAAATTCTCAATATCATTTGGAATTTTCTCAATTTCAAATTGAAATTCTCAATTTCATTTGGAATTTTCCCAATTTCAAATTGATATTCTCAATTTCAATTGGAATTTTCTCAATTTCAAATTTTAATTCTCAATTTCAACTTGAATTTTCTCAATTTCAAATTGAAAATCTCATTTTCATTTGGAATTTTCTCATTTTCAATGAAAAATGGTGTAGAAGCCAAAAAATGACTAGTTAATAGACCTAATAAGTAGTTATTGAGTACGTTACCAGTTAGTAAATATTCAGTACTGAAAACAACACAACTAATAAGTAGTTATTGAGCTGATTATTAGTAAGCAAATATTCAGTAGTGAAAATAATAGAAGTAATAAGTAGTTGCTGAGGTCATTACTAGTAAGTACTCATTGACGTTTTCAGAATAATGACTATTGTAATGACAACTTCTTACCAGATAACGTATGAAATAATTACCACCTGTTACCAAAATTCAAAAAGTTTTTCCTGGGACACAAGAAAATTTTTAGGAATTTTTTTTTTTTTTTCCGATATTGTTCTTGAACATTACCTGGCCATCAGCTACAAAAAAATGTTGACCCGGAAGTTGTGAAAAGTCTGCCAGTACTTTATTTTCAACATTCATGACACAACAGGGTATTTTTAAAATTTTTAAAATTTTTTTTTAAATTTGACATACATTTTCTCGCTCGTTCTTTTGTTCTAAGTAGGGTGTTCAACCGATTAATTATTGTTCGATTAATCGAACGATTAATCGTCTAAGATTGTTCGATTAATTTAAAATTGCTTATTTCGATTAAAGGATTAATCGAAGAATTTATGTCAATTAATCGAATAATAATAATAGTATATGGTTTTTCTGTTAAATTTATAATTTTTTTTAATGTCCAAATTTAAGAATAGAATTTAAAGCAAGGTTAAAACAAGAATATGCTACACCAACAATATCAAAGGAATAAATATTTGAAACAAGATACTTCGATCGATTCTCTTGAGGAAATTATTTGCAGAAGCATATCAGAAGATGGAATGTCCGTAAAAGGTTTCAAAAAATCCAAAGTTATATTGACTCTTTTGAAATCTAAGGGCTTAAATATGCCCGAAACTCAAGCAACAATTTGGAACTACACACGATGGTGCAGCCGCAATGCGAAAGTATGGTAATAATATGCCAGTAGAGTCTCAACTTTGCATTAATCATGCTATTCACCTTGCGATTGTTGACACAATCTATACTAAAACGTATAAAACAACTATAGATGAAAAAGTAGAAGATAATGAAGATGAATATGACTGCCAGGGTAATGAAGATGATGAATTAAAAATACAAGATGAATTTGACCTTAAAATTTAAATAAGTGAAGTTATTAATCGTGTACGTAAGTGTTGTAACAAAAGAAAAACTTCAAAGATATGTTGTATTGCAAAAAAAAGAGATTAAACTTATACATGACGTAAAACATCGTTGGTAATCTTTATTTAATATGATTCAAAATTTTCTTCGAATATATAAATGTGTCAATTAGTATGAATTGTTACGTTTGTTTTGTTTTTTTGTTAACAAAATGTTAAAATACTTGTAATTAACAATGTTTGTTTACTTAAGTACCAATTTTTTCTAAAATTATCGAAACAAAATCTCGTAATTTATTAAATTTCTGGATTTGGAATTATTCGATTAATCGATTAATTTTAAAAGTTTATTCGTTTAATCGAATAAGTCAAAAATGCCAAATATCGATTAATCGTTTAATCGAACAAAACCCGATTAATTGAACACCCTAGTTCTAAGTCTAACACCGCATTGCGATCTGGAACATTCCGAACTTTATACAACTTCAACCCAGTATCAGCTTTGGCTCTTACAAAAGAATCAGAGCATTAAACTTTACGAGCAGCATTTCTCATAGATGTGTTCGGTGCCCTTCGAAAGATTTGTTCGACTTCTTTTTGGCTTACCAATACCTGTTAGGCCTTTTTTTCTTCCTGATCCACGATTTTTTTCAAAGTTCTAGTCTTCCTTATACTGTTTAATGGAATTTGAATCAGTGTGACGATGAACTCTCATGGCCCTGTTTCTCTAAACTTCAGGGTACAAATCTACAAGTAAAATACGTTTAAAAAAGCAACAATTTTAAAATTTTTGTTTATTTTACTTGTAGATTTGTAACTTGTAGTTTTGAGAAACAGGGCCCAGATATTTTGCTATTTTTTTGAAAGTCCATATTGGATCTTTTTTTGAAAAGTTTTAATTCTTTTTCAGGAATTTTTTTTTTTGCTGTCAATTTTGACCGAAATAACAGTTGAAAATAAATGATTTAGAAAAGATAATATCTTCCTAAAAGATAACGTGATTAAAAATATAATACTTTGTTAGACCAAAGATAAATTTAGGCTGGAATAGTGCATATACGTTTTTTCTAACTCATTCTTTAGTTTAAAAATGATTGATTTAATTTAATTTTTTGCAATATGAACCACAGTGCGAGGCGAATATACAAGGGATTTTATGATAGATATTTGCGTTGGAATTTAAACACTAATTATTATACTTTATTAATTGGCCAACAAACAATTTTTGTATATACAGGGGTGTCATGGAAATCGAAAACGAAAAACGAAAGAATTTTAAAAGTCGCTTGTCAATAAGATTTCTGTAATAAAAAAAATTTATGACAATTATTATACAAATATTGCTGCATTAAACATAATTCTTTAACAAAAATTTTAAAAATTAGATTAAAAGTTTAATAAAAAGATCTGTCAAATTCTTTCGTTTTACGTTTTCGATTTCCATGACACCCCTGATAGTAGTTAAAAAAATTTTTTTAAAAAAAACATAAAATAAATATTTTGTATACCAAATTATCAAAGGGTTAACTTGTTATTAACTCAACATTAAGTTATTTTTCGGTCGACAATTTTAAATATGTAAGTACATATAATGAAGTGAATGAAATATGGACTGCTTTTCAACCCTACTCTATCCCTCTTAATTATATATTACACTCCAAAAACTGAGTGCTTTTCATGTAAATTTTAGTACACGTTCAATAACTTGTGTTGTGAAAACAGCACATATGTATGTAGTAAAAATGTCATTTAACGAATTAGAACGTAGCAAGTTGATTTGTAAATTTTGTGAAAATAATCTTCATTAAAGAGAAATATTTCGTCCCTTTTCTGAAAAAAAGCTTTCGAAAGTGGAAAATCGTTCAATAGAAAACGACGATCCGGTAAAAATATTTGATAAAGTACAAACAAATTCAAGCTATGTTGAAGGCAGAAATTGCGGGATGTACTGCAAAATATTATTGTGCGTTGCAAATAAATATATTGTTTTAGATAAAATGGTAAAAAAAAAAAATACGTAGCCCATATGAGAGTAGTCAAATGTGCAACAAACCGTTTTAGCTGTTTAGAAAACCAGTCGTTGTGATCATACATCAAATCCAGGTTTTGCCAAACATTTTCTTTTGCTGCAGGCTCGCCATTAGTTGCATCACATATGATGGAAGCTACTTTACAATGGATGCCATGAATTGACACCAATCAAAAATGTTTAGGGGAAATTGAAAAGAAATATCTATGAAAATGGATAGGAACCAAGAAACCTAGACTGCTTTATCATTCAAATAAAATGGATGCTATAGAAAATAAACACAAAGGGGATTCAAGAGACTATATTAAATTAGATTTTTTAATACCTGTGGCCGTATTCTGTAATTCGCTAAAGGTAAATCTCTATCGCTAAAAATCTATAAAGTTGATTTAGCGATTTTTGGCTACAAATGCAATACTATAACGTGCATTGCTAAATTTGGCAATGCCATAAAAATTTTATTCGTCCCGATTTTAGCTTTTAATGTCTCGTAAAAATTTTTAATTTTTGTGCTCTTAAAGACATTTTAGCGATCGAGGTTTAGTCTTAGCTAAGCTACTTTAGCTAAGCTGGTTAAAAATTTGTGTTGTTGCTAATGTGTTGGTTAATATTTTATTCCGCATACGTTAATCCTACTAACGTTGTCAAAAATTAAATAAAACATGTTTTTTTACTTAGCCAAAAACAACATATCTAAAACTATAACAGATGAAGTTGTTTTTCGACCTTTTTATTAATATAAATAACTAATAAATTATCAAGCTCGAAGGACCTCGAGATAGCAGCGGATAAGTGAGAGGAAAAGGGGTGTGGCAAAATTGTGTTATTTTACATTTCAGCTAATTTTGAAGCCCCCTAAAGAACAATTTGGCAAAGAATTGCCAAGCATTTGGTACTGACGCTGGGTTAAAGTAGTTTTTCTTCCTGCCTGGCAGACACCGCCTAACAGCTAGTATGTATGACCAGGGAAACCAGAAATATGCGCTAAAAAAAGGGTACTAAATATACAAAAACTTAAAAATATCCTCTTTAAAAATTTTTAAAAATATTGTTGATTTGCTGCAACATCATAAGCCAAAAATCCCAAATTTTGAGTTAATATAACTAATGCATACACAGAGAAAACAGATTCGTAATCACAACCGAATTTGGCGCCAATTGAATTTCGTCGGTTGCATGTACTATCACACAATTCTGTTACAATTACTGAAAATTTCGTTGCTAAGGATAATTTTTTTGATAGCAACATTTGAATTTTAGACACTATCAGTAATAACAACAAATATTGTTAGTTGTTAGTATAATTATTAGAAAACAAAATTCTGCTCATACCCGATATGATAGATCCAACTGAATTAATTATCACACTATTGATGTTCATAACAAAAGATTTGATTGTCTTTATCAATATATTTTTTTAACCGGTTGCATAAACCATTTTCACGACTTAGTATATAGAAAATCAAAATAATTCCAATAAACTCCATTTTTTGTTAGTATATTTATTAAGTTATTTTTATGTATACTTTATACATCATTTAATTTAATACAAACACTATTATTAATAAATTAAATAATACAAACACATACATACAACAGCTTTCCACATCATCCAACGGATTTTCAAAGGTGTACAGCTCATGACACAGTGTAACGTATGCTTTTAATTTATTTAGGCCCGTTTTCACGACTTACCTATAAAGTTCGAAATAGTAAACGGTACCTTTAGCACTAGTGAGGAATAAAGTTACCTTCAACTATTTTTCGTTTTCACAACTTCTGTATAAAATAAACTTAACATTTTTGAAAATGTGGCAATACTAAAGAAAATACCGATTATTTTTGCCAAAATAAAAATACAAACTGTCAACTACGTACTTTTTTTACATTTACGCTGGGTCTCCACGTTGCAATATTTATTGCTAAGTACAAGCAAAAACGTCGGCAGAACAATGACAGAACAATGGAGCAATAATTGCTGAATTTATTGCTGGAGAACACTTGAAATTGCTTTGCCATAAATTTGCAATTTTCACCGCGAGTAGTCGTATAAAGTTTTTTGGCTGTACATATTTATAACAAATGTTTTATGTTGTGTTTTGAAGTGGTTGTGAAATTTTCTTTTTTAAATTAATAAAATAATTAATTGTAATTGTCGTAGCTGTGTTTTGTATTACTTTTTTGTTTATTTGCGTTAAAAAAAAAGTTGAATTGTTCTATTGAAAAAATAAAAAAAAATATACAAAAAAATTAATTCGTCGTTTGCTTTTGTTGATCTTTACGTTTATTAAAAATTATAATATATAATAATATATTTATTGATTGCTTTTTTAATAAATAAACACACAAACAAAAAACAACCGTACAGAGAAATGAAATGTCAGATAAATTACAACTGATTTGACAGCATATTGCTAAGCAATAATTGCTCAAGCAATAAGAAGAGCAATCATTGCGCAACGGATTGCCACTCATGGCAATATGCGGTCTATACGTCGCAAATTTTATGGAGCAATGAAATTTGACGTTTGCCGCAATAAATATTGCTACGTGGAGACCCGGGGTTACAAAATATACGAATAATTGGAGTTGCCGTATATAAAAAATATGTGAATATAATATGGCAATCTCAAATCTAAACCTTACGACAAAAGTTAAAGGTAAAACGTTCCTCTCTTTAGCTTATCCTTCACTTTTAGATTAAAGGGAACTTGTGATAATTAAAAGCTCATTATCTGTTCGATAACTTCCTACATTTAGCTATCGTTAAGTCGTGAAAACGGGCCTTAATGTACCAACTAAAACAATTTTTGGCTTCAATTCAATGCAACTTCTTTCTTCAATGTATTCTTGTTTTAGTATCTGAAGTTTTCACAATACGAACAAGTCTTTGAAGCTGTAAATTAATATGAAAATCACTAAAAAACTGAGCGATGGATGGACCACTGTACACGCGGAGCAGAATATAAACAATATGTACATATATATATGTATATGTATTGTAGATATGTACACTCACAATATTATTACAGTAACGGACTGTAGTTTATTTAAGAAATATTCCGTTCAGTCATTTTTAAATAAATAAACATTTAAAATTCCAAGCAAATTTATTTTTAACTGATTCTAACAGTTATTCAAAAAACTAAGTGCATATTAATACGGATTTTCAGTTGCAGTTAATATTGTCCGTTGATTGAGTTAAATTCTTCTTTATGTTAAAGTAAATAAGAATGTAATTTAAAGCAACGAAAAGATCATTTAATTTTTACTGTCAAAAATTCAACCGCGAATTCCGTAAAAACAAATCAATATTCAGTTATCTTATATAAATTAATTGTCAAAAAATTAACTACATATTCCGTAAAAACAAATAAATATGCAGTTATTTTATAAAATTTTACTGTCAAAAATTCAACACCATATTCAGTAAAAACAATTAAATATTCAGTTATTTTATATCATTTTACTACCAAAAATTAATTTTTACTTATCTATAAAAAATGAATTGCTTGTTTTGTGTAAGCAATTCCCATTTTCTATTTGTTAAAATAATTTAGTTAAATACATCAAATTTTAAAAGTAACATAATTGCGAAGCCATATCGGTCATGCTGCTGGTGTCTTATAACTGAGAGTTCTTCTGTAAACAACGTGGTCAGTACAACAAAAGTAAAACAAACGTGTGTAACTGGGTAAGTAAATAAAAATATTCTCCCTCTCTCGCTTATAAGAAAAACTAGCGGACAGGTATTTTTTAGAAATTCGGCTCTGTTGTGGAGTAAACGAAAATTTAATAAAATAACTGAATATTTAATTGTTTTTACTGAATATGGGGTCAATTTTTTGACAGTAAAATTTTAATAAATAACTGAATATTTAATCGTTTTTACTGAGTATGGAGTTGAATTTTTGACAGTAAAATTTTACAAAATAACTGAATATTTATTTGATTTTACGGAATATGGTGTTGAATTTTTGACAGTAAAAATTAAATGAACTTTTTGTTAAAAATAAATGAAAAATAGGTAGACCGGTTTTTAATTAAACTTTCATTTATTTTATATTACAATTTCAGTTAATTTTACGTACAGAATATTGTGAGTGTATGTATGGTTAAGATATTACCCAGCTAGCATAGGATGTTTGTTAGACGATTCTGTTTAATACTCAACTTCTAAAATAATCTTATTATGATTATCTGAGGAGTAACAATAATAAAAACATACAAATTTTGTATTGATTAGTTTTATATACAATTTCTGACATGCTTGTGTTTTAATCTTGGGATGATCCTTTTGCGACTCTCCTTCTGAGTCTTGTAAGAATTACTGAGCTACCTAAATAAGAGTGTTTCTAAAACATGAAAATTCTATTGTCAATACAATTTAATTTAAACAAACCGCCGTAAGGATATGCCAAATTAGATTTTCCAACAGGATGACGTTGAATTTCTGATCTTAAAGTTTGTTTCGTATAAATTTTATGAAAATTAAAAGTTTTGTTACAAAAAAGAAGCTTGATACGATTCTTGATGTGCTTTTTGAAAGAATCATTAGATAATCTGCTTGTATTTTTGTTTAATTAACTGATGTTGCTCATCTGATAAGTTTCGTTGTGTAATATTGTCCAAAATAAATTCTTTTACACTATCTGCTTGTCGATTTTTGCTGCTCCAAACTTCAAGCAGTGTTGAATGGCAAAACTCGTATGAAACTGCAAAATGAAGTTTTTTCCGAAAAGGAACAAAAAGGAGCAAAAAGTGTTAATGATGTTTGATTATATACAGTTTGAGTAATAACTTTTTTCAAAAATATTGCAAATACCTTTTATACACAGAAGATATATTCCACACAACACACGTATGTTTGTTAGTTTTGACCTATAATAACACACCAACAACACACTGAATTACTAGACAATAACACACAACTATTTTTTAAACTATATCACAAATTGTTTTACATACCTTGTCTAACTTCTTCCATATTTAAACTTTTTTACAGTGTTTAAAATTAATGTTTTACTCACGATCATAGTAAAAATTTCGCGCGCATTTTCTCTTCATAATGTAACCATGAAACAGCTGACTTTTTCCTTTCATAAAATAACAGGGTGCAACATAAAAATTGTAAAAAAAACGTTTATATAACCGTAAAAGTATACGAATTCAAAAAACGAAAGCAGATTTTAAATTTTAAACAAAAAAAAATTGAATTTATGCCAAAAATAGCAACGTTTTACCCTTAGTGCTGTGTTTAATTCTGGACCTACTAGCACAAATTTTTTACATGACATAGTAGCTGTAATGTACGTATAGAAGTCATCTTTGTCAAATTGTATCTCAATGCTAACATTAAAAGGAAAGTTATGGTGTTTAAAGCTATTTGCGACAAATTTTCAAAAATGTATAAAAATGTTCACAAATACAATTTCCATTAGGTTTGATTCCCTCAGATCGAAGGATTAGGACACAGTGGCCATATCCCTCACAGAGCACTTTCATGAGAATTTCAGTCTGTCATATTTTTTTCAAAAATCATAAATTTTAATATAAAAAGACTATTTTAATGCTAAACAAAAATGATTAATTTTTCATAAAAACTTTAAAATTTCGTGTAAATAGTCGTCGTTTTTTCTTTATAAAATATTTTTTTATTGCATGCAATATTTTTTTTAAATTTATTTTTTATTGCATGTGATATTTTTTAAATTTTTTTTTATCGCATGAAATATTTAAAAAAAATAATTTAACTTTTCATGTTTATCTTCACACATATTAAGACGACAACATCGCTCGACATGTTACCCTCCCAAGCCTTTTTTACCTCCTCAAGACGATGTAGTTTGATTGTAACTTGCTGTAATTTTTTAATTTATCCCAGTTGCTCGATGGGCTTTAAGTCTGGACTTGATGATGGTCACTTCAAAAAATTTACAGAATTTACCCAAAATTTTTTTGTAAGCTTTGCCGTGTGCTTCGGATCATTATCCTGTTGAAATTGCCATACAATTTCCGTCACCACACGGACAGCATCATATCGTTTAAAATCTCGACGTATTTTCATTATTCAAAATTCCTAAAATTCTTTGGATTGGGCGAACACCGTTCCAGGCGAAACCTCTCCTCACCATGTCTTACAACGCGTGAAACATAACGAGGACTAAATTCCTGATTAATGGGACGACTAACATAACGTCGTTCGTCAGGGCCAAGGAGATTAATCTTTGTTTTAGCGCTCCAATATTTTTAAAAAATCTCATCAATCAGTATTATAAAACTGTTTCTAGTTAGTTAAATTACAGCTTAAATTTTAAAAGTTACATTCTATTAATTTAACTATTTACCTGTTGTATGCCATTATCTTTTTGAACTTGAAATCTGGTTAAATCCTGTTTTATAGTCTCAAGTGCTTCAGCTGTATATTTATTTTTGGGGCGACCACTTTTTCCGCCCGCTTGATGCATTCTTGAAGTATTTAGCAGTCATATCACACAATTATTAAAAATTTAAAATAATTTAAAGTTTTTCAGTACTAAGAATTATATTTTTCGTTTTGTAAACAATTACTTGTGTAATAAATATGTTGACATTGCACTTTGATCTATAAAAAGAGAATAAAAACTAATATTAAAATATAAGTACATTTACTATACATATTTAAAAGTGGAGCAAAACATAAATCCTAGTCATATATAGATGCATTTCAAATATAAAAATTAATAACAGAAGATCAAACAATCTTACTTGAGTTAAATTATGCAAAATCTGAAAATTTTTATTAACAATCCGGCTTTAAAAGCCATTTAAGCCCATATGACACTACATTTTTAATGCATTGTTCAAGTTTTGGTGAACAGTACAAATATAATGTAATAGAAAAATTTACCAAGTGCAAAGAGTTCAGCTGTATTAAGATAAATGGCAAACTGTCAACAATTTTTAAAAAGTTATCGATAAAAAATGAAGTTATGTCAAAAAAAATGTAAAATTGTTTAACTTAAAATTGACATTTCAAGCTTGAAATATTAAAAGTGTTGCTGAATGAGCGGTTTATGGGCAAATTCAGCGATTTACCGCTTTTTGTTTTTAGGTTTCTCATAAACAAAAAGTTGGCAGCATTTAATAAAATAAACAAAACAGGGATGGCTAAGTTGTTTCAATTGTTCTTTTTTGTTGATACTTTTTTAACTAAGATTTATAATAACTTTTTGTGGTGTTTTTTATGAACATAATTAAAATTAATTTCAACTAAAAAAAATCTTTTAGTACAATTAGGGTAAAAAACTATAATTTTTAAAGGTTGTTGGTACAATATTAAAAATTCTCAACGCCATCCCTGCAACAAAAACATAACATACATATAGTTTGCTCTTTCTTACATTTACTGTTTCTTTCTATCAATTCTATATCAATTAATGAATAAAAAATGTAGTGTCATAAGGGCTTTAGGCTTGTTTACATATACATATGTACATATTAAATAAAATGAAAACATATTTCGTGTCTGTGTGGCAAGCCTTTTTTCTTCTCTTACCCGATCGCCAACAAAAATGTCTGAAAACACGTCGTATAAATGCCCCCTTATAAAAAATTTAACATAAAATTCATTAAATTTCACTATTTGATATAAACACAATTAGGACGAACGATGAACTTGGCACAGCACGGCGAACTTGTCGTCGAATAAGATGCAATTAGTGCGAGAAGAACTGCTTTCAAAGACATCTCAAATTATGTAAACATCATGTTCATCCATGGAATAAAAGGTACAAGGTATGAAGGTTCATTAGAAAATTAGTTCTCAATTTTAAAACCCATAGTATGTCAAAGAAAAGAAAATAATAATGCATTTACACCTACGCCATAAACATGTTATAAGTTGTTTATGATGATAAACTAGTTTATCCATACACATTATAAGCACGTTTGTAACTAGCTTTTGAGACAAACTAGTTATAAACAACCCTTTTTTGTTAATGCAACTCTGTTTTTTTTTTTTTAATTTTGTTCTGGCAACGCTAGTGATATTTGACATTTGCTGAAAAAAAATTACACTGCTCAAATAGGCACAGAGCCCATATTAGCTGCGCTTGTGAATAACATGCGGACGATCCATACATATCTTCTAAAGGCTCAGTTAGCCGGGAGTAACAGTAACTTAACCTTACCGTAAAAAAGTAAGACCAATCTATTTTTTACAGATTGAGACGTAACATCTTACTGCTAAAGATAATCGCCTAATTGCTTTACATAACACAAAATGAAGCAGCTGATTTGCAACGTTACTGTTACTCTCGGCTAACTGAGCCTTAAATGTCCCATTGTGGATAAGATCACAAACTCGAGCAACAGTCTTAAATCCAATAAATCACCAGGAGTAGATGGAATCCTCGCTGAAATTTAAGAAGCAGAACTGGATACAAGCTCCAAAATAATCCACCCACTCATCCGCACATTCTGGGAAATTAAGTCTACCCGAAGAATTGGTAGAAGGCATAGAAGGAACCTTCCAAAGAAAGGGGAACCCAAAAACTTGGCGTGGGATAACTTTGCTTTGCATGGTCAAAAAGGTCATCATCCAAATAATCGTCAAGAGATTATCTATTAGGGTAGCACTAGCATTGACAGGAACAGACGTGATTCCGACCTCACAAATCCACCATCGATCACATAAACAGTCGTCGTGTTATCATTGAGCAATCAGTAGAGTGGCGATCACCACTGAATATGTGCTTTATAGATTTTAAAAAATCCCGCCAAAACTTATTTCACGTATTAGGTGCCTTTACGAAATCGGTGCTCGCCAAGGATGTATTTTGTCACCACTTATATTTAATATAGTCCTAAATAGATACTTTTCTCTAAAGCACGTTCTACAGCGGCAAGGGAATAACATTGGGGCTGCAAGTTCGTTTAAGCGATGCTAGTTACGCAGTTAATAGCAGCCTTTTTGCTCACAGCTCCTAAGACCTAGAATCATATCTGCGAAATATATCAGCGAAAACAGATGCGAGTCAGAAATTATTTTACACATCGCACTGGTTCCTCTAATGAGTTTCTTAATGTATTTTAGACCTAACAAATATTTGAGGCGTGACCAGTAAATTTGTCGAGCTTTGGCTTTATGTTGAACAATTTTTATTGACTAACTTGACTTTATTTTTAAGAAGATAATTGTATAATAGCAGAGTTCTGTATTTAATGAAATCTAGCGGAAAATCTGTGTAATCTGTTGTTGGGTTTATCAACGGAGCTACGATATTTTGCATTTGCACTTTTGCAAGCCTTAAACTGAACTCCGCTAATGTAATTTAGAAACAGTAAAATGATATTTGAGCTAGCAAACGTTTTGCAAAAGCAAACAATTTTTTAACAAAACTAGTGGTTACGTGTAGGACGTGAAATATTTGTTAGGTGTGAACATGGCTTCACTAGGAGGATTTAGATGCGCTAGGCCCCCTAGTTTTATGAGGTTCGGAAAATAATGCATGGGCCAAAAAATAGGATGCGGTAGGACGAGGGGAGAACAATATTCTTGACATATGCAAGAAACACAATTGCGCTCTTTCGACTTCGAATACAGTAACGTAAAAACTAAACGTTTAAAAAACTTCTTAGGATTATTGTCTACAACTGCGTAAAATCCAAAATTCAAGATTAAATATAAAAAAAATACTTAACATGAAAAAACTTAAGAATTCACATTTCTACTATGATGGCATAACGCGGTCAATTATGCTATAAAAATTGACAACGCTCCCCCGATAAATTAATACAAGCACCGTTTCACGTCGCAGTACGCCAAGGCATTGGAGCTTTTCCAACCAGCTACACAAAAAATATTTTGGCAGAAGCATGTATGCCTTCTATCATCGATCGAACTAGCTATCTAAAGGACCAACCATAATATGCATAGCCTTGCTAAACCTACTGGCTAAAATGAACAAAAAGTCCCTAAAATGTATTTAAAAAACATTTGAGTCCGTGCGGAATGTGCGATCAGTTTCGCACTTTGCTTAAGCAAATGACAGTTTCATAAAACTTAGCAAAAAATTTCCTTAAGTTCAATATGGTTTGCCCTATATGATTTACAGTGCCGATCAAAAAAATAGCACCAATACTCTATTCTATGTTCATTCTAGTGAAAACTAATATATTGTGCTAATTAATTTAAGTTAAGTATGCAATACTGTTGTAATATGTATATTCTCTCTTAGCGTTATTATTTTTTCCAAAAAATGTTACCGGTTCTTTTCCAATGATCGAAATTATTAAAAAAACTCCACATCAGTGCAGTCATTAAAATAGCACCGAATAACAAAAATTCTTTAAAAAATATTAATAGTGATTTAATAGTTAAAATAAAAGGATCAAATACTAAAGGTAAAAATAAATAAAATAATTCATCGCATAAAAAAATGGTTTCTGAGCATAAATCATATTCTTAAAATAGAAACTTGATTGGGTGCTCCAATAAAATGATTGTAAATGCAATAAAATTTACTCAAAAGTCGGAAACACGTGGTCACAAGAAAGTTTTGCCACCATAAATGGTTAAGCGATTGGTCAGACAATGCAAGAGCCCGTTTATGCCAGCTACACAGTCCCCGAAAAGTGCCCCTGATCTCACGTAAGCATGTTGCAAAACGTTTGGAGTTTGAAGGAACTCATTTGGAATGACCAACTGAAAAGTGGAGCAATGTTATTTGGACAGATGAATCCAAGGTTGTTTTATTTGGAGGCAAAGGATCGCGTTCTTACGTCAGAAGACCCCCTAACGCTGAATTCAATCTAAAATGCACAACGAAAACCGTTAAACATGGTGGTTCAAGCATTATGGTATGGGGGTGCTTTTCCTACTATGGAAGGGGACCTATATATTGAATCAGAACAATCATGGATAAGAAACTTTACGTTAATATCCTTCAGAAAGTAATGCTACCATATGTTTCTAAAGCGGCCCATAGACTTGCAATATTATTGTATATGCTATTCGCCGTATTATTTCCATTTTGTCCTATATTATGCAATAAGTCGCACCATGATTTCATTCATTCAATAAAAAGGTGAACATAACCTATAGGAATAACATAAACAGCATTGTACAATGTTGCCAACACACTTCACTTTCTTTTCGTTGTGCAATAAAAATCAAAAGTCTTTTGATTGTTGCCAATATATTGTACCACCTTCGAATATCATATACACATTGGCGATATAATTGTACAATACGTAAAATTGAACAATTTTATTGCAAGTGTATGGGCCGCTTAAGGAAATGCCGCTTCGTTGGGTGTTTCAGCAAGACAATGACCCGATGCATACCAGAAAACTTGCCAAAAAATGGTTTCAGGACAATAAAATAAACGTTATAGAATATAGAAGCTCAGTCCCCAGATCTAAATACAATCGAGGATAGATATAAAGATGGGAGTATCCCAAATACAACCAACAAGTTACAAAGCGCTTTAAGTGGCAGTTCAGCAAATCTGGAACCAAATCTGGTACAAAAATCTAGTGAAATTAGACTTGCCAGATATGAAATCCATAAAAACAGTACATCGAGAAAAAAACGGCAGTACATTAATGTAAAAAGAAGTACATTAAATTTTTTTATTTTATTTTCTTAAATGCATTGAGTAGCAATTCATAAATATTTTTTAATATTAAGTATTTAATATACTTAAGCACTGAAATCTTTCAATTAGCCAGTTGTTTCAAATTAAATGTTAAAAACAAAAAGCTTTGGTTATTTTAATTTTGTAAAATAATAACGTAAGTTTCAGTTCAATATCACGTGTTAGTTTAACAATTTAATTATTCTAATTTAACAATTTCATTATTGTAATTTAACAAATTAATTATTGTAAATTTAAAATATTGCAAATATTTATCACTTTTTTTGTACTTCGCAAACAAGGCCATTTTTACCGTTTTCGGTTTTTAAAAAATTTAAAAACCCAAGGTGTATTTAAAATTAGATTTTATTATTAATTCACTCTCTTAATTTTCAATCGAAATTAAACTTCGGTCTTTTCTCCAAAACATTGAACTAAAAATTCTTTCAATTGTTTCAATATGGAAGTGAAAATACGAATATTTTCGGAATTGAGAAATAATCAACTTTGTAGAAATTCTTTTCATGTAATTTCTCCTGGTTTTTCTTTTCAAATTTTTTTTCAGCAAAATCTTTCAATGATACGAACAAATTATTTATAGAAATTAATTGAAATGTTTGAATTATGGCTAAAATTGGAAATTTTTCAAATTTATTGTGGTTTAGGCTGAAACGTTTTCGGACATTAAGTTTCGTTTTCGATAGAAACTTATCTAAACGCTTTCTCCTGTTCAATATCAAAGCTGTGGCTAATTTGCAAGTTCGGCTATGAAATCGTTCATTTTTGAATCTTTTGTTGTTTTAATTTTTCGCAAAGATGCTTTACTTTCTAGAACATGTCAACTAATTTTAGGTTGCCATTATCCCCTATTTTTTTTAATGCAAAATGTGTATACTATTTCCTATGTGGTGTAAAAAGCCAAGGTTTGCTTCATAAATTAAATTTAAAAAAAATTGGCTCAAAATAGGTGAATAACAGCTTTGGAACTACAAGTAAGCTTTTACGGCTGGAAAGTTTTTTTTAAAAATCTTTATACTTCAGGCGTCATCGAGTTGGTATATGACGCAAAATTTCAAACCATTCAAAAACGCAAAATTCAAACATTACTTTCCGATTTGCAGTCTTTTAAGTGGATGTCGAAAATTTGTTGTACTTTATTTACAAACGTGTAAATAAACGTGTTTTATTTTTGTGGAAAAAAAAGTACAAAATGAAGTACAAAAGCTAAAATAAAGTACAAATGCGTACTTCTTTAATGGTTATGCAGAAAGCAGTACAGATAGTAAAAAAAAGTACGCGTACTGCTGAAATCAGTACGTCTGGCAAGCCTAAGTGAAATCGATGCAAAAACGTTGTGCAGAGGTTATTATCAATAATGGGCACGCAACAAAATATCAATGTCAAAAAATAATGTCAAGACATAATAAAAAACAGAATTCAAAATTTTTAATTTATTTTTAGTTTAAGTATTAATTTTTAATAGAATAAGAGCTGTAGTGCTATTTTTTTGACTGAGTGTTTTTTAAGTTATTTTAAAAAAGTTAAAAAATGTATGTCAAATAAAAAACCAAATCAATTGCTTTTTATTAAATATTGTTTGACAGTCCTGTAAGTATCTTATGACAAGTATTCAATGAAATCAGTTTGGCCTATTTACAAATATCTAACGAAAAATTTTTTTTATATCTTGGTGCTATTTTTTTGACCGCAGCTGTACATGTATTCGCACATTTTTTTAAGCCAACTTAAGCACGTTATGGTTGGGCCTTAACGTATTAAGTCATTCCCTAACTTTTCAATTGTGCAATAAATTATGCAAATAAATGTTATTAGAAAATTATTACTGTAACTAAAATACCTATACTACATTCTGCCATCGGAAAGTGGATATATTTCTCCAAAAAACTTAACGTATAGCGTCGTCGTACACTTTTGACCCATAATAGCTGGCAAATAAACATTAATTAGTTTTATTGTTGGCAGACCTGCGCAAGGCAACTCTCTCTTCCTACATATACAAAAAAATTTTAAAGCTATCCACCTAGAGTTTTCTTAATAGAGCTGGAAATTTCTTTGAGAACATATTCGGCCAGGGAAACTCGTGATATTTTTAATACAATCGATATTTCTCTCACATCTACAAAAGCATAAAAATGGTTCGAATACCAGCACAATTACAAACGCATCAACCCAAAAGGAGCCAAACCATTAAACCCCAAAAACTGCTCCAGTACACTGAAAGAATTATGCTTCATAAATCTTATGAATCAATTTCATTAAATTTATTTCTTTAATCCAATGAAAAATTTCATTACGGGAATGAAATTTTACAGAAATAATGAAGCAATTTCATTACCACTACAAAATTGGGTTTCGTAATTTGGTAAAATTTTGCATTAAATTAATGACAACTTAATATCTCTTTCAAAAGAAAAATTCAATTAATTTCAATAGGTTTTTTAAGATTAAAATGAACTATTAATAATTATATTCAAATATTTTTTAGTTAATGAAAAAAAGTGTTACTTCACATTTTCCATTAAAAATGTCACTAAATCAATGAAAACAAGATAAAGTTCTCTACTTTCAAAATACTTATAACTAGAAAATATTTTCTTCCTATAACTGCTGTAAAAACGTATTTTTAATTCCATTTTAAGCGATAGACATGAAAATATATGAAAAAAATTGTAAATTTCAATGTTTCATAACATCAATGAAAAAATTCATAACGATAACGAAACACTGAATTTAGCTTAATATTAGTAATATGTTCAAAAACATACAACGAGAAAGAAAAAACAAGAGGAAACAATTCTCACATTCTTTTTTCTTTAATTGTTAATTTAAATACACAAAATTAACGTAGTAGTACAAGCCAGCAAAATGGAAAGAAGCAAGATGAAGGTCGTCCCGGGCTGGAAAATGAATTAAAATTTCCAATTTTGTCGTATCGGCCACTTTTTGCGAAATATGTGTTTCCCCAATATTATAATTTAAATTAGTTATGCTAGAATGATAAATATATTTACCTATAGTTACACAGGGGTGTGCTGGAATTCGAAAACGTAAACGCAAGAATTTGGAAGTTGTTTTAAATACACTTTTAATCTAATTTTTATAATTTTTGTTATAAAATTCTATTTAATAGAGATAATAGAGATAATAGAGATGTCATAAAATTATTTTATTCAATAAATCTTATTTCGGTTTCCAGCACACCCCTGATAGTTTTTATATTATAACGGGTTATCCATTTTGCGATTTCAAAAGTAAACGTAAATAAAACACATATAAAATATTTTTTTTCATGATATTTCTTTTTTATTATAAAGTTTGAACGTTGACATTATGTGTGAAACACTATATCATTTAAATGACCACCACGCGAAGTGTTGCAAGCATACTACAAAAATGGTGATTCTTGCACAGCCACATATGGTGCTTTAAGAGGAGATTATGGTTTACATTATCGTCCAACTACGCAAGCAATTGACAAAATTGTGAAGAAATTTGAAGAGACTGGAGCGGTAACAGATATTGTAAGGCCAGTGCATCATCGTTTCGCTCGTTCCGCTGAAAATATCGCTGCTGTAAGTGAAAGTGTTGCCGAAGACCCGAATGTGTCGATTACTCGTCGTTCTCAGGAATTAGGACTGTATGGTCATATGATAACCGACTTTTTTTTGCCTACTATTGAAGAATACGACTTGGAGAATAAGTGGTTTCAACAAGACGGTGCCACATGCCACACAAATCGAGCGGATATGGCTTTATTGCAAGAGACATTTCCTGGCCGTGTAATTTCTCGTCGTGGTGACATCAACTGGCCACCAAGATCATGCGATTTGACACCATTAGACTTTTTTGTGGGGCTACGCGAAAAACCGTGTTTATGCAGATAAACCTTAAACCCTTGAGCACTTAAGAACCAACATTCGTCAAGTTATGGCTGAGATATCGCCCAATATGTGTCAAAAAGTGGTCCAAAATTACCTCAAAAGAATCAATGCTTGCAACACTTCGCGTGGTGGTCATTTAAATGATATAGTGTTTCACACATAATGTCAACGTTCAAACTTTATAATAAAAAAGAAATATCATGAAAAAAAATATTTTATATGTGTTTTATTTACGTTTACTTTTGAAACCGCAAAATGGATAGCCCTTTATTATCCAATTTTCTTTTGTATGAATACTTTTAAGGTTTACTATTCTATAATTAACCTTTAATTTCTTAACATTAAAATGAATTTAAGGATTAATAACATCAATATAAAGAACCGTTGGGTACTACATCCGAAAAAACTCTTTACATATGAACGAAAAATTTTAAAATAACAGTAATATTAAAATATAGTCTCTTTTTTATAACATTTTTCATATGCTTTTTTTTTTTTTGAATATCCACAGTTATGTTACATAAGATATAATAACACATTAAATTGTTCGCAAACGTTGATTAACAATAAAATGGATTCGTAATATCTTAAAAATCATAAGAGATAGAGACCTGCGGATTGCAGATCGATAGACATGTTAAATTTGCCAAAGGAAACGGTCTTATCTCATTTTTTTTGATTTTATGATATACGACAAGATAACTTCGGCAAGACGAAATATCAATACCGTTTTGACGTTTGTGAAGTAAAGGCTGGTTCACCCACAAGTTTCTGAAACATTTTTGGTTCGGAGAAATTTATTGTTTACTGAAAGTTTTCTACACCATGGTTCACCCATTTCAGAAACTTGGTTCGTAAAAACAGTGCTGCCATATATAATTGAAAATGACGTAAATACATATGTGCATAAATTTAAGAAAACTAATTATATTTGTGTCAAAATAAAGAAATAAAAAATTAATATTTATAAAAAAAAAAACAGCATTTGTGGTGAATTATTTGGTAAGAATAAAAACATCTTTTTCTGCGATGGATATATTATTTTGTTTGATATGATTGTTCTTATAAGAGCTGTTGCTCAAATCATACAAACATTCCCTTCCTGGCGTTTTCATTTCGTAAATTAAATTTAAGACAACATCTTCTGACAACTCCATCTTAAATTTGTATCTAAAGGACAAAGAAAATTTAGAAATTATAAACTAAATTGCTTTAATATTACAACTTACCTAATATAATATTTTTCAATTTTAAATTGTTTTTCCAAGTTTTTTATTTTTGCCGCCAATACCTCTTTTTCTTTATATGTTTATTTCTTTTTTGCTTTTTGTTTACATTTTTTAGTTTACCATACTGAATTTTTAATACAAATTCCAAACAATATGGCATGTCTCTTGTACAAATTTCACATGGTGTGGCAACCTTTTCTAAAATGGTTCGGACCAAATTTAAAATTAATTAAATTCACACTGAGAGTCGTTCGCACAAAATAATTTCTCTCGCTCTCTGAGAGAAACGTCAAACTACATATAAAAAAATTTTTTGCGAACCAAAAATGTTTCAGAAACTTGTGGGTGAACCAGCCTTTAACAAACGCAGAATACAAATGAATCTTTTTACTCCGCACACGAGTGCCCCGGTAGGCTAGCTGGTAGTTAGCTAGTCTATCAGCGCCGGGGTTGCGGGTTCGATTCCCGCCAGAGACTCTGGTTTGCTGCAGACAAGCGTAGAGCTTCGCGAGATTAGCTTAGGGAATTAAATAAAAAAAAAATGTTCGAGCCACAACCATTATTCTGAAGGAAGCATAATCTAACTACTCATCAAACCACAAAGTATATAATTAATATCCACACATTTAGTTAAACTCCACTCACGCCAAAAGAACATTGGGTGATTACTTTTTCCCCACCTTGTACAATTCATCCAGAACACTCATTTTCGGAACGAGTATACCAACTGATCTCCTTAGACACAGAATAATAAATTAATCTACAAATTTGTAACTACAAATGGTGTGCAAAACCTTATTTAAAATGTTCATATAAAATGCAAAATAACCTTTAAAAATTTTTCAGGTGTGATTACAAAAACTGTTTTTTCCGGATAAAAGGATTAATTCAAACTTTATTATTGATACTGACAGGAAAAATCCTTGTTTAAATTACAATTGTTGAAAGTAAAGTACCCTTGTAGACCGCGGAAAAAACAAAATGTATTAACTTTTTATTTACTACGCTGTAGTTGAAAAATCACTCAAAAATTTGTGTTAAATCTACCAGAATAAACCTGTTGTCGAAACTGTATCTTTCTTTTTCTGTCTTTCAGCAGATTTATTAATTTAAAATACTAACGAAAATTACACTCACGCTTTGTATTATAAAATCGTATTAAACAAAACAGAGTTATACACTTAACACATAAGATGAAAACCGCTATTAAGTTTTTTATTTCTCTTTTTTTTCAAAAGTTTTTGTTATTCGTGCTTAATTCCCAGTTTTTATTATTGATAAAAACACTTGAAATTTATTGTTGATGGGATAAGCTATTCCTATGCGCATTTCACTAGTTGCTTAGGCCAGATCATCAGGAAACTTCATCCATAAAGATTTTAGAAAAACTAAAGATATTAAACCAAATAAAACTGTTAAGCGTATAAGACTTATAGCAACAGTTCTACTTGTAATAATATCAAAGTTTAAACAAAACACATCAACAATAAACAGTGGGTTTATCTCATCTTACATTCCCCACTTTTTATTTCTCAGAAAAAGTTTGTTTTAAATGATATATGATATATGGGCATTTTCGTCAAATGGTCCACCGTGACCGAAAATTTAAAAGTTATTAAAATCTGATTATTTTACGATATTGTTATAGAAAAATATTTAGATATTACTAATTTTATAAATTTACCCAAAATTTGTTCACTTAGATGAACAATCAGACTGCAAAGTTGTGCAATCGTAATTTCTTATTTGTGAGAATGTTTTATTGTAAGTTTTCTTTAATATTATCTTTCCTAAAAGAGGTGATATTTGATGAAAATTATTCCAAAAAAATTTTCTTACATGGTCTGTATTCGAATTAACGGTAAATTTTTATTTTTTATTAATCATTATTCAGTTAAATTATTATGGAAAAAATTTCACGTTCGAAATGTCACATATCAAACCAGATTTTGGCTTAAACAAAAAAAAAATAAAGAAGATTTTGGAACCAAACCAAAGACATTTTAATGTTACATTGCCTACGTAAAATTCTGAAAGTAGTTTGACTAAAAAATTGTGCCAGGTTTCGCTGAATTACGCCTTTTTATACACGGCCACAAAAACTACTTCTATTTTTTTCACGTTCGAACCGCTACTTATTTTGCCATTATCTTTGGCCTAGAATCGCGCCCACCCATAAACTTTAGCATAGATAATAGTGCTTTCTTAGTGCTATAATTAAAGGGTTAAAAGAACGTAAAAATATTTGGTGTTTAAAATGTTATTGCATTTTTGATGCGTTCGACTGTCACGTTCAACACTTTGGAAGTACCCATATACGTAACATAGAACCGAAAGCCTAAGGTGGTAGTTCTGTATTTTCTTTGTTAGATACTAGCTTAACCTGGTGTGCGTCGCTACCCCCGTTGAAATAATATAATTAAATTTTTTTTAAACAGGTCTTGTGTATTGATAACTACGCAATTCGTACTAAATTTAGATACTTTAATTGTTAGTTTTCTCTAGATAAAAGGAAATCTAAATATTATTTATATTGAAGCTGCCATGGAAACTTTTCTAATCCAGCCCACTTTTTGACAGGTTTTTTGTATAGAGCTTTTTGTATAAAACTTTTTGTTCCAAAATTAAAAACTTTTAATGATACCATTCTCTTTGCATAAGAGGTACCACGCCCCCAATCAAGTCAAATTTTTCGCAGTTGTTGTGTATTGATATTTGTACCAAATTTATACACTCACCGTTTTCCAGAAATACAGAATTCTATTTTGTGCTACGCCCGCTTATATTTTCCTGTCAAATTTTTAACATATGTTGTGCGTTTATAACCCAGCTATTTGTACTAAATTTGTAAACTGTAGCTGTGGCCGTTCTCTAGATATAAAAAATTTTAATTTATGACACACCCATTTCTCCAATCCCGCCCATTTTTGATATATAACAGCACACTGTTTATATTTATATTTATTTATACCAAATTTGGACAATTTTACACTTACCGTTCTTCAGATATACAGAATTCTATTGTGTGTCACGCCCCCTTATATAATCCCTCCCATTTTTTTAGTGAGTTTGTGTATTGATAACCCAGCTTTGTGTACCAAATTTGGACAATTTTTCCACGCTCACTTCTCGAACTCCACCCACATTTTGTCTGATGTTGTGGATTGATAACCAAGATGCTTGCACTTTATTTGGAAACTTTATCTTCAGCCGTTTTCTATTTGGTTTTTGTATGGGAGGTACCACGCCCACTTTGTGGCGCAAGGACGTAAAAACTTTTTGTTTTATAAATATCAGGTGACAAATATGATATAATTGACGGAAATAATAATTACAATTTTTTTTTTTCTAAATTTAGTATTTATTTTTATCAAAAAACTTTGTGTTGCCAGAAAAGCAACATTGCATTCAAAGCAGTGAAAAATTAAATTTATTTTTAAGAGGTATGAAAATTTTTAAAACACTTATTTTGCTTACTATAACACAAACTAATACCACATTTTTCGCAGCTTGTTTGTGTATAACACTTGCAGTCCGGAAACTTGCATCGCATCCTTTTGTCCATCCAAACCGGCCAGTGCTCGCATTGGCCCAACCAGACATCTTTTGGAGGAGCTTGTTGCATGTGCCGTACTCTTCTTCTTTTTGTTTTGAATTAGGCTTTCAATATCACTCTTGCGTTTAAACCTGTTAACAGTTTTATATTTGCATAACGTATCTGCTTTAGCAATTCTGAAATTAGCAGAGCTAAGGATTTTACTTGAACATCCTTTCTCAGCTTTTATTCGTCGATATAAGAGCCATGCGTTACACATAGCCATATCTAACAGGTGGTAAAAATACGTATATACCAACGTTTGCTTCTTAGTTTTATTTTGTAGTTGCCTATAACCGAGTCTAAAAGATCTACACCCACCCATATGTCGATTGTATTTCGAAACCACAAAAGGGCGCTCAATAAAAACGTGTTTCATTCCCGACTTATCCCATCTTTTAACTGTAGTTGTTGGCTTTTTTCCTGCAAAATTTGATGCTAAGGTGACGATTTTATTATATCTTCAAGCAACCAGAGCTACATCAACCCCATTGTAATTTCCGACCTGTTCTATAGATATACCGCGTTGTCCTTTTTTAAAAGCTTTTTCGTTTGACAGCTTAAAACTGGGATTACGGGCTTTTCTTATAGTTCCAAAAGCTATAAAGACACGTCTTGACAAATATTATATAAGAGGAATTGAGGTGTAGTAATTGTCAAAAAAATTCCGTAGTTCCGATTGGTGGGCACTTCACGAGCAAGGCAGAATACAACATAAGATGATGCCCCTAAGTCCGGCTCATTAGTTGCGCACCTGTTTTCTTCAAACTTCAAATTTATAACTATACCCAGATACACCACATATGGGCATTTCCGCCAAATGGTCCACCGTGACCGAAAATTTAAAAGTTATTAAAATCTGATTATTTTACGAAATTGTTATGAAGAAATATTTAGATTTTACTAATTTTATAAATTTACCCATAAATTTGTTCACTTAGATGAACAATCAGACTGCAAAGTTGTGCAAACGTACTTTCTTATTTGTGAGTATGTTTTATTGTATATTTTCTTTAATATTATCTTCCTTAAAAGAGGTGATATTTGATGAAAATTATTCCAAAAAAAATTTCTTACATGGTCTGTAATCTAAGGAAGAGTTCGAAGAGAAATATGTTATTCGAATTAACGGTAAATTTTTATTTTGTATTAATCATTATTCAGTTAAATTATTGTGTAAAAAATTTCACGTTCGAATTGTCACGTATCGAACCAGATTTTAGCTTAAACAAAAAATAGTACAGACGATTTTGGAACCAAACCAAAGACATTTTAATGTTACATTGCTATGTAAAATTCTGAAAGTAGTTTGACTAAAAAATTGTGGCAGGTTTCGCTGAACTACAACTTTTTATACATGGCCACAAAAACTACTTCTATTTTTTTCACGTTCGAACCGCTACTTCTTTTGCCATTATCTTTGACCTAGAATCGCGCCCCCCAAAAACTTTAGCATAGATAATAGTGCTTTCTTAGTGCTATAATTTAAGGGTTAAAAGAACGTAAAAATATTTGTTGTTTAAAATGTTGTTGCATTTTTGATGCGTACGACTGTCACGTTCAACACTTTGGAATTACCCATATAATAAACAGCTTGAATCCCCATTTATGAGGTTTGTCAGGTAAATACTGTTTTAGCATGTTTCGGGCTTTTTTTGAACACATTTGATCATCAACAGATAAATGGGCTTCAAATGGAACATTTTTGGAGGTGGGATTGAGTGCCTCTTTCATAGGCCGAATTTTATATAACCGATCCGAAGCAATATGATCGTATGGTAGCATTTCACTATTATCGTTAAAATGAATTAACTGTCTAATTAGTTCGAATCGTTTCGACGGCATAATCTCTCGTACCGACTCAAAGTTTAGGAGTTCTGATTAATACATTTTTACTTTTGGCATATGAACAATTGACATAAAATATACTATACCAAAAAACTGACGTATTTCCTGACCAGTTACAACTATTGGTTTATTGGCATCTTTCTGAACAGAATAAAAATTAGTCTGGTCTGTAATAATGTTTTTGTAAACAAAACCAATAATCGCGAAACCGGTTTGCACACGTGCGTCTCTAAAAATAAGTACCAGTTCAAGTTTTGCCAGCTAGTAAGCTTATTTGATATAAAATCGTTTGGGAGCTTTGTAACTAATCTACAACACCGCGTTAAACCGTTTAATTAGCATTTACTGCTTTTTTATATCCGAATGGTATGTTGCAGAAATGCAACATGGCGTCACAAAGGGTTAAAATTTAGAAATAAAAATATATACAGCCTATAGCGTCTCCCAGACCATCAGTAATTTATTGTAAAAGTTCCATCAGGATCGGTTACGGAGGATAGTTGGCTGGATAGAAGTTTAAAAGTACACATTTTCCAAAAAATCTTTCAGTTGATACTGAACGAATCGAAATTATTTTTTCAGTATTGTGAAACTCAAATTAATACTTAACAACACTGAAAAAATTATTCCGATTCGTTCAGTATTGACTGAAATAATTAGATATTAAATTGCTTTCGAATCGAGAAAGTACTCGATCACGACTGCCAGAATCAGGCACCTGGTATTTTTTAGAAATTAGTCTCTTTTGTGCAGTAAACGAGTAAAACCAGTTTTATATTAAAAATTACTGAATTACATAAAATAACTGAATATTCTTTTGTTTTTTGCGGAATATGTAGTTAATTTTTTGATAGTTAAATTATATAAAATAGCTAAAAATTCATTTGTTTTTACGGAATATGGTGTTGAATTTTTGACAGTAAAAATAAAATGAACGATTCGTTAAAAATAAATAAAAAATAAGTAGAGCGGTTTTAACTGAATGCTGCATGTTATAATTTTTAAATTTTCTATAATATTTAACTTAGAAAACCTATGAGATGAAACATGTTGGTACTTTTTGTTTTTCATCTGGTACTTTTTGAATTTTTGTTTATATTCGAACTATAATGATACATTAAACTGGGTGAATAAAAACATGTAAGGGGAGCTTTTTGGTACTTTTTCCTTCAAAATCTGGTACTTTGATTATTATTTTCTACTTTTTTTTATATTGAACTTACAAAATTAAATTCATTCACGTGGAAGATAATATATGAACCGGAGGTTGGTCCCTCGCCAAATCGATCCGCTATGATGGAAAAAATAAATGCTCGAAACATGTTAAATCATGCACTATGTTTTCTTCATATGTACATAAACATTTATGGTCGAATTTTTTTACTTCTTAAATATTAGAATTTCCAAAACATAGTGGATAGATTGGGGAGAGCCCAACCTCCGGTCCAAATTTCAAGTTTTTAGCTTCAGGCGTTTAGGCTGTGCGATGATGAATCAGTCAGTCAGTAACGTTACATTTTTATACCTATATAAAGATAGATAGATTTTTAAACATATTTTTTGTCGGCTGGTCTCATGCTCATGTAAATACATAGTGAAAAACTACAAACCAACTAGTCTGTTTGTCTATCATCTCTTAAAGAAAATCAGAGCCAATCCAACAATACTTAAATGAATGTGTTAGTAGTAGTTTAGCAATCGTTCGCCACTATCATCTATTCGCCGAAGTTGTGGTTGTGTTTATTATTCGAGCTGTTTGCTTTTTTATTGTGGAATACCCAGTTCGATTGCACCTCTATCGTCACTCACCCGCGCTATATGTATGTATACCAACTGAAATTGCATGCTGGAATGTGAATGGAATTTAAAATATTTTATCGTTTTACCAAATCGCGGCGATCAATTTATATTACAACAAAAAATAACAACATGTTTATGTTTATTTTGTTTTTACTTTTTGTATGGGCTGAATAAACTGACTGAAATGTGCATGTCCACATACATACATAATACACATTTGCAGTGACTCACTCACACATTATAAACAAATTTATATTTTTTTGTCATAGATTGGCTAGAACGGAAACTTTCTCAAAACAAAGTTTAAAATTATCTCTCAAAATTTCGTACATGTGAAGTTACAGCAACAAAGTAAACACATTCCTTAAGCTCAAATTAGACGTGACATAAGGTCCAATTAGACGTGACATAACCATAGCAAAACTGTATTACCATAACCACTGTATTACCAAAATGACATAAACATACCATACAAACCAATTTAATTTTGGTTTCTAAATTCGCCGTTACGGCTGTGGCATTATAGTTATGTCACGTCTAATTTGAGCTTAAAGCTTTAAGCGTCTAATTTGAGCTTTAATAACACAATCATAGAGATAGGTTATTTCTTTCCGTTCTAGTCAATCTTCTATGTCTTTTGTTCTACTTCAAAATGTTTGTATGTGCATATGTGTGTATGTATGTATGTATTAGTTTTTTTTATAATTTGGATACCCATTGCGAAAAATTGCAAGCCCTTCTGCTTTTTGGTATTTATGAGGAGAAACAAACGCATTCTAAATGCACTTTTACTCATTTTACACTGGTTTTAGAATATATTTTACATATCGCTCATTTGCTGCAAGACCAGATGCAGAATTGTTCGTTTTGTTTTTCTTTATATTGTGTGGCTGACTTCCAAAACGCACTTATAGAAAGTTTGTATACAGTTTTACTAGTGTATTCTAACCAAGTACATGCACAAAGTACCAAAACAATGCAACTATGTGCTTTGTTTATTTAAAAGTTTTGAAATGTAAGTGATGCAATGCAAAATTTTAATCTGTATTGTTGTAAATAAAATGTTAAATGTCACAAAGCATCAACTTTAAAACCGATGCTCTGATTGCTTTTCTGCTGCCGTACTAATACTTAACAGTGATGTTTTGGAAGGGTTTTATTGTATATATATTGTACTGTGGCGTTATGAAACATTTTACTTTGTTTTAACATAAAGCAATTAGGTAACGTATTGGAAGTCAGCCTGTATTAAATTCATCTTTATATCTTTTATACTTTCCCAGTTTGAAGAGAATGTGTCTTTTTTTTTCTAAGTAGTTAGAGCAAATCAAAAACTTTAAATGCGTTTATCTCGAAATGGACTTTTTTGAGTTATGCCGGTCTTGCAGCAAATGAAAGATATGTACATTAGAGCGACTCAAAAAGAAAGTGATTTTGTTACCCCTCCGAAAATAAAGCTCAAAATATATTGGTTCTAGCGTTGACCATCCGTAAGCTCGACCATTTTTAAAAAAGGTATTTTTCAGTATTTCGAATTTTTTTGTACTTTGCTCCAAGACGACATAAATTATATTTAGTCATATTGCAAACAAAATGGAATCGGGCAAATTTTATACAATCGCGAAAACATTATTTATAACTTTTATATGTTTTATGGTAATTTTATTGTTCACATTTTGATAAATTGAAAAATAAAAAATTTTATACCCACATTGCATATGAAAAAAGACAAAATATATCGCGATTTTCGCGTTTTTTGTGAATATTTACAACAAAAGAAATATATGTATTAACATTATTTTAAGTGGAATTTTTGTTCCCCTCGAAGGGAAAAATGCTATCGTGAATCTCCCATGCAGAATTTTTCCCGCAATCCGTTCTCAGTGAATGTAAAAAAAGAAAGAAGATTAAAAAAATTTTAAAATCAAAGAAATTTATGTACAATATAAGAATTACTTCTTACATGTTTTGTTCTGTTCTCCAGCAAAAACAAAGTGAACAAATTTAAGAGAAAAGTAAAAAGCAAATTATCTATATAAAGTATAGATAATTTGCTCTTTACAATTCTCTGAGAGATGAGTTCTGATTTCTGGAAAACAAGACAACTTGGGAGAACAAAAACGAAAAAGATTTGAGAACAATAAATTTCTCCATCGTTGGCCATTTTCAAAAGTTTTAACAGAGCGAGTAAGAGCGTCTTATGGACAACTTACTCTTTTCAATTCTCTGGAGGATGAGTACAGATTTCTGGAAAAGGAGTCTACGTGGGCGAACGAAAAGATTAGGATTTGTGGACAATAAGTTTCTCCATCGTTTGCCATCACCAAAAGTTATAAGAAAGCGAGTTGGAGCGATTTATTTACAATTTACAATTTTTAGAATTCCCTGGGGGATGAGTCCAGATTTCTAGAAAAAGAGACAACTAAGGCGAACAAAAATGAATAAGATTTGTGAACAATAAATTTCTCCATCGTTTGCCATTTTCAAAAGTTTTAATGGAGCGAGTTGGAACGACTTATTGACAACTTACTCTTTACAATTCTCTGGAGGATGCGTCCAGATTTCTGGTAAAGGAGTCAACATAGGCGAACAAAAAGGATTTGTGGGCAATAAGTTTCTACATCGTTTGCCATAACCAGCGAGTTGCAACGTGTTATGGACAATTTACTCTTAAGAATTCTTTGGGGAATGAGTCTATATTTCTGGAAAAGTAGTCAACATGGGCGAACAAAAATGATTTAGATTTGTGGGCAATAAATTTCTCCATCGTTTGCCACTACCAAAATTTTTAACAGAGTAAGTTGGAGTTCTTATGGACAATTTAATCTTAAGAATTCTCTGGGAGGTTAGTTCAGATTTCTGGAAAAGGAGTCAACATGGGCGAACAAAAATGATTAGAACTTGTGGACAATAAGTTTCTTCACCCTTTGCCATCACCAGAAGTTTTAACCGAGCGAGTTGGAAGGACTTATTGGCAATTTACTCTTTACAATTATCTGTGGGGTGAGTCCAGGTTACTGGAAAATGGGTCAACGTGAGTATAAGCTCTTGTAAAAAAAATAAGCAGTGATTTTTGACAAATTTAAGTAATTTTTTCGTTTGGATGTGATACTTAAAAGCGCCAAAATAATTTTTATATAAAAATCTAGTATCCTTCAGAAATAAGAATTATATGTCCCACTGGGTTTTTTATACCTCATAAATTGGAACTAAATATCCCATCGGTAGTTTGTCTATAAAAATATGTTCTGAATCAGAAGCCCTAAAATCTCCATGATCAGAGTCACTGAAATTAATTATCGCAGGGGTTTCAGCTTCATTCAGTCTACCACCAGATTTGTTTTTATTTATTCTCCTAAAGTTAGCTTACATATGTATACCAA